>CM075964.1:9894172-10229172 GCA_038048745.1 Coluber constrictor foxii
AGTAAGGTTCTAGTATTGATCAGCATCACAACACTGACGTAGCTGACGGACGTGTCTATTAACTTTTTGAAAGATTTTTTTTTAAAAAAAATGGCTTGTACCCAATCGGGGTACTGGGACTTGAACGAAGCCATTCAGATGACACCCCTGTGAATTGGATCTGCTTGGACAGAGGGGTTTGGGTGGGTGGGTGGGTGGGTTATCGGGGGCAGTCAGGGGTACTTTATCCTACAGAATATTAAGTATTTTCCTTCCTTCCTTTTTTTCTTCCTCTCATGTCCTCCCTCTCCTGAATTCAATGGTGCAGTTTTTGGAGGGAAAAAAAAATACCATTTTTTAAAAAACTCTTTTAAATTTCAAACAGCTTTAAATTTAAAACCAGAAGAAAAAAAACATGGCTGTTTTCTGTTATAGTAAATTTAAAAGAGAACTCGGCAGTTGGTGAGTCTCGCTAAAGCTTGATTTAGACTTCAACTGCGCGTAGGTGTCTCCGGGTATCCCTACTGCAAAGGGGGTTGTTGGATAAATGGAGGTTGCGAATGGTTGCAGACGGGCCAGTGCGCAAGCCTTCCCAAATCTCAACCACGCTGCATGCCGATTGGTTGATCCGACTTCCTGTTGGGAGGCGGGAGGATGGCAAGGCGCCTTCTCTGGGCTTTGATGTTTGAGCGCCCCCTAGCCAAAACGTTAACATTTGCCAAAGTAATAAATGCTATGCAACCGGCTCTGAATGACAGATGCATACGTTCCCCGATGAGCCGCGGTGCACAGTGGTTAGAGGGCAGTACTGCAGGCTCTCTGTAATTTGGCACTTCAAATCTCACCAGGCTCAAGGTTGACTCAGCCTTCCATCCTTCCGAGGTGGGTAAAATGGGGACCCAAATTGTTGGGAGAGATTTGCTGACTCTGTAAACCGCTTAAGAGAGGGCTGTAAAGCGGTATATAAGTCTAAGTGCTATTGCTATGTGCAGTGGTGCTGAAGTCTAAACCAGGTTTAAGCTGGAATCATGCAGTGGGAATTCTGGGACCAGGGCAGATTCTCGGATACATACCTCATATTTTTCAGTTGGAGATCTTCCCCGTAAGGCAGGGGTGGGGTACTATAGCCATGGTGGCGCAGTGTTTAGAATGCAGCATTGCAGGCCGACTTTGCTCACTGCCAATAGTTTGATCCTGACCGGCTCAAGGTTGACTCAACCTTCCCTCCTTCCGAGGTTGGTAAAATGAGGACCGAGATCATTGGAGGCAATAGTTTGACTCTGTAGACCGTTTAGAGGGGACTGTAAAGCACTGTGAAATGGTATATAAGTCTAAGTGCTATTGCTCTTCCTTCCTTCCTTCCTTCCTTCCTTCCTTCCTTCCTTCCTTCCTTCCTTCCTTCCTTCCTTCCTTCCTTCCTTCCTTCCTTCCTTCCTTCCTTCCTTCCTTCCTTCCTTCCTCTCTTCTTCCCTTTCTAATTCTCCTTCCTCGTGGCAAAGTGGTTAGAATGCTGTATTGCAGGCTGACTCTGCCCACTGCCAGGAGTTCGATCCTGACCGGCTCAAGGTTCATTCAGGCTTCCGTCCTTCCGAGGTCGGTAAAATGAGGACCCAGATTGTTGGGGTGCTGACAATGTGCTGACTCTGTTAAACTGCTTATAGAGGGCTTTAAACTACTATTAAGAGCTATACAAGTGTTATTGCTATGGTCCTTTTACAATCTGTGGACTTCAGACTCCCAGAATCCTTGAGGCAGCTTGGCTGGCTGAGGAATTCTGGGAACTGAAGTCCACAAGGGACCGTAGTTCCCTACCTCTGCCATAAGACATACTGTACATGAAGCAGACATTTCTCTGGAAGCATCTTATTCTGGGGGTGGGGGAGTGGGGGGGGAAGAAAAGTTAAAATTGACTGCTCCTGCTGCTGCTTGATGGTGAATTGGCACATGTCGGGAGACTGGGGCGATGTCCCTCCCTTAGTTCTTATTTCTGGTAGTCTTAAAATAGGGTAGGAATGGCATACTTTTGATAATTAGGTTAAGGCGCCTTTACTGAGACTTCGGTCTCTGCTCTTTTTTTTTTTTAAAAAAAACAAAAACCTGCAGACTTCTGTCGAAGGGCAGATAACCTCCCTAGCAACAACAACCAGCCATCTTCTTTTATACTTAACAGAATAAAACAGCCATTTCCAAAAGGGGGTATCAAACTACCGAGCAAAAAAAAAATAAAAATAAAAAATCAAATAAATCACGTCTCTCTCTTGCAAGTCAGATTGCTTTCTCCATATCCAGGAGAGTCCTGCAGAATTTCCTGGCTCTAATGATATAGCAAATTATGCTGATGCCACTGGGGGTGCCCCAGTGCCCCCCCACTTTCAGAGAAGCGGGCCCAGAATTGTTTGTGCCTGAAAGTAGGTAACTCCTAGGAGAGTTGCGTCCTTCCCAGTGGTGGGATTCAAATTTTTTTAACTACTGGGTCTGTGTGTGCGTGGCTTGGTGGGCGTGGCAGGGGAAGCATACTGCAAAATCCTCATTCCTTCCCCATCCCACTAACCTGCTTTCCAGCTCCATTCTTCTGTGCAGGGCTAACAAAAGAAGACCCAGCCGATCAGCTGGGAGGCAGCAATAGATCGACCACGCCGATCAGCTGGGAGGCAGCAATAGACCGACCACGCCAATCAGCTGGGAGGCAGCAATAGACCGACCACGCCGATCAGCTGAGAGGCAGCGAATAGATCGATTGGCTGCCCCAGCCTTAAAAGCTAGGCCTCCCTGCAATTCCCTGGGAGCGAAAATGGGGTGTGAGGGGACTCCCAGAAGGGGCAGGACAGGCGGAGGCAAGGGCCAACCAGAGGTGATATTTGCTGGTTCTCCGAACTATTCAAAATTTCCGCTACCAGTTCGCCAGAAACGATCTGAACCAGCTGAATACCACCTCTGCCTCTTCCATTAGAATATACGCTCATCGGTGCTCGTTGCAAAAGAAAGAAAGAAAAACTTTAAAAATAAATGTGAGGTGCGAGAGTGAAAACATCGTTCAGGAAAAAATAGCAAATCGTGAAGGATTAGCCAGTGGTCTCTCCTCTTCCTTTTTCATTCCCGTAGTAGTTAAGGCCAAGGAAAAGCATTTTCCATTTTTGCATAATAAAGAGCGTGAAGGCTCAGCTTGAGCTACATTTTTGTGGCGTAAAAAGGAAACGGTGGGTGAGCCGAAAGGCAACCTCTGGCAGGGGTGTCAAAAACTATTTCATTGAGGGCCGCATCAGGGTTGTGTTTGACCTTGGGGTGGGCGTGGCCAAGGTGGGTGTGGCCAGCTTGACGTCGCTCGTGTTGGGGGCGCCTGTGGTGGCCCGAGTGCCCTGCCAGCGAGAAGGGGCTCTCGAGCTCCGTTTTTGGCTGCGATGGCGTCTTGAAACCCTCTGTTAGGGAAAACGGAGCTCAAGGGGTGCTGTGCGTGGCTCTCCCGAGATCAGTTTTCACTGGAAAAGGCCCGCGGGCCGGAGCTTCGCCGTTTCCAGGGTGATCCCACAGGCCAGATCTAAGCACACTGGAGGCTGGTTCTGGCCCCCCGGGCCTGACCTTATGGAGTGCAACCAAAGTTCCTTTTTTGTAGTCTTGGAAATCATTCACAGGAAGCCCCTGAGAGAGAAGGAAATGTCCTCACTTAATGGCGACGGTTGAGCCGGGAATGTCCGTTCTAAGTTGTTGCGGTCACTAAACAGGTCATGGCACAAGCTGGCTGGATTTTTGCAATCATTTTTACGACGGTCATCATAACGCGAATTGCTGTGGCCGTTACGCCAACCACGTGACCGTTAGGAGAAATCCATTCGCTCAAATGGGCATTTTATTTTATTTCCCCAGAAATTGGCAAAAAAATAAAAAAAAAATCAGACATTGCAACTGGTTCTAAATGTGAGACAGTTTGCCAGTGTCTATGGTTTTATGTATGGGGCAGTCATAACTTTGAGGAGGGGTTGTAAGTCATTAAGCGAGGAGTACCTGTGCCATCAATATTGGCAGGAGTCTCTTAATTACCGTATTTTCCGGCGTATAAGACGACCCTCCTCAGAGCCATTTAAGGCTCGTCAGAGCCTTATGGGCTGGTCTGCCTGGTTACAGGAGAATGAGACCCGGCGTATAAGACGACCCCCGACTTTTGAGAAGATTTTTGTGTGTTAGAAAGTAGTCTTATACGCAGGAAAATACAGTAATACCAAGAAAGATTCAGATGAAAGGAGAGTACAAACAGGCATGATCCAAGGCTCCTTTACTTTTTTAAAAAAACAAACAAAAAACCTTTTATATCAAACCAATTAACAGAAATAAAAATTGCATACAGTACAAACCAGGTATAGATTTATCGTTCTACTGCTGCAAAATAATTATTTTTACCACTTCTCTGCACAAGAAACTAATAATTGTCGACACCCAGATTCTGAATGCTAGTAAGACGGCCAAGAATATATCTTAACACCATTCTCATTTTCAAATCATTATCGCAATCTGATACATTTGAACCCAAAATATGGTAACGGTGGGACAAATCAGGAATCGATCTCTTGTCTCTTGGACTCTCTTGAACTAAGTCTCCATTACTAAACAAACCCTGAGATATTTAATACAGATGAAATACGTTTTTGTTTTGGTTTTTTTGCTGTGTTAACCACATTTTAAGATAAAAATAATATTACGTTTTTTAATGCAACTGTCCATTGGTTTTGAAAGAACAGGTCCATTCCAAGTTACTATCCAAGTACTGTATTTTCCTGCGTATAAGACTACTTTCTAACACACAAAAATCTTCTCAAAAGTTGGGGGTCGTCTTATACGCCGGGTCTCATTCTCCTGTAACCAGGCAGACCAGCCCATAAGGCTCTGACGAGCCTTAAATGGCTCTGAGGAGGGTCGTCTTATACGCCCAGTCGTCTTATACGCCGGAAAATACGGTAATTAATATTACTTTCTTCGATTTTTTTTTTTAAAGATGGATAGTGGCTAAAATATCTCAAAAGCATCAATCAGGACCAAACACTGCAGGTGACAAACACTTCAGTAGAATAAATTGCTAAGAAGCAATCTGGTAAACCAAATTCACATTTTCGTAGACTTTTTAAAAAACAGTTTAATCTGAGCTATGTTTTTCAAAAGCAAAGGTCCGATTTACTGAAAAGAATCAAAACAAGAAGCAGATTAATATCTCTTTTTAAGTGGGAAGCATGGCATCATGGAGGCTTCGATGCACGAGGAGGTTAGTTTTGTCTATACCACCAAATCTCTCCCCTGTTTATCTTGTGACATTAAATTTCCAATACTGAAACTAATCCTTGAACAAACCAACGTTTCCGAAATGCTTGCAGTTGAGCACAAAGAGGAGCCGAATTCTGAATCTAAAATAAATGCCAAATGATCAGCTGAAAAGATGGAGAATTAAATCCATATTTACCAGCTGGTCATTCTAATTGAATCCGTGGGAATGTTAAGATAACTTTTCAGAGAACGTTATTAGACAAATTTGCTTGAAAGAATATAAATAGCACAAGACGATCTTTTAAAATACATGAAGTAGAGTTAAAGTGACCTTACGGGTGTTTATTTGTGCAAGCAGCTGAAAGGAATTCTTAAGTTTGGTTTGATCCGAAATTGGAAATGATTTCAAATTTGCGCTTTAAAAAAAGATGATCATGAATCTTTAACCCAACCAAAAGGATCAGAAAACTCTTGAGAAAGTCCTCAGTCACAGGCTTTGTGAAAATGGATCCATTGGCCTCATGAATTTCTTCTGATCTGTGGTAGTTACTCGGGGGTGCAGCCTTAGAGGAACAAAACGAACATTTCTGACCTTTATCAAACATACCATCTGTGCCTGACAGAATCTCAGACCCTCCTCCATCTTCTGTGATCCTTTTAATATTTTCCATTTTTTTTTAGTAGTGCAGACAAGGAGAATAAATCCTTGATTTATTCCACAACATAAGGCACGTCATTAAATGTGATTGGGCAGGAAAATAAAATAAGTCGTTCCATAATAATAATAATAACAACAACAATAATAATAATGGAAAATCAAAAATAAGCTAAAATCTGCTTCAGAAAACTTCCCAGAAACCACACATCAAACATTTTCTAAAGAAATAGTGACTCTTAGATTTGGTCTAAAGCAAATTACATAAAGGAAAAAATCATAGCATCAGAACAATAATCTGAAAAGCATTATTATAATAATCGGTAGTAGTGGTAAGCAGTAGGCAGAGAAATAATGTCTAATCCTATATCAAACTAGGTTTTTCATCAGAACACACGAACTTGAGTTGGAAAGAAGTAGAGTAGTTGCTTCATTTAAGCAATGAGGTAGGACTCTATATGACAAAACTTCAATGTGTATTTCTAATTTTTTTAAAAAGGAGATATACAATCCCCAATATATTATTTTGCTCTGTCAACGTGAAAAATCATCTGTTCTAGAGCTTTCCACAGTGTCATAAGTGACACGATGGTCACAATCTTTTCAATCAACAAAAGGGGTCCCATGTTGCCATCTTACACCCGTTAGAAAAGAATTTTGTCTTCCTGTTTGCTGATGAGAAGCTACAATAATAAGAAAAAAAAACCCCTGAGTAATCTGTAAATTGCCTCCTATATCATATGTAGAAAATAATTATATCTTATTATTATCCAATAAAGCTACAAAAGTCACTGGGGCATTGCCCGGAATAGCCTAAAGCTATTATGGGTGCGTTTCAGATGGTCCAGAGAAGTTTGATAAGCAAATCCAGGATTATCCCACGGGACTCTACTTATCGCTAGTTGCAAATATACAACTAGCATTTACATTTGCCTGAGATCAAGTCTTAATCCTTTTGTTATCTCTAACTCATCAGCTCCCAGATGGTATTCTCTAAGTCCGTTGACTTATTTATAGCATTTTCTGTGTTTCCTTTGTTCGGTGGGGCCATATTCACCTCACATAGCCTTTGCTTTTCTTTCTACTTCTGCAAAGATCCCTCCTCCTCTCTCAAGCGACTTCCCTTTTACGGCCTCTTTTTACACATGGTTTCCTCAACCTGCCATGTGACTGTTGGTCGTAGGTCGAGGACTATCTGTATCATCCCCATGTAATTTACTCTAGTGCAGGGGTGTCCGACTCAAATTTCATTGAGGGCTGCATCAGAGCTGTGGTTGACCTCGGAGGGGGAGGGCAGGTGGGCGTGGCCAGCATGATGCCACTCCCCAAATTGCTGGCATATTTCCTCTTCTCATTGGATAGACCGGCCGAAGCGATGCAGGCCAGCCCCTTACATTTTCCAGGACAGCCCCGCGAGCCGGATCCAGGGATGAGATACAGTAGGTTCGGACCTATTCGGGGGAACCGGATGGTAATTTTACATCTGATTCGCTGAACAGATCAGCTCGTTTCTGCTTTTCTGGAATTCTAACTACAGGTATATTGGATCGGAGAGTCTGAATTTATAAAAAATAATAATAATAAAAAACCACACATTACTTTGTGCTGAAGGACCTTCTTAAGCTTTCAATAATTACAGAAATATCAACAAAATTTCTCGCTGTGAAATTCTGTTCTCAGTACATCACACCTACTTACTTACTGTGTCAACAGTAGCTTAAATATACATACACCCTTCAGGCTAAGCAAAGGCAGGAGATGAGGGAGGGGGGGGGGGGGGAGGGAGGAATATTAACTGAATCAAGTTTGCACCAAAAAGAATTTTATTATTATATATCCTCATGCCTTTCTGTCTCCTTGTAGAATCATCTTTCCTTTCTCCACACTCATAGACCAATTCAATAATTGCCTTTTGAATTTGCTTGTTTGGTAACCTCCTTGTCTCTCTCTCTCTCTCCTCTCTCTCTCTCCTTCCCCCCTCTCCCCTCACACTCTCTTCCCTCTTTCTTTCTCCCTTCTTTCTCTCCTCTCTCTCTTCCCTCTCTTTCTCTTTCTCTCTCCCCACTCTCCTCTTTCTCTCTCCCTTCTCTCTCCCCTCTCTTTCCCCCTCTCCTCTTTCTCTCTCCTCTTTCTCTCTCCCCTCTCCTCCTCTCCTCTTTCTCCCCTCTCTCCCCCCTCTCCCCTCGCTCTCCCTCCCTTCTTTCTCTCTCCCCTCTCACTTCTCTTTCTCTCTCCCCTCTCTCTCCCCCTCTCTCCTCTTTCTCTCTCCCCTCTCTCCCCCTCTCTCTTTCTCCCTTCTCTCTCCCCTCTCACTTTCTCTCTCCCTTCTCTCTCCCCCTCTCTCTTTCTCTCTCCCTTCTCTCTCCCCCTCTCCTCTTTCTCTCTCCCCTCTCCCCTTCTCTCCTCTTTCTCCCCACTCTCTCCTCTTTCTCTCTCCCCTCTCTCCCCCTTTCCTCTTTCTCTCTCCCCTCTCTCCCCTCTCTCCTCTTTCTCTCTCCCTTCTCTCTCCCCTCTCTTTCCCCCTCTCCTCTTTCTCTCTCCTCTTTCTCTCTCCCCTCTCCTCCTCTCCTCTTTCTCCCCTCTCTCCCCCCTCTCCCCTCGCTCTCCCTCCCCTCTTTCTCCCCCTCACTTCTCTTTCTCTCTCCCCTCTCTCTCCTCTCTCTCCCCCCTCTCTCTTGGTTGTGAGAAATTCATCAACTTCATCCAGGCGTGACTTTCTCTCCCCTCCCCTCAACCCATTCACACTTCCTTTGTGTAAATTGTGCTGCAATACCCCTCTTTATTTCATTTTCTCTCCAGGATCAAAACCTCCTCAAGCATAGTTCTTTCATGCTAATTAGTCAATTTGGTATTCAATCTGCGTTTATTCGGGCGCCCATTCAATCTTGGTCCTAACACTTTGTCTCCTTTTTTCTTTCTTTCTTTCTTTTTTCTTTTTAACCACACAACGTTTACAAGTGACATAGAAGTGCTCGCTCTCTCCTTATACAGGAGAACAATAGCAGCATTCTTCCAGTTTCCACAGCACAGATGCAATCTCTCGCACAATGTTAAATGAGTCACACCGCTACCGCACACACACAGTGCATGCAAAAAAAATTTTTTTTACATTTCTCCAGTTCCACCTTCTACTTCTACGATTTTTCAACGTTCTAACGTTATGACTGCCTTTTCACAAATCTTCATGAATGCTAAGATCGGTTGCATTCAGTTCCTTTTTCTATTATATATCACTGTCTCACTTTAATTTTTAATTCCAATTCAATCTACGGAAGCTTCCTTTTTTTTAAAAAAAAAAACACCTTTCGCAGATTTTCTTTTCATTTTCCATTCAAACTCACCCTGCGTTTTCTCTGCCTCTTTCAATTATAATGGTTCCTTCCATTATAATTTTCTACCTTCTGTTTTCTACATTTTCTATCTTTGCAATTTTTTCCCTGCTTTAGCTGTCATTGTGTGGTTAGGGGAAACGTCCATCTGGGTTCAGTTCCAAGTGGGGAGAAAGACACTGGAAAATGGAGACTGCTGCTTGAAAAGACGGTTTAATGTTGGATAGGACCACATGGTTTTGAGGTCCTGGGCAAAAAGGCCCATAGGTGTGTGTGTGTGTATGTGTGTGTGTGTGAGAGAGAGATTTATATCCTCTGTTGCAGGTTTGAAATCCAGCAGGTTCTGACAGATTCTGGAGAACTGGTAGCGGAAATTTTAAGTAGTTCGGAGAACCGGCAAATACCACCTCTGGCTGGCTCCAGAGTAGGGTGGGAATGGAGATTTTGCAATATCCTTCCCCCTGGAGTGGGGTGGGGATGGAGATTTTGCAGTATCTTTGCCACCAAGCCACACCCACCAAGCCACACCCACCAAGCCACACCACGCCCACCAAGACACGCCTACAGAACCGGTAGTAAAAAAAATTGGATTTCACCACTGCTCTGTTAGGCTATGAATTTGAGCTTGTATTCTGATTGGTTGTCAGGCTCCCATGGGGCCATGCAGAGGTAACTCTGTAGATTGCCTTTTGAGTCCCAGGCTTGGTTGAGCCTTGCTGGGTGATGCAATCTCCCCAGGTGCTATGTGGTGAGTTCTGTTGCTAGATGGGAAGAGAGCTAATCCTATCTTTGTTGGATCTTGGGTGAGGGCATTTGCTTATGAATAGTCATAGCTATCTCTTTATCTCTTAAGTGCTGACTTCTGCTGTGGGCTATTGAGAGTGGGGGTGGGGCTATTAAGAGGGAGTCTGCTTCCTGCCTAAAAAACTTGTTTCTCCATTTCTCATCCCAGGGAGGTATATAATATTCTGCCTTTTTAATATTTCCTAAAATATTTCATTCTTCTAGGAGAGGGGTGGGTGCTTCCTACAGTGTTATACCTGTTTTTCTCATCCATAGCCTCTCCCACTTCATCATTCCAACATCGTTGTTCAGGTTTTCATTACTGTCCATGGACAGGTACTCCTCGACGTACGACCGCAATGAAGCCCGAAATTTCTGTTACTAAGGGAGATGGTCAATGAGTTTTGCTCCATTTTTTATGCCCTTTCTTGCCACGGTTATTAAGCGAATCACTGCAGTTGTTAAGTTAGTAAAATGGTCATTAAGTGAATCCCCACCCCCACCCCCATTGACTTTGCTTGTCAGAGGGTTACAAAAAGATGTTTCCATGACCCCGGGACACTGCGACCGTCATAAATATGAGTCCGTTGCCAGGCATCTGAATTTTGATCACGTGAGCGCAAGGATGGTGCAATGGTTATAAGTGTGAAAAACGGTCATAAGTCACTATTTTCAGGGGCGCTGGAACTTCGAACGGTCATTTAATGAATGACTAAATGACGGATTGTTTAATGACTTATGATTGATTTGTTTAATGGCCGTTCTGGATTAGAACAGCCTTGAAGGGGGTTCTTCATGACTTGTACAACACTTCCGGCTGTTGTAAAATATTGTATTTGTGCCCCCACCCGCCGGGTCACATGACCACATTTCTGGCGCTTGGCAATTGGCTCACATTTACGACTGGTTGTAATGTCCCGGGATCAAATGACTGCAATTTTCAATTATTATCTTTTTTGCAGTTTCCACTGGTTTTGGGGGGGGGGGTTGGGGGTTTGGCCACAATGGATTCAGTCTTACAACCGTGCAATTCTCTTAATGACTCAGAGGGTTTCAGCAGGTTCTGACCAGTTCTGAAGAACTGGTAGCGGAAATTTTGAGTAGTTCGGAGAACCGGTAGTAAAAATGCTGACTGGCCCCGCCCCCATCTATTTTCTGCTTCCCGAGTCCCAGCTGATCGAGAGGAAATGGGGATTTTGCAGTATCCTTCCCCTGAAGTAGGAAGGGAATGGAGATTTTACAGTATCCTTCCCCTGCCACGCCCACCAAGCCATGCCACGCCCACCAAGCCACCCCCACAGAACCGGTAGTAAAAAATTTTGAAACCCACCACTGTAATGACTGCTACAAAAAGTCTTGGGTCTGGTCAGGTAGGTGCCTTGACTTATGACCGTCACAACGTATGACCGAAAGTCCAGTTCTAATTGCAGTTGTAAGTATCTGTTAAATCTATACACTACAGATTTGGCATCTTATTCCCTTAGGGTCCATTTTCTAGCCATTATCTCCAGATGTGGGTTTCACATATATTTACCACTGGTTCGCCATGCGTATGCACCTTCCGTGCACATGCCCGGCCTTCCACGTATGTGATTTGTGCACGTACACGCCTTCTACGCATGCGTCCAGCCTCAAAAATGTGACTAAATTGGACGGTATAGCACTGGGGCGTGATCTCTGCTACCGATTCACTCGAACCGGCCCGAACCGACCCGAACCAGCTGAATACCACCCCTGATTGTCTCGGGAGTTTTGTCTATCTTCCAACACTATTCTTTTATCTTTTTTTTATGGAGGATTCATATTTTATTTTCTTCTAAAGGTTCTCCTTTCATTTCTTCAACATCTTCCCTTTTTCTTTCATGTCCGTTTCCCCCCAAAATATCTCTTTTTGAGACAGGAAGGCAACTGTGCTCTTGAATTACAACATGCCAGCCCATCTCCCCCTCAGAAGCTATCACTACTCTTTTATCCTTCGCTGATTCTTTTCATTTTTCATCCTGAACAATCAAATCAGATGTGCTTTCTGATTTCCCCTTCCCTTCTCCCTCCATACGTGTCCTTAAAATGCTTTTGAAAAAAACGTTAAACCACTTTTGTTTTGTTTGAGTCTCCAAAGGGTTCCAAAAAATTTCCTCCACTTCTTTTCTCTTAGTCTATCTGTTCATATGGATCCCCTCAAAAATAATAATTGTGTGTGTGTGTGTGTGTGTGTGTGTGTGTGTGTGTGTGTGTGTGTGTGTGTTTGTATTGAGGCACCTAGTCTACCCCAACATGTGGGAGGGAGCATACTGCTTCCCTTTCCCCTTTCAGCTCCAATCCAGGAGCCCTCAAGCAGTCACATTCACGACAAACCATTTTATACCAAATTTATATTTTGCTGATAAAGAAATAAAGGGAGACTAGTATACCCAAGTTCGAATCCGAGTAAGGGTATGGCTAGCTGATGAGAGCTAAACAAGTTCCAGGTATATTTATAAAACAAAAAACAGACATTTTGCGAGCTCCGGAACTAAAATAATTAACGTTTTATTCTACTCAGCTTTCATCAGCCATCTGCTGACGTTGTCAGAGTATTAAACTACCATTACAGAGATCTCTGTCTTTATATGCCATTAATCAATTTGGCCATTACATATACTATATATAAGTAAAAGCGAAAAACCACTCACACCATAATCACGAAATCTCCAGAACTGTAAAGCCTACAAACTTGAAATTTGCCACATATTTTCCTCTTGGCTTCTAGGTGCTTACTAAAAAAGGATTTTTTGAAATGGCCAACAGAGCATTGGTATTTCTTATATTATTATTAACACCATCTGATGCTAAGGGGAGGGGATGCTAAGGAATCCCCTTCCCCACCTGAAAAGAAATCTGTTCCAAATGCAAAACACAAGCAGAGGAGAGGAGTTTCACTTTCAGTTTTACCTTCACAGCAGGAAGCAGCTTTAATACAGAACACTTGAGCTAAGGCACGCCCAGCCTTCTTTCTGTCTCCTTCTTGCTCACACAGCAAATACTGTTTGAGTTTCCAAATATCCCTCAACTCTCTCACTGACAGAATGCTAGCCAGATAAATACCGAGGGATGCTGCAGGTTATAATATAATATATTATATATATATATTTCTTCCTGTGGAATTCAATTCAAAAGATGATGCAATTTCTCCCTCAACTCATCCCTGGTTCTTCTATCATCACTATTCATTGGAGTGTAACAAATCAGCAATCTATGGATTCTCTCTTTTTTTAAAAAATATACAATTCAGGCAGTCCTGAAATTTTGAGCCCAAAATTTCTATGGCTAAGCAAGTCAGTTGTGAAACAAATTTTGCCCCATTTTGCAACCTTTCTTCCCACGATGGTTAGGTGAATCACTGCAGCCCTTAAATGAGTCACGCAATTGTGGTGTTTTTTTTTTTAAACAAATTTTTGTCACATTCACCCACATCTTTTTTGAACAGAGTATTGGCCATATCTTATTTTATACAATTAATCAAATACATTTTATTCAATTACAGTTTTTGCCAAAATCTCCCCCCACCCTTTTTTTATCGTGTCTCAATATTTCTATGCTTACTTACATAAACAACGTCTTCATTTGCCCCTAAATTCTAATTATTGCTATTTATTCATATTTGTTCTCTTTTATTCTTTAAACAATTCGTTCTTTATCTTAATATCTTTATACTTGTTCGGGGTTGCCTTTCTCCCATTTCATCTTTTTTATTGTACAGCAATTTTTCTCCTCAGACCTACCACCTTTCTCTTTTCTTTCCTTACTTTCTCTTCCCCTCTTCTTCTTCTCCTCTCTACTTCCCCTTCCTTTCTCCTCCTCCTCCTCTCTTCCTCCCTCTTTTACCCTCATTCCTACTCTAATTCCCCTTCCCTTCCTTCCTCCCTTCTTTTCCTTCCCTCTCTCTCCTTCCTTCTCTCTTCCATTTCTCTTCTCCTTCCTTCATCCCTCTCTATTGCCATATTCGTTTTCAATTTTATATTTTCCACTATGGAGTCCAGGCAATCCCGATCTTCCTTTCATTTATCAAGTATATTTCTCAAAATTTCCCCTCATCTTTTTTAATTATTAGCAGTATATTCCATCTTATTCCATTTATTCTTTTAAATCTTTACTCAAACAATCTTCCAACCCTTAGACTTTTTACTTTTAACAATATATTTTTTTCTACTTTACTTCTTACAAGTATGTCATTTAAATCATTTTTTTACATTTCAGTTTCATTCAATGTTACATTTAATTTCCATTTTCCATCTTCATTTCAATTAATCCTGATGTTATAATTTATTCTCTCCTTTTAGTGCTTCCTCCAATATCATCCTTTCTTTCACATTGCATCTACTGATCTGTTTTTCATTTAACAGCATTTTCACATACCATTCCTACAACTATCGTCCTTCTCTTTATTAACAAATTAACATTTTCACTGGCTCTTAACCATTTTCTCTTAGTCTCTCCACAGTTCCCTTTCTTGATGTTTTCCTCCCTTTCTCCCATTTCTTTCCCTTCTTCTTTTTAAGTCACGCAATTGTTAAATGAAAGTTTGGCTTCCCACATTGATTTTGCTTCTCTGAAGGTCGCAAAAGGTGACTCCGGGATGCTGCCACCGTCATAAATATGAGTCCATTCCCAAGTGTCTGAATTTTGATCACCTGACCACGGGGATGCTGCCACAGACATAAGTGTGCAAAATGGCCACAAACAAGTCACTTTTTTTCAGTGCCGTCGTAACTTCGAACAGTCACTAAACGAACTGTTCTCGGTTGAGGACTACCTGTAATTTAAATGACACCACTTAGTACTTTCTGATACGCACGACCCTTTCATTCCCGATTCATTCTAACTCTGGCCTCCCTACCTGGATTCATCAGCTCAGTTCCGTAATATCAGTTTCACCTTCATTCAGATCAAGGGTGAAATCTACTTATCTTCCCAACCGGTTCGGAAGTGCATGCGTGGACCTCCTGCGCATGCGCAACCCCTTCTACGCATGTGCAGAGGGTAAAAAACAGGTTACTTCCTGCTTAAAACTAGGAAGTAACAACGACCGGGCCGATGGGCGGAGTCTCGCGCCGCCATCACTGCCAGTTCTCCGAACTACCGGCTGCCAACGCTACCGATCAGGGAGCATTTCTCCCTTGATTCAGATCAATATAATTCCTTAAATTTCATACACAAGCAATGCATCTTTTTTTTTTTTCATTTCATCCATGAATTCATAAACTGGTTTACTCCATTTACATTCCAATTATCCACCTTTCATATGCCGTAGTCATCGCTTCGGCTGTCCATCCTGATGTTTGGTCAATCAAAGCTTTCACCTCAAACGCTAAGATATATAACTGTTGTGGCCCGTCAGCGGCCTGTGCAGCTAGTAGCTGATTTCCGACAGCGAGGAGGCTGGTGTGGTGCTGCACCAGCAGCCTGTGCAGCTGGCACTCGAGTCAGACAATGAGGAGGCTGGAGAAGATGTGGTGCCAGAGGCGGGGATTCAGCCAGGGCCTTCAGAACCTCCAGAAGCTCCCATAAGTGAAGAGGAAGAAGAGGAGGAGCCTCTTCTCGATGCACAGGTGCGCAGAGCGGCCAAAAGGCAGGAGTGGCTCCTCAGGAGGAGGTCTCCTCGAAAGTAAGGCTTGGGGCTAATTGGCCACTCCCTTAGCCTATTTAAGGAGGAACGCTGACCGAAGCAATTTGCAGAGAACAACTTCGTTCACTCTCCTTCGCGTCTGGATCTTAGTTCTCTGCAAATTGTTTCTGGGCTTTCTGCCAACCATAGTAAGATTACGATTATTTATTCTTTGGATTCTTGTTGGCTGTTAAGAAAGTTAATTAACAGCCTTTGTTTGAAAAAAAGACTGATTTAATTTAGTAAACTAAGGTTTGTACAGACTTCGTGTGTGCTGCGTTCTTTGGGTCCGTAGCTGGGGTAGAACAATAACAGGCTACAATGCAGCATTCCTTGCTTTTATAAGGACACAACGCCAATCGAAACTGGCCCATTTGGGCCAGTGTGACACAAGCACAACCAATGCACCAAAGTTTTACTCCAAGCACATTCGTCTATGCACTTTAAGCATCCCTAGCTGCGCTAACCCATGCTCCTTAACGTACAGGTTATGTTATACCTTCCCACACTTTGGATAAACTTAATAGCCGGCACGAGTCCTCTCTAGATCGCAAGGCCAGGTATATTTTGTAAAAAAATAAAAATAAAACAAAACTGACCATTGATATATCTTCCCAGTGCACCCAGTTGGTCACAGTCGAAGCATTATTTTTACAGTTAACGTTTAGTTTGTCCATCATGGATTACTGAAAGGTGATAAGTACATCTGGTTAATTTGTTTTAAAAATGGTTTCAGGGAAAAAAAAATAGATGGGATCCTACGTGCTCGGATTTTCATCCCACAGGTTAAGGGCTGGAATTTGTCAAGGAATTTCTTTCATTTTTTGAAGGAGGAAAAAATGCTTTGAAACTTGTTCTTAAACCTCGTCACACCTCTCTGTCTTACCGTACGATTTGTTTTCCCTTACAGCTATGATGGCGAACCTATAGCATGGGTGTGGGCACACAAGCTATCATCCCAGTTCAGCTCTGCTGCGCATGTGCACAGACCTCCTGCCATCCAGCTGGTCGTTGGGTCTCTGCCGTGAATGCGTGGGGAAGCGGGCCGCGTGCGTGGGTGTGTGTGTGAGCACATGCGTAGGGGTGGGGCATGTGAGTGGGGGCCACAAGCGCGTGCGTGGAGGCCGTACATGCATTGCATTATGGGGGTTCGGGCGCACACTTCCATAAGGCCCTAAAGACTTACCTATTCCAACAAGCCGGCCTAGCCCAAAGGGTTTTTTAATAGGGTTTTTAAATTATATGGATTCGGGGTTTTAAATTGGAATTTTATGGATTTGAGGGTTTTAAATTGAGAAGCCAAGGATTTAATTTATTCATTTTAGTCCCTTATAATTTTTGTATTTTATGTATTTTAATTTTCTGGCTGTTCACCACCCTGAGTCCCTTTTTGGGAGAAAGGGCGGTATATAAATCCGAAATAAACTAAACTAAACTAAACTAAACACTTTGGGCACTTGGTCCGGAAAAGTTTAGCCATCACTGCCCTTCAGTTTTCCATTATCTTGTGAAATGAAACAAAACGCCCACATTCTGTATGCAGGTTGTCCTCGACTTACGACCACAACTGAGCCCAAAATTTATGTCGCTTAGTCGGACATTGGTTCCACGGGGGTTTCCCCCTCATTTGATGACTTTTCTTGCCACAGTTGTTAAGCGAATCATGGCAGCTAGTTCAGTTAGGAACTCGGTTGTTAAATGAATCTGGCTTTTCCAGATTCTGATCTGCTTGCCAGAAGGTTGAAAAACTTGATCATGTGACCCCCTGGGGCTCTGCGACCGTCATAAAGATGAACCGGTTGCCAAGCATCTGAATTTGGATCACGTGACCACGGGGGGGGGGGAACGCTGCGATGGTCGTAAGTGTGAAAAACGGTCATAAGTCCATTTTTTCGGTGCTTTTTTGCTTTTTTTTTTAGCGCTTCCGTGTAACTTTGGACGGTCACTGAATGGAAGTGTTGTAACTCGAGGACTGCCTGTATATCACACAAACCATTTGCATTTTGAGCCGCTCTTTTAAAAGTTTTAAAAAAATAATGAGCATAGAAGGGATTGGGTGTGTTCATTCCAGAGCTTTCTCAAATCGCAGTTTATTTCCGTCTTCCCGAAACTTTGCTGATTACTTTAATTATCGAGGGCTCATTAGTACAATTGATGGCGACGGCGTATCCTTACTCATTCGATGGGGGAAGCGTAGAGGGAGAACTCGACGGAAGCGTATGGAGTCAAGAGTCACACTTCACGGTGTGAGCTACCGTCTCTCAGAAGGACAGAGAACACGTTAAATTCGACTAGACGTACTGAAAAATACTTCTGCTGACCATGTATTCAGTTTCCTCTTTTCTTACTTGCGTAGTAAGAGAAACGCAAGGGCATGTTGTTCATTTTCCTGCCCTAATGCAGACATGGATCAATCCTGGCAAGAAAAAATGGACTTTGCCATGCAAATGTCCAATTATTGTGAGATCTGGGGAAGAAAGCACACATCATCGTTCAATTCAACCTGATTTCATCTCTCTCCGATCGAGGTCAGGTCGTGGTTGTGTGCCTGAGTCTTGAAGCATACGCCGTCCTATCCAGAGGTGGGTTTCACATTTTGTTACCATCAGTTTGCCGCCTACGTGTGTGCCTTCCGCGCATGCTCTTTGCGGTTTGCTGCGTCCGTGTGCCCCTTCCTCGCATACGCCCAGCCTCAAAAACATGCCTAAATAGAACTGCATAGAGCCGGACAAGTGGGGTCAGACCCATCCGCGATCTCTGCTACCGGTTTTCCCGAACCGGGTGAGTACCACCTCTGGTCCTATCTTGACTTCTAGATAATTGGCTCCAGAATAGAACTCACTCTCTGAGAAACCATTGTTTTCTAGATTTCAGGAAGGAATGAGGTAAAATCATCCATGCTTCGCATCCCCCTTTCAAATCGCACAGCTGTTACCTCTTGAATATTTCAGGACCGGGGTTATTCCTGGACTTTGGGAAAGGTGGGGCAGGGGAAAAAAAATAGAATTAAAATGTACTTATGCTTGTAAAATGTGCTAAGAAGTACGACTGTGCTTCTTGTAACGCCTGCTTGAGTGGTGCGATTCAAATAATTTAACAACCGGTTCTCTGCCCTAACGACTGGCTGGGTGGGCGTGGCCAGGGACTGTGACAAGCAGCACTTGGCCTCCTGCACCCCCGGGCAGCAAAACGGGCCGGGGGGGGAATGCGCCACCTCTCCCGTGCCACTTTTTGGGCCTAGTAGGCTTCCCTGAAGCCTCCTGGAAGTAAAAATAGGGCGTGTGGAGACTCCTGGAAGGGGCAGAGTGGGGAGGGGAGGGCCAGCCAACAATTTAACTACCGATTCACCCAAACCGGCTGAATCCCACCACCGGCCTGCTTGCTACACTTTTTAAAGTAGTTGAGCACTCGCGCATTTCCTGCTACGGACACATAAATCTGTGGACCCGTGTGCCAAAATAGTGGTCTCTGCACCGTTGGGTCTCCTAATATTTTTTGGCACCTCTTGAGGAGCGCAAAGAGTCCCGTCTCTTTTGCTTGAAATAGTTTAGATGACCAGCACGTGTGGGACAAGGGTGGGATGAGAAGGGCTTGTATTGTATTGTATAGCTTGCGTTGTCCCCAGGAGCGGTATTTATTTACTATCCCTACCGGTTCACAAATGTGAGCGCGTGCATGCGCCCAGCCTTACGCATTGCTGGCGCGTATATCTTTTGCGCATGCACCCAGCCTCAAAAACGTGCCTAAATAGGATGGCATAGAGCTAGGGCGGTTTGGGCAAACTTGTCTGAACCGGCTGAATACCAACTCTGGTTGCTCCCCACCCCCATTGCTAGGAATATATAAATCCTGAGTTTTAAACCATAGCTGCCAAACACTTCAGGGGCTTCAGATTAGCTTCAAGCCGACGTGCTAATTTTCTACGGGGAATCCATTTTTAGAATAGGTTCTAAGCAGGAATATCTGCTTAGAGACGTGAAGTGGGGGCGTCCAGCTGAAGATAAAACTAGTTAAGCCTGCGATTCTGGCAGCAGGCCATTTTTAAACCTTATTTTTCTTTCTTTTTTTTTTCCGGGGAAGAGCGTTATTAATTTTTATTTAAAGCATTAACAGCATGTTGTTCGCCTCCCCACCCCACCCCGAAGCATTCATAAGCTCCAAAAATGTTAAGTACAGTATGTAAGAGGGATTTTTTTAAAGCCTTTTGAAGCGGCGGAAACTGAAGGCAACCCACCACACCTGCTGGTATTCCCATGGAAAAGTTTGGGAAGATAGCGCCACTCCGGGGAAAAAGTGACTTAAGGGAGCTGTGATTGTTTTAAGTAGAAGAGATGTCTGGCTTTCATTTGCTGTGTCGTTGGGCGCGCCTGGGCGAGGAGAAATCGGCTCCAAATTTGCGGGGGGAGGGGGCGGGTGAGGGAGGAAAGGTGGACGCACCAAGAAACCAGCTGGGAAAAAAAATCCCCCTATGATTAAGGATTCACTGTTCTGTAACCCCCCCCCCTCTTAGGACAACTCGTCAAAGATACAGCTGTCCGTAACGATTGACCTAAGGCCGGGGTACTGTAACAAAAACTGCACGCTTGTGGGTGGATAATTCCCAGAAGGAAACAATTATCGTTTTGATGATTTAACTATGCATTTTAGCATGTTTTAAATAAAACCAGATACCGAATTAAAAACCATGGTTCTGTATTACTGTTAAGCTGTGCCACGCAAATCAAATAACGGGGTTGGAAGGGATTCTCAAATGCGTGGCACAACCTAGGGGAACAAATCCATCAGGACTAGATTCAGCAGTCCGTCTGCATTTGAAAGGCAAAAGCCACTCTTTTGAAGATAGCAAAATCCACATTTTAGACAGACAGACCGGCTGATTTGAAAGGGGGGGGGGTCAAAGAGGCCATCTTTGCAAAATTGAACAGCCCTCCCTCAACGGATGGGGAAGGATACGGCACCATCTATCTCCGGTCTACCACACAGTCCTTCCAGCAGTTCCAAGAAGGCTCCACACCCATTTGCACCACTCAGGCGAGACCCCTGAGGACACAGATAAACCTCCCAGCAGCCTCAACGACTCTTGAAAAGGATGCAAATGACTAGCTGTCTGCAAGGAATATCAATCCTTCCCTTCCACACTATCCAGTCAGAGCTGAGGAAGCTTCTCGGATGAGAAGCGAAACATCTTCAAAGAAAAACCGGAAAGTCCAGTTGCCTCTTAGGGGGGAAAAAAAACAGGGTTGGAAGGGACCTTTGGAGGTCATCTAGTCTGACCCCGTACCATTTGAGAATAATAGCTGTTGAGGCTCTTCTTAAAACCTCCAATGATGGAGCACCCACAACTTCTGTGGGCAAAAGTCTTTCTAACTGATTCATTGTTCTCACTTGTCAAAAAAATTTCTCCTTTCTTGGATCCCTCCTTAATGATCTACCTGTTACTACAGGTAGTCCTTGACATACAACCAGGGGTGAAATTCAGCAGGGTTCTGACAGATTCTGGAGAACCGGTAGCGGAAGTTTTGAGTAGTTCGGAGAACCGGCAAATACCGCCTCTGGCTGGTCCCAGAATGAGGTGGGAATGGAGATTTTGCAGTATCCTTCCCCTGGAGTGGGGAGGGAATGGGGAGTTTGCAGTATCCTTCTCCCAGGAGTGGGGAGGGAATGGGGATTTTGCAGTATCCTTATCCCAGGAGTGAAGAGGGAATGGGGATTTTGCAGTATCCTTCCTCTGCCACGCCCACAGAACCGGTAGTAAAAAAATCTGAATTCCACCACCGCTTACAACCACTTGCGTAGTGATGATTTGAAGTTACAGTGACCCTGAAAGAAGTAACTTGTGACCACTTTTATTTATCATTTTATTTTATTTTATTATTAAAATTTATATGCTGCCCTTCTCCCGCAGGACTCGGGGTGGCTCACACAATAAAAACAACAACAATAATAACAACAATACAATATTAAAATCCAATTCAAAATTTAAAATCCCCAAATTCAAACCCCATAATCGGTCAGGGAATTTGATGAAAAAGCCATGTCTTCAGGCCAGTGCGGAACGCGCTGAGATCGAGAGCCGTCTGGAGATCAGTGGGCAACCCATTCCAGAGGGTCGGTGTGGCCACAGAGAACGCCCTCATCCTGGGGGTTGCCAGCCGACACTGTCTAGCCGACGGCACCCGGAGGAGCGCAGTTCTGTGAGAACGCACAGGATGATGGGTGGCCAGTAGGAGGTGGTCCTGCAGATACCTCGGACCCATGCCATGTAAGGCTTTATAGGTAAGTACCAGCACCTTGAAGTGGATCCGAAAAGTCACCATTCATTTCATTCATCGCCCTTCCCCTTGTGGATTCAGGGCGGTGAACAGCCAGAAATAAAAAACAATTTTACAAAAGTTAAAACAATTTTAAAAGCAACTAATATAAAATTTGGCCCATAAAATTAAAACAGTTCAATTAATATTTAATATCAATTCTAAAAATTAACCATGGGATCAGGCCAGTCCGGCTAACTGGAAAAAGTAAGTTTTTAAGGCCCGACGAAAAGTCCGGAGGTCTGAGATCATTCGCAACTCTGGGGGAAGATCGTTCCAGAGAGTGGGAGCTGCCACAGAGAAGGCTCTCCCCCTGGGGGTCGCCAGCTGGCACTGCCTGGCTGACGGCACCCTAAGGAGGCCCTCTCTGTGGGAGCGAACCGGCTGGTGGGAGACAGTTGGTGGCAGAAGACGGTCCCGTAACTACCCTGGTCCTAAGCCATGGAGCGCTTTAAAGGTGATCACCAACACCGTGAAGCGCACCCGGAAGTCCACCGGCAGCCAATGTAGCTCACGCAGGAGAGGTGTCACATGGGAGTGCCCCGTCGCTCCCATAATCCCCCGCGCGGCCGCATTCTGCACCAGTTGGAGCCTCCGGGTGCACCCCAAGGGGAGCCCCATGTAGAGAGCATTACAATAGTCCAGGTGAGAAGTGACGAGTGCTTGAGTGACTGTGCGTAAGGACAGCAGCCAGTGCAGCTCGCGCAGGAGAGGTGTTGCCCGAGAGTAACGAGAAGCTCCCGTTTCCTTTTCACACTTATGACCCTTGAAGCATCCCCACGGTCATGTAATCAAGATTGGAATGCTGGGCAACTGGTTCCTATTTATGACGATGCCCTCTTGCCATCTTCCGACAAGCCAGATTCACTTCATCACCACGTCACCAACTTAACGACCGCAGTGGTTCACTGAAGAACCGTGGCAAGAAAGGTTGTAAAACGGGGCAAAGCGCACTTCGACATCTGTCTCGCTTAGCAACAGGAAGGTTGGGCTCCAAGGTGGTTGTAAGTCGAGGACTACCTGTACTTGTCCTGACCTCAGGTGTTTTAGACAACGGAACTTTAGTTGGAAATATACTCAAGTTCTTGGGGGTTGTTTTGAAGAATGACGCCCAGCAAAATAGAATAGAATAACAGAATCGGAAGGGATGTTTAGAGGTCTTCTAGTCCAACCCCCTGCTCAGGCAGAAGATTAGAATAGAATAGAATAGAATAGAATAGAATAGAATAGAATAGAATAGAATAGAATAGAATAGAATAGAATAGAATAGAATAGAATAGAATAGAATAGAATAGAATAGAATAGAATAGAATAGAATAGAATAGAAAATACAATACAATACAATACAATACAATACAATACAATACAATACAATACAATACAATACAATACAATACAATACAATTTAGAGTAGAGTAGAGTAGAGTAGAGTAGAGTAGAGTAGAGTAGAGTAGAGTAGAGTAGAGTAGAGTAGAGTAGAGTAGAGTAGAGTAGAGTGTGGAGAGTGGAGTGGAGTGGAATGGAATGGAATGGAATGGAATAGAAAATATGGAATGGAATAGAATTAGAAGAGAAGAAAAAAAAAGAGAAGAGAAAATATGGAATGGAATAGAATAGAAGAATAGAACAGAACAGAAAAGAAAAGAAAATATGGAATAGAATAGAATAGAATAGAATAGAATAGAATAGAATAGAATAGAATAGAATAGAATAGAATAGAATAGAATAGAATAGAATAGAATGTAGAGTGTAGAGTGTAGAGTGTAGAGTGTAGAGTGTAGAGTGTAGAGTGGAGTGGAGTGGAATGGAATGGAATAGAATTAGGAGAAGAGAAGAGAAGAGAAGAGAAAATATGGAATGGAATGGAATAAGAATAGAATAGAATAGAATAGAATAGAATAGAATAGAATAGAATAGAATAGAATAGAATAGAATAGAATAGAATAGAATAGAATAGAATAGAATAGAATGTAGAGTGTAGAGTGTAGAGTGTAGAGTGTAGAGTGGAGTGGAGTGGAATGGAATGGAATAGAATTAGGAGAAGAGAAGAGAAGAGAAGAGAAGAGAAAATATGGGATGGAATGGAATAAGAATAGAATAGAATAGAATAGAATAGAATAGAATAGAATAGAATAGAATAGAATAGAATAGAATAGAATAGAATAGAATAGAATAGAATAGAATAGAATAGAATAGGAGAGCTGGAAGGGACCTTGGGGGTCTTCTAGTCCAACCCCCTCTCAATCAGGAAAATCTATAACATTATAGGCAAATGGTTATCCAATCTCTTCTTAAAAACCTCCAGTGTTGGAGCATTCACAACTTCTGGAGGCAAGTCATTCCACTGGTCAGGAAATTTCTCTTTATATACATATAAATAACAACTGATAAATTGTACTGGTTGATTGACCTGGGCCATCCTTGGCTAGAGTCCAGGATAGAGTAGAAAGTCCAGGGATACATTTGGGGACACATGTGTGAGAATGTACTCAGAAGGACAGGCACCCATCAAGCCAATCTTGGTAATGTCCTAACCCTCTATTGGCAAGACGTCCTCTGCTTTGTCCATCGAATCCAATCTCATTTGCCAATCCTCATCCCTGCTTTCACAGCAGTTGTCATCTTCTCTGATCATCCAGTTAATGCTTCTCTGGCTGCTTTTGAGCGTTCAGCTAGCTAGGGAGGCAGGGTGGGAAATCCAAACAAACGCCTTAAATTAAATTGACCCAATTGGCTCTGATCTATTGAAGGGAGGAACGTCCATCAGCATTTTAACAACTGAGTCAAAGATGGTTTTCCTTGCTTGAAGATCCTCACGTCTTCCGCATCTTCAGTGTGGACGATGGAGGGAAAGGAGAGTGAGTGAATGTGTGTGTCTAAGGAGGAGCATCACTGGGCTATCGCTGAACATCGCTGGGCTAGCACATCATGAGAAGGAGAGTGGTTTGCAGTGGAAGGGGGTGGGGGAGGGACACATTGGAGAAGAGGTGCCCGAAGCAAAGACAGACGAGAATCTAGTGAAGCATGACTCATTTGGGAGAAGAAGGGGGCAGGAGTGGGGGGGGGGTTCTTTTAGACTTTAAAGGGGATGACCTAAAAAGTCACGCATTACTTTCGGATCAAAACTTAGAAGATGGTTGAAATAACCCAGAGAAGAAGATGGATGGCCTGGAGGACCAAATGGAGAAGCAGCCGAAGGAAGAGCAGTTGAGGTAGGGAATTTGTCCCTAATTGCCGTCTGTTCTAACCCAGCATTCTTCTCTCTCACACACACCCCACTCCACCTCTATGATTGTTCACACAACAGGACACACACTCTTTCCTCCCTTCCTCCTCCTCCTCCTCCTCCCCCCCTCACTAGTAGCAGGTGCACTGGACTGTTGGGATAGGGAATTTATCCCTATTATAGTCTGTCCTTCCCCAGCATCCTGCCTCACCCCCTAACCCCATGATTGTTCACAACCAGGACACACACTCACCTCTCCTCCTTCTCTTTCTCTTCCTCCTCTTTCTTTTCCTCTTTCTCCTCCTCTTCCTCTTCTTTCTCTTCCTCCTCCCCTTCCTCCTCCTCCCCTTCCTCCTCCTCCCTCTTTCTTCTCTTTCTCTTCCTCCTCTTTCTTCCTTTTCCTCTTCTTTCTTTTTCTTCTTCTCTTCTTCCTCTTCCTCTTCCTTTTCCTCTTTCTCCTTATTTTTCTTTTTCCTCCCCTTCCTCCTCCTCCCCCTTTCTTCTCTTTCTCTTCCTCCTCTTTTTTCCTCTTCCTCTTCCTTCTCTTCCTCCTCCTCCTCTTTCTCTTCTTCCTTCTCTTTCTTTTCTTCCTCTTCCTCCTCTTCCTTCCTCTCCTTTCCTCTCCCTCTTTTTCTTCTTCCTCCTTCTTTCTCTTCCTCCTCCTCTTTCTCCTCCTTTTCCTTCTCCTCTTCCTCTTCCTCCTCCCCTTTCTCTTCCTCCTCCTTCCTCCTCTTCCTCTTCCTCCCCCCTTTCTCCTCTTTCTCTTTCTGTTTCTCTTTCTCTTCCTCCTTCTCTTTTCTTCCTCCTCCTCCCCCTCTTTTTCTTCTTCTTCTTCCCCCTCCTCCTCTTCTCCTCCTTCTCTTTCTCTTCCTCCTCCTTTCTCCTCTTTCTCTTCCCCCTTCTCTTTCTTTTCTTCCTATTCCTCCTCTTCCTCCTCTTCTTCCTCCTCCTCCTCATGCCCCCCCTCCCCACTATTAGCAGATGTACTGGACAGTGCTGGAAGCACAAGTGTGCGCGCACACATATCTATTGCATTAAGAAAGAGGCGAAGAGGAGGAGGCGTTATCCTTAGCTACTTAGGAACGGGGGACTTGCAAAATAGGACAGCTGCAATTTGTTCCAGGTAATATGAGGTTCCGTCGCATTTTTTTTTTTTCCTGAGCACTCGGAGTGAGTGCAGAGACGAGAACAGAGAAGAAAGGAAGGCTGAGACTCTTTTCCACGGAGGAGATCCAATAATCGCCGGAGAACCAAACGCCTTACCACCATCACTACCGCCTCCCACTCACCCCTCCCCTTAGGAAGGTGGCTGAGATGCTTTCGGAAACAAAAGTCTAGCTTTGTCTTTTGAACGTCGTTGGACCTCCTGCCTCAGCCACAGTGTGACACCAAGCAAGGATGCTTGGAATGCCAATAATCTCAGAAGACTTTTTTTTTTGGTCTTTTCTTTTCCAAATTAGAAAGCACTAACCCAGCAGTTCCACAGGAGGAGCTAAAAAAAACCACTCGGAAAGGTGAAGCATTTCAGAATAGATGTGAAAAAAACCGAAGAAGGTTAGGGGACTAGGAACAATCCACAGAGAAGCACTTAACAACCAATGAGTTATACCACTTTATAAGGCCGTGATAAGGCCACGCTTGGAATACGGCATCCAGTTTTGATCGCCACAACGTAAAAAAAGATGTGGAGACTCTAGAAAGAGTGCAGAGAAGAGCCACAAAGATGATTAGGGGACTGGAGGCTAAAACATATGAAGAACAGTTGCAGGAACCGGGTATGTCTAAATCAGGGGTCTGCAACCTTAAACACTCAAAAGAGCCATTTGGACCCGTTTCCCACAGAAAAGAAAACACCGGGAGCCACAAAACCCTTCCCGTGCCTGACGATTTCTTGAGCGGCCACAAAACTAGAATATGTAGTTGAATTAAACATTCTGTTTTCTTCTGAAACATAACTTTTCTTGGATTTATCCAGGGTTAGTTTACCAGTTTACCAATGAATCATGTTCCAGCAGGTGTTGCACATTGGCGGTTGTGATGCATATTTTGAGTGACAGGGAGCCGCAGCAGAGGTGTGAAAGAGCCACATGTGGCTCCAGAGCCACAGGTTGCTGATCCTTGGTCTAGTTTAATGAAGAGAAGGACTAGGGGAGACATAATAGCAGCATTCCAATATCTCAGGGGTTGCCCCAGAGAAGAGGGAGTCAAGCTATTCTCCAAAGCCCCTGAGGGCAGGATAAGAAGCAATGGGTGGAAACTAATCAAGGAGAGAAGCAACTTAGAACTAAGGAGAAACTTCCTGACAGTGAGAACAATTAATTAACTTGCCTCCAGAAGTTGTGATTGGAAATTTTTTTAAGTTGGAGGGGATAGGACATATTCTCCAGTTTGAGTTAAAATTGCCCATCAGTGAGATGGAACAAAGAAATAAATATGCTAACAATTTATGATGTGTTTTGCCCCATTGCCAATCTCTGGTCTCAGCCACTTGAATGGTGTCGGCCTGATTTGATTTGTTCCTTTTGCTACATAGAAGGCAGTTGTGTTTCTTCTCAAGTTTTGTTGCTGGAGGAAGATGATGGAGGAACCACCTTCGTGGGGAGGACAGAGGTTTTATTTCACGAGAAGAGTCCTCCGCTCCTCTGTTCGCAGCAGAATCCCTTATGCCACCAGGCTTAAAATTTTGGGCTTAGACAATTTAGAACTAGGCCACCTTCAGTCAGACCTAAGCATAGTACATAAAATTATCTGCCACAGCGTCCTACCTGTCAATGACTACTTCAGCTTCAACTGCAACAATACCCGAGCACACAATAGATACAAACTCAAGGTAAACCGCTCCAAACTCGATTGCAGAAAATACGACTTCAGCAACAGAGCGGTCAATGCCTGGAATGCTCTACCAGACTCTGTGGTTTCGTCCCCAAACCCCCAAATCTTTAACCTTAGACTGTCTACTGTCGACCTCACCCCATTCCTAAGAGGTCCGTAAAGGGGGCGTGCAAAAGCTCATCAGCGTGCCTACCGTCCCTATTCTACTGTCCCCTTTTATTCGTATCCATTTCAAGTATTCATAATCATGTTTATACTTATATTTGTTATTATACATGCTTGACTAAATGAATGAATGAATGAATAAATAAATAAATAAATAAATAATAAAGACCGAAAGCTACCCAAGCAAACTACCCAAAGAGCGAACAAGAGGCTGCCCAAGGAATTCAGGAAGAGCTGCTAACTTTCTCCCTCTAAAGTCAAGAATTTGTACTTGGTTATAGAGACAGCTTTAGAAAAAGAGCAAAAGTGCTGACAAGTGTGCAGGAGACCACGGCTGCGACAGGCAATGCTTGTGGCATGCTTGTCCCTTCTGCTGAAGCTGGGGTACATTTGCAGCCAATGCATGCTTGGAACAGTCCCTGAAGCTGGAGGGTGGGGAGAAATAAGTCAAAAGGCTGGAACAGTAAATGGCCTCCCTCCAGTTGAAGAGAGAATAGGTGAGGAGGATTTATTCATTCAGAGAACGAGGACGTGCATGAGGGAAGCAGGCTTCCGCTTTTGGGAGGTGGACACTGTGAGTAAGATGCGTTGTTTCTAAATGGATTAGTAGGAGATGGATAGATGGATGAACAGATGGACAAAGGTGATAGACAGACAGATGGACAGATGGACAGAAGATAGGTAGGTAGGTAGAGATAGACAGACAGACAGACAAAAGATAATAGACAAAGATAATAGGTAGGTAGGTAGACAAGATAGATAGATAGATAGATAGATAGATAGATAGATAGATAGATAGATGGATGGATGGATGGATGGATGGATGGATGGATGGATGGATGGATGGATGGATGGATGGATGGACAGATGGACAAAGATGATAAATAGATAGACAGAGACAGACAGATGGACAGAAGATAGGTAGGTAGGTAGGTAGATAGAGATAGATAGATAGATAGATAGATAGATAGATAGATAGATAGATAGATAGATAGATAGATAGATAGATAGATAGATAGATAGGTTAGATAGATTAGACAGATGATAGATAGATAGATAGATAGATAGATAGATAGATAGATAGATAGATAGATAGATAGATAGATAGATAGATAGACAGACAGACAGATAGAGATAATAGATAGAGAGATAGAGAGAGAGAGAGATGAGAGAGAAAGAGACAGACAGAGACAGACAGATGGACAGAAGATAGGTAGGTAGGTAGACAGACAGACAGAAGATAATAGACAGACAAAGAAAATAGATAGGTAGATAGACAAGACAGAAGATAGGATGGATGGATGGATGAACAGATGGACATAGATGATAAATAGATAGACAGAGACAGACAGATGGACAGAAGTACGTAGGTAGATAGATAGACAGACAGACAGAAGGTAGTAGGGGGGGAGAGAGATAGGCAGGCAGGCAGCAGATAGAGATAATATAGATGATTAATATAATAGATTGGATATAGATAAATATATAGATATATAAATAATAGAGATAGATATAAATATGTCATTGATATAGATACATGATTAATAGATGACTGATAGAAATTGAGAGAGAGAGAGGGATGATTAGAGAATTAGATGAGAGGGAGGGAGAGAGAAAGAGAGAGAGAAAGGAACAACCAGAAGTAAGAAACATAGAAAAGAATACTCTTCTGAAGTATGATGGTCTCTCCTTCGGTACCAAGCCCCTTAAATCTGGAGAACTTCAACTAAAAGGAGGAACTCTTGAGGGATTTGTGTGTGAAAGAGCTTTTGAGGCAGTTGATGGATTTTATACTGTGAGGAACTGAATGCATGTGAAAACTGGCTCATGAACTGAGCCGTGTGTCAGGATCATGGGTCAGGAATGATGGGGGGAAGAAAACCCTATCACGATTTAACAGATTATCTGGCAATTGGGGTAAAGGCAAAAGTTTTCCCTGTCCAGTCGTGTATGACTCTAGGGAGCGATGGTCATCTCTGTTTCTTAGCCAAGGGAGCCAGCCTTGTTCAAAGACACTTCTGTGGTCATATAGCCACCATGACCATATGCCGAGGGGCACGGAATGCTGTTACCTTCCCACCGATAGTACCTATTTATCTATTCACATTTGCATGCTTTCGAACTGCTTAGATGGGTGGGAGCTGGAGCAAGGAACGGGAGCTCACCCCATCACGCAGCGCTTGGGTCTCAAACCCTAGCTGTCAGCTTTTCCAGCTGACAATCTCAACAATGTTTAACTGCTGAGTCATTGCACCTTCTCTCACAATTACGTTTTAAGAAACAGGAGGACAAACAATACTACACAGAGCAGCGACAACCACAATACCACCCACAGTGCTGGGAGGAAGCACAAGATACTCTGGGTGTTGTGACCCAGGCCCAAGTAAGTAGTAGGAAAATCAGTTAGTGAAAAAACAAACAAACCTTATTCGAACAGCTTAGAATGACTTCATTCCCAGCATCGTTCAACTAAAGTAAAGCAAATTCCTCCCAACACAAATTCCTCAGTCCTATCGCAAACCTTGGTCCAATTAGGCAAACTGCCAAAGGCCTTTCTTGGCAAACATTCAGAAGTCACAGATACAAAAATAAATACAAGACATAGATGAAAAAGAAGACGAAGCTACCAACGTTGTTTTCCAGCAAAGCCCAAACGCCGTTGCTGGTCTGTTTTAAGCCTTATAGGAAGGGCCAATTATCTCTTGGCCCTACTCCCGAGTCATCCTCTTTGCTTTAGCTGCTCTTGCTTTCTGGCAGCTCTTCTCATGCGTGCATTAGGAACAGGCTCCTCCTATTCTTCTGCCTCACTCCTATCAGTCTCTGGAGGTCCTGGAGTGCACACCTCACTCCCCGATGGCCCTGGCCCCATCTCTGCCTCTGACGCAGAGCCTTCCTCTGGGCCTTCCAGGACTGGCCCATGTTCTTTCTCAACCTCATCACTGTCCGACTCCGCTACCAGCTCCACAGGCTGCTGGCGGACCACAACACGGGGCTCCGGTGGTATTGCAGGAGATCCACGAGGAACAAGAGTTTCCAAAGGGAAAAATACATAATCACTGAAAAAGCAACTGGCACAAAGGCCAGAAGGAAAACTCATTCAAATTAAAACCCAAGAGGTTGCAAGAGGTGAGTGGATAGCATCAACGGTTGGAAGGGCTTACATTCTGAGATTACAACCTGGAGTTATGACTAGCAAAGCCACGAGGAGCTTCAGCCAGGTTCGAGCCAGCGGGATGTACCCTGATGGTCTTCAAGGCCGTTGTCCAGTCTACGGAAAGCCAAGGAAAAATAGTGAGGTCAGTGATTAACTGTGCTACTCTTATTTGGTTCATCTGCTTGGGTTGTCTTGCTTTAGTGGTTCAGCTTCCATGAGTGCTGCCTTTTCAAGGACCTGTTGAGTAGCCTTAAACCAATTCTGCTCTAGAAGAAAAGTGTCAGTTCTCCTGGGTAGGCCAGAAAAAGAGACAACAAGAAGAACAAATTTTACTTGGTTTACTGGATTGCAAAGATACATTTACAGTGGCTAAGATGCTGAGCTTATCGATTGAAAGGTCGGCAGTTCAGTGGTTCGAGTCCCTAGTGCCGCATAACAGGGTGAGCTCCCGTGACTTGTCCCAGCTTCTGCCAACCTAGCAGTTCGAAAGCTCATTAAAAAATGCAAATAGAAAAATAGGGACCACCTTTGGTGGGAAGGTAACAGCGTTTCGTGTGCCTTTGGCATTTAGTCATGCCAGCCACATGACCACGGAGATGTCTTTGGACAGCGCTGGCTCTTTGGCTTTGAAACGGAGATGAGCACTGCCCCCTAGAATCAGGAACGACTAGCACATATGTGCAAGGGGAACCTTTTACCTTTTAAAGATACATTAGAGGCATGATGGCTCAGAATTAAAAAGGCTGTGTTTGTCAGTTGGAAAGCTGATAGCCTGGGTTCGAGACCCTGAGCACCATGCAACAGGGTGAGCTCCCATCCTCATCTCAGCTCCTGCCCACCTAGCAGTTCAAATGCATGGAAATGCAAGTAGATAAATAGGTACCACTCCGTTCTGTGTGCCTTTGGTGTATAGTTATGCTGGCCATGTGACCATGGAATTGTCTTTGGGACAACGGTGGCTCCTTTAGCGAAGAAATGAAGGTGAACATTGCCCCCTAGAGTTGGAAACTACTAGATAGGAGAAACCTTTACCTTTAAAGCTACAGGAATAGAATCATGCAAATCTGAAAACCCAAACTTCCCACCTTTAATGATGTACTCTATCCATGAGGGCAACTCAGTGGTGAAATCCAAATTTTTTTACTACTGGTTCAGTGGGCGTGGCTTGGTGGGCGTGGCAGGGGAAGGATACTGCAAAATCTCCATTCCCACCCCACTCTGGGGCCAGCCAGAGGTGGTATTTCCCGGTTCTCTGAACTACTGAAAATTTCTGCTGCCGATTCTCCAGAACCTGTCAGAACCTCCCAGATTTCACCCCGGGGCAATTCCTTCTGAATTTTCTTCTTCTGACCCACTGGGGGCGCCTGTCTCTCTCTTCTCTGACGGTTTCCTAGGCAGCCTCCCTGTCCCTCTTCTCCCCCCCACCCCAGACCATTCACACATTACAGAAAGTGATGGGCATTGCTGAGAACTAAATCTGGGAAGGCTCTCAGGTCCAGTCAGTATTAACTGGGGCCACCAGAAGGGGAGAGGGAGCAGTGGGGTGGGGTGGAGTGGGGGAGGAGGAGGAATAGCTACCCGGCTTCAGGATGGGAGCAGGAGATAAACAGTTGTGGAAGAAAAGTGGATTTCCCAGTCTCCATTCTCTGCTGTCCCAGATCTCCAAAAACCTAAGCTCTTTCAGTCTCCTGATTTTGGGCTAAAGGCAAATGGAAAACAGCTATTTCCCCTTGAAGAGAGCAAACATTTTTTTCCAGCGGTGAAATCCAATTTTTTATACTACCGGTTCTGTGGGTGTGGCTTAGTGGGTGCGGCAGGGGAAGGATTCTGACTGCAAAATCCCCATTCCCTCCCCACTCCTGAGGGGGGGGGAGGAAGGATATTGCAAAATCCCCATTCCCACCCCACTCTGGGGCCAGCCAGAAGTGGTATTTGCCGGTTCTCCCAACTACTCAAAATTTCCGCTACCGGTTCTCCAGCACCTGTCAGAACCTGCTGGATTTCACCCCTGATTTTTGGGGAAAGTGGAACCATTCAGATGGCTTCTGCGGCATGCAGCAGGGGGAGCCTGTGAAGGGACCCTAGCTCTGTTCTTTCAAGGGGTGGGGTGGGGGGGGGCATTTTCTGGCTTTTGGCTTCCATCCAGGGGAGGGAGGCTATCCCGGATGAAGAGTGCCTTTCCCTTCACTGGGGGTGGGGGTGGGGCTCAATCTATTAATCAGAGGCTCAGTCTATTAATTCGCTTATCACGCTGCTCCAGGTCCGCAGTCAGGACAGCGGCGTTGGTCACAATCGTACCAACGGCGACAAGACCGTCCGGCTAAGCCGGGAGGGGGAGGGGGGGCTCTCCAGACTCCCATTCGGGCCGGGAAGGCCCTCCCGGGCTCCAGTTCCAGAGTCCTCCAGCTGCTCGGGGGCTGCTTCAGGGAAAGGTCCTGGGGTTGGGTGGAGAGTCTCTGATGGGGACAGTCTCGCAGGGGGGCGGACGGGACAGACCCGGGAGTCGGAGTGGCAGGCTCCTATTATTTAGAAGCGCGGCTCCAGTCCGCGGCAGGGAGGCGGGAGCCGCAGCCGGACTGACCTAGAAAGCTTCCCCATCTTCACCGCGCCTTCCGCGGGACAGCAGTCCGGCGGGGCCAAGGAATCGGAGGAGGCGGGTGGGGAGGCGGGCAGGCGAGGACTCCCGGCCTCGGCTCAGTTCAGCTGGGTTCGGATCCCCTCCGCAGAGGGCGGCCTGGGACAACTCATCCCGAGCGCCAGAGAGGCGGAGAGCGAGCGACCTTGCGGGGGAAACAGCGGAGGGAGGGAGGAAAAGGAGAAGAAGGAGGAAGAGGAGGAGAAGGAGGTGGAGGAGGAAAAAGAGGAAGAGAAGGAGGAGGAAGAGGAGGTAGAGAAGAAGGAGGAGAAGGAGGAAGACGAAAAGGAGGAGAAGGAAGAGGAAGAGAAGGAGGAGAAGGAGGAAGACGAAAAGGAGGAGAAGGAAGAGGAAGAGGAGGAGGAGGAGAGGGAGGAGGAAGAGGAAAAGAAGGAGGAGGAGGAAGAGAAGGAGGAGGAAAGGAGGAGGAGAAAAGGAGGAGGAGAAAGAGGAGGAGGAGGAGGCGGCTCGCGGCGCTGGCTCGGCTGGCTCAGAGCGGAGCCGCTCGCTGGGCGCCGTCTGCGGGCACGGGAAGGGACGCTCTTATGGGCATGAAACATTCGTCCCGCTGCCTGCTCCTCCGGAGGAAAATGGCGGAGAACGCCAACGAGAACGCCGAGGTAGGTAGCCAGCGGCGCCGCTTGGCCGTTTCTTCGCTCCCGGCTCCGGAGAGCCCGAGGCACCACCGGGTAAGCCGCCGACAAAGCGGCCAAATCCGGCGTCTCGTCTCGTCTCGTCCCGGGCCGGCCTCGCTCCTTAGCTGCACAAAGCGAGCAAGCAGGCAGCGGGCGGTGTCCGGCGGCGGAGCTGTCCAGGGTGCTGAACCCAAAAGGACGCCTCTGGAATCCGAGCGCTGACTCGTATGTCTCTCTCTCTCTCTTTCTCTCTCTCTCTCTGTGTGTATGCGTGTGCGCGTGTCTTTCCTACACCGCTGGATTCCACGTTTCGCAGCCCTTCCCAAAACTTAGCACCGGGGTTCAAGGAGTTTCTCTTGCCCTGCTTGAAGCGCGTTGCTTTGCCTTCTTCTCCCGGCATGGTTGCCTTGCTTGGGTCTCCTTCCCCCACCTCCACCCCCCAAGATTTAAATGCAGGAAAGCTTTCTGAACTCCTGTGAACTGAGGAAATGGGAGCAGAAGGATCTGGAGAAGCTAATTGAAGCAATACATCAAAAAAAAGGGGGGGGGGAAAGAGAGGTGCTAATGGCTGCGAGGCAGCGGCTGTAGTAGAGGGAAGTTAAAAATAGCACCGGCGAGGCAGGTGGTGGCACATCTGTAATCCTTCGAGAGAGAGAAAGAGAGCAGCGGTGGAAGAAATGTCATTGAGGTCTCGCGGTTCTGCAAGAGTGCAGGACAGCCCTGGGCTTAGGGGTTTATTTGGTACACCGGAGGCTTCCGGGGGTGGGGGCGAACCCCCTTTCCCCTAGCAGAAACGTACTGGTGGTTTTAATAAGATTGTCAGTTGGGTGATGTATCGCGCTCCGATTCTTGGGTTTTGCTACCCTTTGACTGGGAAGAATGATCCAAAGGAAATTAATCTGCAACAGCTGGAATTAAGTCTAGCCAATGTTGCGTGCAAAGCTCTCAATCTTGCGGCCAACGCTGTTAGGAACATGTTACTGCTCTTCCCCAAGGCAAAGGAAAACACACAATTGTAATCCTTATAAAGGTGACCCGGGGTGAATGCTCTTCTCATTTTTTTTTTCTCCTTAACATCTTTGTGATTCTTCCACTGCTTCTTAACCCACACAAAACTTCCACTTCAGAACAGAGATGCCATCCAGAAAGAGGGTATCTTGGATCTAACCGAAGCATAAAGGGCACTGCCATCCGATCTTTCTCGGATTTCACACGTGGCTACCAACTGTAGTTGGAAAATTGGGATTAAGGCGATTTTAGGGGGCAAGGATGGCGGATGATTTTTTTTTTAATGCGTGCTTTTTTAAAAAGAAAAAATCATCTCTTTAACTTGGATTGTTATTAGAGGTCAGTTCAAATGTCAATGCCAATGCGGATTGTGACAGTAATGAAAAAAATCCCATCATCCTGGGCCAAGAATTGCCCCGAATGTAACAAAGTACGTGCCGCCTCCCACTCTCCAAATTTAGCTCTTCTGTCTGCAGCCTTTCTGATTATAGATCTTGATTCTCTTAAGATATGTCCAAACCAGAAACGGATACTAGCTCTTTAGCAACCATGAATTGAGTGGAACCAAATTGTTGTTCGGTTCTGAACTCACTGCGAATCCTTTTTGATTGAATTCTGATATCTTGAGAGCAGGAGTGGGTTCTACTTACCTTTACTATAGGTTTGCAATGGGGCCGCACAGGCAAGCGCAGAAGCATTTTGATGTATCGGGGTCAGTGAGCGGAGCCTCCCGCCGGTTTTACTACCAGTTCTCTAGAACCGGTGCGAACCAGGGGCAACCCACCACTGCTTGAGAGGAGAAAGAACATTTTATTCTGGTTATGTTTTCTGAACAGTTACTTTCTGAATGCAGCACAATCCTAAATAGGAAGCCAGGAATTAAATATGTTTGCCTTGAAAATGAGCTAAGGGGGATAAGCTGGACTTTGATGTTTTTTGGTGGTTTTTTTTTTTTACATCTGCTCCTTCATGTAATTATAGCTCTATATTTTGAAAGAGTTCCTTTTATAGCAGAAGTGGTATTCAGCCGGTTCAGATCAGTTTGTGCGAACTGGTAGCGGCGACTGCCTATCCGCCCCAGCATAAAGATGTTCTATTTAGCCATGTTTTCGAGGCTGGGCACATGTGTGCAAGGCGCGTGCATGAGCAAGCAAAGGGAATGTGTAGAAGGCCGGGCACATGCATGGAAGGAGCGCTCATATGTGAAGTTTGTTTGCGTGTGTGTGCGTGGCGAACCGGTGGTAAGCATTTCCAAAAAGCGCCGCTGTACTGTAGCAAAGGTCCTCAACTCTCTGGGCAAGGAACTGGTACTGGTCCATGGCCTGTTAGTAAGTGGGCTGCACACCTGAGCAGCTGGTGGGAGAGCAAAGCATCATCTGTATTTGCAGATGTTTCACACCACTACTAGGATTACAGTTTCAGCTCCACCTCAGATCATCCGGTATCAGATTCTCATCGGAGCATGAACACCACCCCGTAAACTGGGCATGCAAGGGATCTAGGTTGCACTGTCCTCCTCCCCCACCCTCATGGTCCGTGGAAAAATTGTCTTCCACGAAACCGGTCCCCGGTGCCCCCAAAAAGTTGGGGATTGCTGGCCTGTAGGATAGTCAGAAGGGAAGGAGGAGGAGCTGGAAAGCTACGGGCCATCTGACCATCTAGTACAGGGGTGTTGAACTCAAGGCCTGCAGGGTGTTTAGATCTGGCCCTCAAGGCCAGCCTGGAACTAGCAAAGTACTGGCCTGCAGTGTCTCTGCCAGTGAAAATGGAGCTCGGGCAGAGGTGGAATTCACTTACCTTCCCTACTGGTTTGCAAATGTGAGTGTACATGCGCCACCTTTCACACAGGTGACTTCCAGGCATGTTCTTTGCTCATGTGCGCACATCCCGTGCATGCACATAGCTTCCAAAGCATGGCTAAATAGGACAGCATTATGTCCGAGCTGGTCGGCTTGGCTTTCCGCAGTCGGCACTACCGGTTCGTCTGAACCAAACAGAACCGGCTGAATCCCACCACTGAGGAAGGAAGGAAAAAGGAAGGAAGGAAGGAAGGAAGGAAGGAAGGAAGGAAGGAAGGAAGGAAGGAAGGAAGGAAGGAAGGGAGATTATAATGAGAGTGAGGGAGGATCTCAGAGAAGTCCTGCCTTAGTACTTGACCACAACAGGTGCCCCCTCCCCCGAGCTGGGCATGCCCACCATGGACATGCTGCCCTCTCAGCCCTCTGAGGTCAAACATAACCCTGATGCAGCCCTGAATGAAATCGAGTTTTTTTAAAATTTTGATTTATATGCCGCCCTTCTCTGAAGACTCAGGGCGGCTTACAATGCATTAAGCAATAGCCTTCATACTTTTGTATATTTATACAAAGTCAGCTTATTGCCCCCACAAACTGGGTCCTCATTTGACCTCCCTTAGAAAGGATGGAAGGCTGAGTCAACCTTGAGCCTGGTGAGATTCAAACTTACAGTAATTGCAGAGAGCTGAATGTTAATTATGGTGCTTAGTCTGCAGAGCTGTCCAGGCTCCCTAGGATAGGGAGTTTGACACCCCTGATCTAGTATTAGCGAGATACAAGATAGAGCAAGTTGCCAAGCAGGGGATACTGAGAAGATACTACTGTTGCCAGGATGAGTTTGTCGAGAACACCTTGTGCCTTCCTAATATGACCTCTTTTTTTGGTCCCGTGTGTTTAGACTGGGTTAATGGAAAGCTGTGGATAAATATATATTTTGATTGTAGAGAAGCATTTGAGGGAATCTCTAGTGACATCCTTCTGGGACAGGTGGCTAAATATGGGCCCGAAGGTACAGCACGGAGTAAATTCACAACTGGTTGAACAATCGCACCCAAAGTCGGTAGAGATTCTCAGTCATCCTTCAGGTCATGGATGTCTCAAAGGTGCTTTTTCAGGAGGACTTTTCAACTGGACTTCCTTGTTTTTTTTCCTTTGAAGACATTTCACTTCTCATCCAAGAAGCTTCCTCAGCTCTGACTGGAAGGTGGGGGAAGGGAAGGGTTTATACTCCTTGCCGACAGCTGGTCATTTGCATTGTTTTAGCGCAGGAGTGTTAAACTCAATTTCTCTTAAACTCATTGAGGCCATCAGCAAGGCCAAGTTGATCTGTGTCCTGTGCCCTATTGGAGGAGATGCATGGGAGGGTGGGAAGACCTAGGATTCTAGTCAACCATGAGCATAATCACGAGCAATTTTTGCAGACTATAGGAAGCATTTGCATTTCAGTTTGAGATGCAGACCACACAGACTCATCCCCAATGGCCAGCACCTGTGCTCAACAGTGAAGGGACAGAAAACATCCTACAGCCAGGAAGGCTCCACACCCATTTCCACTACTCAGGTGTTCTGTCCCCATCTCACACACACACACACACAGACAGACAGCCGGAGGTTAAATAAACTGGCAGACAACCAATTCTTCCGATAAGATGCTTGGCAGCCACCCTGTAGCTGTTTGCCAAGAACTTTTATCAACAAACAAAATACCCACGGTAAAGAATTGTCCAGTTTGTAAAAATAAATCCAAGGCCGATATTGTTGTTTCCAGAGATGCAATGTGACTTGATAGGAGTTAGTTTTGTCGGACACAGAGTCTGAATGGCTAACTCACCCCTGTGGGGTGTGGTCCAGTGACTCAGCCTAATCTCTGGCATGCCTTTTCTTTTGTTGCGCACGCTTATCCCTGCAACGCTGCCGAGGATCCAGCCAAGACTCATTACCCTCATCACTGTCCACCTGTGACTGCGTGGACATGCTTGGCTCTGGGCCTATCTCTTGCCCTTCGGTGTCCTCTGGAGGCATTGCCAGAGAGGAGGGTCCTGGAGAGGGAGGCCTTGCCGACTCCTCCCCCTCACTCTCAGAGTCTGCCTCTGCCGATGACACAGGTTCAGGCAATGGAGCCACAACATCAGGTGTCCCTGAGGTCACAGATAAACCTCCCAGTGCTTCAACGACCCTTTAAAAGATGCAAATGACCAGCTGTCTGCAAGAAATATAAATCCTTCCATTCCCCCATCATCCAGTCAGAGCTGAAGAAGCTTCTTGGGTGAGGAGTGAAATGTTCTCAAAAAACAAAACAAAACAAGAAACAAGTTTTTTTTAAAAATTAGATTTATATGCCGCCCTTCTCCGGAGACTCAGGGCGGCTTACAATGCGTTAAGCAATAGCCTTCATACTTTTGTATATTTTACAAAGTCAGCTTATTGCACCCATAAACTGGGTCCTCAGTTGACCTACCTTAGAAAAGATGGAAGGCTGAGTCAACCTTGAGCCTGGGGAGATTCGAACTTGCAATAATTGCAGACAGCTGAATGTTAATAACAGGCTTTTAGTCTGTTGAGCTATCCAGGCTCACCTTTGGGACAATCATACCCAAAGGGTGCTCATCATAGATGCTTCCGATCCCAGTTCAAAATGGCCGGACGAGGCTTGACTTTTAGGCTAAGAACTCCTGCGTCTGGGTCTGGGGGAATAAAAACCCTCAAATCCATAGGGATGGTTTTGGAAAGGCCTGGTTGGAGGCGATGCATGCAGGGGGGGAGGGAGGGAGAGACCTAGGATTCTAGTCAGCCACGAGCATCATCACGAGCGAGCTACGTGACGTGGTAGCTTAAAAAGCCATTGCAATATTGGCTGCGTTTGCAAAGGCATCCTGTCTGATCATGAGAGGGAATATTTCCATCAGAGGTGGCATTCAGCCGGTTCGTACTGATTTGGGTGAGCCGGTAGAAGAGATTGTGGGTGGAAGCGCACCGCCTGCGAAGTGGATTTGTACAACGCATACGACTTTTCTTGCCCGAAAGTTGTTGTTAAGTGAATCACGGCATTTATTAAATTAGGGACGCGGGTTGTTCAATGGATCTGGGCTCCCCATCAACGTGGTTTGTCAGAAGGTCGCAAAAGGGGATCAAGTGACCCTGCCCCTCCCCCACTCCCAGGACACTGCCACCGTCATAAATACGAGTCGGTTGTCCAAGCATCTGAATTTTGAACACGGGTGACCGTGGGGATGCCGCAACAGTCGTAAGTGTGAAAAAGGGTCACGAGTCACGCATTTTCCAGTGCCGTCGTAACTTTGAACGGTCGCTAAATGAACTGCGATGGGCAACAATGCTCACTTCTGGGACCTCGAAAAACCTGGGACAGGTTTAACTGAGAATCCAAAGTGGAGGAATGGTGAAAGTTACTCCTATTTAAATTGCAAACGAGGAGGCCAGAGGGAGTTTCTAGAATGGTCTACAACAGGGGGTGTCAAACTCGATTTCATTGAGGGCCGCATCAGGTTGTGTTTGACCTGGGGTGGGAGGGCTGGGGTGGGCGTGACCAGGGTGGGCGTGGCTAGCTCGACGTCACTTGTGTCGGGGGACCGAGGGTTCTACCAGTGAAAAGGGGTCCTGAGCTTTTCTGCCAGCGAAAACGGAGCACGCAGCCCTTCCGAACTCCATTTTCGTTGGCAGAGGCACCATAGTTTTTTGCTGTTTTCACGGTGGCCCCGGAGGCCAGATCTAAGCACTCTATGGGCCAGATCCATCCCCAGGGTCTTGATTTTGACACCCCTGGTCTACAAAGACAGATGCAACAGGGACAAGACGGAGAGAAGAAAAAGAGAGAAGGTTAAAAAGAGAAGGAAGGAGGTTTAAGTTGGGTATAAGGAAGAACTTCCTGAATTGGCAAGGTGCTGAGTAGGCCAAAGATGTGGTGAAGAAGACAATGGGTTGCCCTCACGGGGGGGGGGGTTATGACCACGGGCTGAAGATCCACCTGTTAGGTATAATTTAGTGGACCCCGACACTGAGCAAAGGGTTGGAGTAGATGATCTCTAAGACCCTTCCCTGCCAATCGCGCTTTCTATGATTCTAAGATTCTTCCCTTAGCCTTGCTCTCTTGGCAGGAAGAATTTGAATAAGGAAATGGAAGGAACGTTGACCATACACTATGCACTCAAAAGGGGATGCGGTGGGTCAGTGGCTAAGATGCTGAGCTTGTCGATCGAAAGGTCGGCAGTTCAGCGGTTCGAATCCCTAGTGCCGCGTCACGGAGTGAGCTCCCGTGACTTGTCCCAGCTTCTGCCAACCTAACAGTTCGTAAAACATGTGAAAAATGCAAGTAGAAAAAATAGGGAGCACCTTTGGTGGGAAGGGAACAGCGTTCCGTGCGCCTTTGGTGTTGAGTCATGCCGGCCACATGACCACGGAAAGGTCTTCGGAAAAGCACTGGCTCTTCAGCTTTGAAACGGAGATGACACCGCCCCCTAGAGTTGGAAACGACTAGCACATATCTGCGAGGGGAACCTTTGCCTTTCCCTTATGTCACTGAATAAGTGTTTTCATGCATTTCCCCTCCCTTTTCTCCCTTATTTATCTTCTCGCTTGTTTCTTGAAAAAAAAAACAGCACATGTTACATATGGAAAGCGAGTTTTGTGAGATGTTTTTGTTGGGACTCACCTCTGGTTGTCTGTAAGCACTAATTCACTGTCCAAATTCCAGAGGTGTGGTAGATAGAACCACTCAGGGGTGGGCTTCAAAATATTTAGCAAGGGGTTCTCTGCCTGGTTGCTGGGTGGGCGTGGCCTAGTCAGCCTCCTGCACCATGGCAGGTGGGGGGGGACATTTGTCTTCTCCCCAGGCTCCGGTGAGCTTTCTTGAGCCTCTGGGAGAGTGAAAATGGCCTCCTCAGGCTCCGGAGGCCCTCTGGGGGCCAGAAACGGGCCCGAACTTCTGGTAGGCCTGTTTGTCACCCTCCCCAAGCCTCCATGCATGCCAGTGGTGGGATTCAAGTAATTTAGTAACCGGTTCTCTGCCCTAATGATTTCTTCCACAACCAGTTTGCCAAACTGCTCAGAAGGTTAACAACGGTTCTCCTGAAGTGGGGCGAACCGGCTGAATCCCATCACTGGATTCAAGTAATTTAACAACCGGTTCTCTCCCCTAATGATTTCTTCAACAACCAGTTTGCCAAACTGCTCAGAAAGTTAACAACCGGTTCTCCCGAAGTGGGGCGAACCGGCTGAATCCCATCACTAGATTCAAGTAATTTAACAACCGGTTCTCTGCCCTAATGATTTCTTCCAACAACCAGTTTGCCAAACTGCTCAGAAAGTTAACAACCGGTTCTCCCGAAGTGGGGCGAACCGGCTGAATCCCATCACTGGATTCAAGTAATTTAACAACTGGTTCTCTGCCCTAATGATTTCTTCCAACAATCAGTTTGCCAAACTGCTTAGAAAGTTAACAACCGGTTCTCTCGAAGTGGGGCGAACCGGCTGAATCCCATCATTGGATTCAAGTAATTTAACAACCGTTTCTCTGCCCTAATGATTTCTTCCAACAACCAGTTTGCCAAACTGCTCAGAAAGTTAACAACCGGTTCTCCCGAAGCATGCCCTGAAGTTACCTGCATCCAAAACGGGCTGCCTGGGGACTCCTGGGTGGGGAGGGGTGGAGTGGGTGGGGCCAGCCAGGAGTGGGATTTGAGGGTTCTCCAAACTGCACAGAATCTTAGCTAGAGGTCCTCCCGAACCCCTGTGGACCCCCAGCAGCCCATCCCTGGCCGAGAGAGAGAGAGAGAGAGAGAGAGAGAGAGAGAGAGAGAGAGAGAGGGGAGAGGGGAGAGGGGGGAGAGGGGAGAGAGAGAAGAGGAGAGAGGGAGAGGGGAGAGGGGAGAGAGAAAGAGGAGAGAGGAGAGAGAAAGGGGAGAGAGAAAGAGGAGAGAGAGGGGAGAGAGAAAGAGGAGAGAAAGAGGAGAGAGGAGAGAGAAAGGGGAGAGAGAAAGAGGAGAGAGAGGGGTGGAAGAGAGAGGAGAAAGAAAGAGAAAGAGAGGGAAGAGAGAGAGGAGAGAAAGAAGGGAGAAGAAAGAGGGGAGAGAGAGTGAGTGAGTGAGAGAGAGAGAGAGAGAGAGAGAGAGAGAGAGAGAGAGAGAGAGAGAGAGAGAGAGAGAGAGGGCTGAATCTATTAGATTGCCCTACCCTTAGATTACTCATCTCTGTCCATCAGAGTCCATCGGAATAAGAATGTGGTTTGGAAAGTGGTGTCATCCTTTGCACCCCACCTGGGTGCTTTTGAAAATAGGTTTCAGGCTATTTATAAACTGCAAAAAAAAATTTAAAAAAAGCTGGAACAAAGAGGTCATTTCATTTAGGGGTGAACCTGCCAGTTCTTCTTTCTATTTGCAAGTCGTATCGCTTCGCTTGGTTGCTATGGTGCTTGTCTTTTCTTTTTTTTCCCCACAACCTTTTCAAAGAGCTTGAAATACCCACTCTTACTATTTTTGACACATGATACCGATTTTCTTCAGCATCGCATTTATAACCATAACATTTAGGAAACAAAATCACATTTGCTGACATTCAAGAATGTGAAAAGCGGGGATGCCGAGCCACCGAGAGATCCAGAATAGATTTTCCGTGTTCTGTCTTCAGTCACGTAGAGGCATCCTTCAGCCTAACCCAACTGTGGGGAGACAGGATTCATCTGTAGCCAAAAGTTAAGAGCAAGGACATCAAAAGATCGGTCATACCAGAAAGAAGAGCCATTAGAGAAATCAGGAACGGAGGCTTCTGGTGGGAATGGCCAGTGTCTCTCTAAATATGGCCTTCTCGTTTGCAAGTTGAAGTATGCAGGCTAACTGCCAAAATATATCTCTAGGCATGGAAGGTGTCAGAGTCTGTAGCTATCCAGCCAGCACACAAGTAAATAATTCAGCAGGATTCATTTATAGAAGAAACAGAATAGAATAGAATAGAATAGAATAGAATAGAATAGAATAGAATAGAATAGAATAGAATAGAATAGAATAGAATAGAATAGAATAGAATAGAATAGAATGGAATGGAATGGAATGGAATGGAATGGAATGGAATGGAATGGAATGGAATGGAACGGAAGGGAAAATAGAATGGAAGGTAAGGGAAGGGAAGGGAAGGGAAGGGAAGGGAAGGGAAGGGAAGGGAAGGGGAGAGGAGAGGAGAGGAGGGGAGAAAATAGAATAGAATAGAATGGAAGGGAAGGGAAGGGAAGGGAAGGGAAGGGAAGGGAAGGGAAGGGAAGGGAAGGGAAGGGAAAATAGAATAGAATAGAATGGAAGAGGAGAGGAGAGGAGAGGAGAGGAGAGGAGAGGAGAGGATATAGAATAGAATGGAATGGAATGGAAGGGAAGGGAAGGGAAGGGAAGGGAAGGGAAGGGAAGGGAAGGGAAGGGAAGGGAAGGGAAGGGAAGGGAAGGAAGGGAAGGGAAGGGAAAATAGAATAGAATAGAATGAAAGGGAAGGGAAGGGGAAAGGAGAGGAGAGGAGGGGAGAGGAGAGGAGAGGAGAGAAAATAGAATAGAATAGAATAGAATAGAATAGAATAGAATAGAATAGAATAGAATAGAATAGAATAGAATGGAATGGAATGGAATGGAATGGAATGGAATGGAATGGAATGGAATGGAATGGAATGGAATGGAATGGAATAACAGAGTTGGAAGGGACCTTGGAGGTTATCCAAGATCTTCTTCAAAACTTCCAGTGTTCGAGCATTCACAATTTCTGGAGGCAAGTTGTTCCATTGATTAATTGCTCTCCGTCAGGAAATTTCTCCTTAGTTTTAAGTTGCTTCTCTCCTTGATTAGCTTCCACCCATTGCTTCTTGTGCTGCCCTCAGGTGCTTTGGAGAATAGCTTGACTCCCTCTTCTTTGTGGCAGCCCCTGAGATATTGGAACACTGCTATCATGTCACCCCTAAGTCCTTCTTTTCATTAAACTAGACATACCCAGTTCCTGCAACCGTTCTTCATATGTTTTAGCCTCCAGTCCTCTAATCATCTTTGTGGCTTTTCTCTGCACTCTTTCTAGAGTCTCCACATCTTTTTTATGTTGTGACAACCAAAACTGAATGCTGTATTCCAAGTATATATACAATAATATAAAAGATGATGCATGTATACAATACCCATGCAGCTCTTGCAACGTGGTAGAGAGAAAACGAAGTAGCAAGGACAAGGACAAGAACTCGAAGCAAAGACAAACAGACTCTTATATAAAACAGAAAAGTTAAGCTAAGCCACGCCCAGGCTCTGAGCCATCTCATAGGGCTGACAACAAATCCTGTGTCTCAGTCACCAAACAGTTCCCATTGGCTGACTTGTTCTGGCTATTCCAGTTCATACATTCTTATACACTGACAGAAGGCACGTCCTCAGAAATTTGGCTGAGAACCAAAGAAGCTTCTTCTCCTAGTCATAAAGCAAAGATAGCCTCCTAAACTTCTTTTGGGACTCTCCGATCTAATTTGCAAAAAGCCCAGGGATGCAGAATTTAACTCTGTCTGTGGCCATTTGCACTCGGTCACTTTATCTTCCGCACGGACACTTGGAGGCCAGAGAAGAGCATCAAAGATGATTAGGAGACCGGAGGATAAAACATAGGAAGAAGGGTTACAGGAATTAGGCATGTCTAGTTTAATGAAAAGAAGGACTAGGGGGTGACATGATAATGGCGTTCCAATATTTGAAGGGCTGCCACATAGAACTGGGAGTCAAGTGAGAAATTTCCTGACAATGAGAACAATTAATCAGTGGAACGGGTCAAATTAATCACCGTCGCGTGCCAAAAGCGGGGGGGGGAGGGACACACAGGTGTGTGTGTCATGCGTGTGTGTGCCCATACCCATAATTCACTGTGCTCCCCCGCTTTTAGCACATGATGACATGGTGGGCCTGGTAGGCCTGTTTTTTTGCCCTCCCCAGGCTCCAGAGGCTTTTTTAGGAGCCTGGGGCAGGCGAAAATGGTTTTCCCCACCCCCTGGAGGCCCTCTGGAGGCTGCAAACAGCCCGTTTCCTGATTTCCAGGGGTAAGGCCCGTTTTTGGCTCTCCCCAGCCTCCAGAGCCTTTGTAGGAGCCTGGGGAGGGCAAAAATGGGTATAGGGTCTCCTCTTTGAACAGGGGTTGGACTAAAAGATCTCAAGATTTCTTCCAACTCTGCTATTCTGTTATGCCCCAAATCAGAGAAATGGGAACAGCAGAGAAAGAGCGGCGAAGTTCTAGGAAATACAAGAACGGGAAAGGAGGAAAATTTGCACTTTTCAAGATTGATCGAGGGGGATGGCTCTCATAGATCCGTTTGCTGGCTGCAGCCTTCGATCTTTCCAGATTCGTGTTTCTCTCTGCTTCTCTCTGTTCTTCTTACGGCTCCTCTGATATTTGAGCTTGGAGGGCTACAAAATCAGCTTCCTTATGATTTGGCTTCGGGATTCTCCCGTCTTCATCAAAACAGAACCTGGCCTTCATTACCGCTTGCCCTTGAAAAATGGGACATCTGCACTTTGGGACAGGGCAAATGGCCAACCACAACAGAAGTTTATTGAATCACAAACAGGATAACAAATCTCAGGGACCTTTCTCCAGCGGTCGTATCCCGAGACTTTTTCCCATGGGGAAATTATTATTATTACTGGAGGCAGAAAATACGCTGCTTCTCTAAAAATAAGACTCAATCAGAAATAAGTTCTAGCATGATTTTTCAGGATGCTCGGAATATTAGCCCTACCCCGGTGGTGAAATCCAATTTTTTTCTACTACTGGTAGTATAAGCATGGCTTGTGGGCGTGGTATGACTTTTGGGAGTGGTCTGGTGGGCGTGGCAGGGAAAGGCTATTGCAAAATCCCCATTATCTCCCCACTCCAGGGAAGGATACTGCAAAATCCCCATTCCCTCCCCACTCCTGGGGAAAGGATATTGCAAAATCCCCATTCCCTCCCACTCTAGGGGAAGGATACTGCAAAATCCCCATTCCCTCCCACTCCAGGGGAAGGATACTGTAAAATCTCCATTCCCACCCCATTCCTGGGGAAGGATACTGCAAAATCCCAATTCCCTTCCCCACTCCAGGGGAAGGATACTGCAAAATCTCCATTCCCACCCCACTCCTGGAGGAAAGGCTATTGCAAAATCTCCATTCCCACCCCACTCCAGGGGTAGGATCCTGCAAAATTCCCATTCTTCTCGACTCCTGGGAGAAGGCTGTTGCAAAATCTCCTTTCCCACTCCACTCCAGGGGAAGGATTCTGCAAAATCCCCATTCCCTCCCAACTCCAGGGAAGGATACTACAAAATCTCCATTCCCACCGCACTCCAGGGGAAGGATACTGCCAAGTCCCCATTCCCTTCCCACTCCTGGGGGGAAGGATATTGCAAAATCTCCATTCCCTCCCCAGTCAGGAGCCAGCCGGAGGTGGTATTTGACGGTTCTCTGAACGGCTTAAAATTTCCGCTACCAATTCTCCAGAACCTGCTGGATTTCACCTGTGCCCCACCCCCAAAATAAACCCCAGTTAAGATTGTCAGCCAGATGGATGCATTTAGTACCGTATTTCCCCCCAAATAAAGCATAGCCAGAAAATCAGCCCTAATGCGTCTTTTGGAGCAAAAATTAATATAAGACCTGGTTTTATTTTTGGGAAAACATGCGTAGCACACTTTCCCTCAAAATAAGTGCAATCCCTCAAACTAATGTTTAGGGATCATATGCTCAATCCAACACCTTAGTTCTCCTCCCCTTCCACCTAAGACTGCTGAAATCCAAGATTAGATTGAAAAGAATCTTAAATCTCTTGTAAGGGGATTCTTTAATAGGTTCTCATTTTTGGAAACATTCCAATAGAGGATAATGTCTATGTTGTATTTGCACAGAAAGGTCTAATTACTATGTTGTGACTCGCGAGGGGAAGGAAGAATATTACCTAGCAACCAGAAAAAGGCAGTTTGGTTGAGATCCATGTGTTACCTTTCGGCTCTTTTAAAATAGATCGGTGGGTAAATACGGCAACAAGGCTGTCCTCTCAACCTTCTCCTAGCCAAAGCGCGACGGAAAACTTCCATTAAATATTCATGTCGGATCTCTTCCAAAAGCTAAGATTCAAAAGTTGTGCTAACAGTCCCTCGCCACCACCCGAGATGAATGTTTTGCTGTTGTAAACAGTGGTGGAATTCAATTTTTTTACAACCGGTTCTGTGGGCGTGGCTTGGTGGGCATGGCAGGGGAAGGATACTGCAAAATCTCCATTCCCATCCCACTCCTGGGGGAAGGATGTTGCAAAATACCCACTCCGTCTCCACTCCTGGGGAAAGGATACTGCAAAATCCCCATTCCCACCCCACTCTAGGGGAAGGATATTGCAAAATGTCCATTCCCTCTCCACTCCTGGGGAAAGGATACTGCAAAATCCCCATTCCCACCCCACTCTAGGGGAAGGATATTGCAAAATCCCTCTCCACTCCTGGGGGAAAGATATTGCAAAATCTCCATTCCCTCCCAGCTCCAGGGGAAGGCTACTGCAAAAGCCCCATTTCCTCCCAATCAGCTGGGACTTGGGAGGCAGAGAATAGATGGGGGAGGGGCCAGTCAGAATTTTTACTACCGGTTCTCCGGACTACTCAAAATTTCTCCAGAACTGGTCAGAACCTGCTGAAACCCACCTCTAGTGTGGGTCTATGACTTGAACTCTTGATTTTTTTTTAAAATTTGATTTATATGCCGCCTTTCTCCAGAGATTCAGGGCGGCTTACAATGCATTAAGCAATAGCCTTCATACTTTTGTATATTTATACAAAGTCAGCTTATTGCCCCCACAAACTGGGTCCTCAATTGACCTACCTTAGAAAGGATGGAAGGCTGAGTCTACCTTGGGCCTGGTGAGGATTGAACTCGCAGTAATTGCAGGCAGCTGGATGTTAAGTGCTGCCTTAGTAGGAGGCATTAGCCTCCTACGCCACTCAGGCTCCAAATATGGGGATTTAGAACAGATTTCTCTAGCCAGTCAGCACCGAGAGATCTGAGGGGAAAAACTAGGAGCAGAATTAATGAATGACCATCGCTAAGGAGTGATTAACTGTGTGTTTGGCAAGAAGGGCCTTGGTGGTGCAGCAGACTAAAGTGCTGTTAAGTAGCACTTAGCTGCCAGCTGCCTGCAATTACTGCGAGTTCAAATGTCACCAGGCTCAAGGTTGACTCAGCCTTCCATCCCTCCGAGGTAGGTAAAATGAGGACCTGGATTGTGGGGGCAATAAACTGACTTTGTATAAAAAAAAACACCGCTTTTGGGGGGGGGGGGCAAAGCCCTACTAAGAAGTTATATCCAAAAGTATGAAGGTTATTGCTTAATGTATTGTAAGCCGCCCTGAGTCTCCAGAGAAGGGTGGCATATAAATCGAACCAATAGATAGATAGATAGATAGATAGATGATAGATAGATAGATAGATAGATAGATAGATAGATAGATAGATAGATAGATAGATAGATAGATGATAGATAGATAGATAAATAGAGAGATAGGGCAAGCAGGGTAGGGCTCCCCTGGAGAAGGGAGTTTGTGTTGGATCAATTGACAAAAAGAGAATGTTATGCAATCAACTCAGGTTGATGGAGAGATTTTTTTTTAATCTCTCATTTCCTAAATGGGGAAAAAACAAGTGCCAACTGAGGACAAGGACTACTTAATCTGTGCCAATACCTCGGATTTTGTGCTTAGGTGTTTGTTTGTTTTTTTGTTTCTCTGATACATTTTTTCCCCCTGTAACAAACCCAGTAATTACAACCGATTCCGTTATGAGGCTGTTATAGCTACAAATGCAGCTAATTGTACAGGTATTCCTCAATTTCCAACCGTTCATTTAGTGCAGGTGTCAGAAACCTGTGGCTCTTTGGGCCCTGTGCTGCGGCTCCCTGTCAAGTGATCCCACCACTGGCTGGCCCTGCCCCTCTCTCCCCCCTCCCAATCACTCCTTGCCAGGTCTGAGAAGGTAAGGGCATCGGTGGGGAATGGAGAAGTGGCCAGGGCAGAGACAGAGAGATACAGAGAGAGTGGGAGAGAGACAGACACAGAGAGATACAGAGGAAGAAGGGGGGAGAGAGAGAGAGAGAGGGAGAGAGGTGGGCGGGAGGGAGAGAGAGACATCAAGCAATCACATGCGTGCACACACGTTGTAGGAAAAGTAAATGAATACCGGCCCCGGGCAGGGAGAAATATCTCTGTGTAATCATAAAATCAATTTTGGTGACACCTTTTCTAACACCGTTTTTTGCATTTTTTTTTTTAAAAGAAGCATAAACGTTTGGCTCTCCTCCTACAGGTTTTATCAATTTCATGGTGATACGGAATCCTCTCTTCTGCTCAGCCCTCTTCTGGCTTCAGATAAAATTGTGAGGTCCCTTGAAAAACCTAGCATAGGAAAACTGGAGATGCCACCAAAAAATCTCTCTCGGGGGTTTTGAGATCGACAGCAAGGAGTTAGATTCACGGGGATCGAACTCCTTCTGTCTCTTCTTTGTTACAGAAGCGAGGGCAACTCTAGGTGAGGAGGATGGCTCTGCAAATTGTTGTCCATAAATTATCTCAGGGCCTTCATTATGCTCCAGAGAGAGCAAACATCTGGCCAGCTGGAATCCTGCCCACTTCCCTTCATCATGCGCACAAAATTTATAGGGCTGGTGTAGTTTGACTCAGAGGTGGATTTCAGCACGTTCTGACCAGTTCTGGAGAACCGGTAGTGGAAATTTTGAGTAGTTCGGAGAACCGGCAAATACCACCTCTGACTGGCCCCACCCCCATCTATTCTCTGCTTCCCAAATCCCAGCTGATCTGGATGAAATGGAGATTTTACAGTATCCTTCCCCTGGAGTGGGGAGGAGAATGGAGATTTTACAGTATCCTTCCCCTGGAGTGGGGAGGGAATGGAGATTTTACAGTATCCTTCCCCTGCCATGCTCACCAAGCCACGCCCACAGAACCGGTAGTAAAAAAATTTGAAACCCACCACGGTTTGACTCCTTCATATCAAACATTTCTTGAGCATTCTCCTAGTGGAGGTACAGGGACCTCAAGATAGAAAGCAGAACAAGTAATTAGTAAGCAAGACCGCATCTGGAATATTGCATCCAATTTTGGTCGCCAGAAAGTACAAAAAAGACGTTGAGACTCTGGAAAGAAAGCAGAGAAGTGCAACAAAGATGATTAAGAGCCTAGGGACCAAAATATATGAAGAATGGTGGCAGGAATTGGGTGTGGCTCGTCTAGGGAAAAGAAGGGCTAAGGGGGTGACGTGATAGCAGTGTTCCAATATTTGAGGGGCTGCCAGAAGGAGAGAACCTTGTGTAGGAATTAGGTATGTCTAGTTCAGGGGTCGGCAACCTTAAACACTCAAAAGAACCACAAAGGTCCTAACCAGAAGCCCCCCATTCAATTCTGGAGCCAATCGGAAGTCTGGTTTCCCCACCATAGAGTCTCCTCCTAGAGTGGCATCCTTTTTCCTCTGCTGACCAGAAGTCCGGTTCTCCCATCATAGAGTCTTCTAGCGTGGCATCCATTTTCCTCTGCCGACAGAAAGTCCGGTTCCCCTACCATAGAGTCTGCTAGTGTGGCATCCATTTTCCTCTGCTGACCGGAAGTCTGGTTCCCCCACCATAGAATCTTCTAGCATGGCATCCATTTTCCTCTGCCGACAGGAAGTCCGGTTCCCCCACCATAGAGTCTTCTAGCGTGGCGTCCATTTTCCTCTGCTGACCGGAAGTCCGGTTCCCCCACCGTAGAGTCTCCTCCTAGCGCGGCGTCCTGTTTCCTCTATCTGTCCTAACCGAAAGCCCTACCAATTGTGGAGCTGACCAATGACAGGGAGCCACAGTAGAGGGATGAAAGAGCCACATGCGGCCCCAGAGCCGCAGGTTGCTGACCCCTGATCTAGTTTAATGAAAAGAAGAGTTAGGGATGATATGATAGCGAGGTTCCAATATTTGAGGGGCTGCCACAAAGACGAGGGGGTCAACCTGTATTCCAAAGCATTGGAAGGCAGGACAGGAAGCAATGGATGGGAACTAATCAAGGAGAGAAGCAACCTAGAACTAAGAAATTTCCTAACAGTGAGGACAATCAACCAGTGGAACAGCTGGCCTTCAGAAGTTGTGAATGCTCCATCACTGGAGGTTTTTAAGAAGAGACTGGACAGCCACTTGTCTGAAATGATTTAGGCTTGATCAATGGGTTGGACTAGAAGACCTCCAAGGTCCCTTCCAACCAGAGGTGAAATCTACTTACCTTCTCTACTGGTTTGGAAGTGCGCGTGCCAACGTCACGTCCAATTTTTGACCCTCTGTGCATGTGCATGCGCAGAGGATCAAAAATGGGTTACTTCCTGGTTATAACCAGGAAGTAACAATGTCCGGGCTGGTGGGCAGAGCCTCATGCTGCTGCCGCTACCAGTTCGCCGAATCATGCGCCGCCGCCGCTACCGATTCGCACGAACCGGACAAAACCGATAGGATTTCACCTCTGCTTCCAACTCTGTTCGTTCTGTCATTCTGTTATTTATTTATTCATTGAATTTATCTCATTTTGCACTTCATATTTTCACGGCTGTTTTAGCTACCACTCTTGCAGCCCATACCAGATCGTTGTTTTCTGTTTTAGATATTGGCAAAGACCTACAGTATTTATTGTTTGCTTGGACGGTGCCCAAGAAAACTTTCCTTGAGAAAGAGGATGGTTTGAGCCAGCTCCTGAGAAAGATGTCATACTTGAGGTCCCGGAAATGCAAGAGAGATATAAAAGCTATTAAAGATGCTGTTAACAACCATAATGGACCATTTTCTTGGTCAGTGATTTAAAGGATTCTCTGTTTGAGCGAAGCTGTATAAGCGCTACTGCAGGAGAGTGGTCAGATTTTCTGGGAGGCTTTAGTGAGAGAGGCAGTCTGAGAGTGAGCGTGCCAAGATATCCTCATGGTTAGATTATTGCAACGCGCTCTACATGGGGCTACCCTTGAAAATTGTTCGGAGACTACAGTTGGTCCAGAACGCAGCCGCGCGAGCTGTCGTGGGTGCACCTAGGTACATCCACATTACACCAATTCTCCGCGAGCTGTACTGGCTCCCTATTGGTCTCCGGTCACAGTTGAAGGTCTTGGTTATTACCTTTAAAGCCCTACATGGCTCAGGGCCAGGTTATCTTCGAGACCGCCTTCTCCGTCATAGCTCTCAGCGACCAGTAAGATCCCACAGAGTTGGTCTCCTCCGGGGCCCGTCAGCTAAACAATGCCGGCTGGCAGGCCTGCGGGGAAGGGTCTTCTCTGTGGCTGCCCCAGCTCTCTGGAACCAGTTACCTCCTGAGGTCCGGACCATCCCCAGCATTTGGCCTTCCAAAAAGCGGTAAAGACCTGGCTTTTCCGGCACACCTGGGGTCGTTGATCTTGCTCTTGCGATCTGGCGAGATCTGGCCATGAATGGTATGAATGAGTTTTAATGTTTTAAATGTTTAAATGTTTTTTATTGGGATTTTAAATGTATTGTGAGCCACCCTGAGTCTTCGGAAAGGGGCGGCATATAAATTGAATTAAGCTGAAAATTGAAATTGAAATTGAGATGACAGATAGTCCTTGACTTACAACAACAGTTCATTTAGTCAGTTGCCAAGGTTCTGAATTTTTGATCACATGACCGTGGGGAATGCTACAATGGTCGTAAAGTGTGAAAAACAGTCATAAGCCACTTTTTTTCACGCCATTTGAAGTTAATGACAATCCAACTTCAAACTCCTGACAAATGATTCATATTTATGACAGTCGCAGTGTCCCGGATTCATGTGATCCTGCTTTGGTGACCTTCTGACCAGCAGTTGAGAAGCCACATTCACTTTACAATGCTGTTACTAACTCTACAACTGCAATGACTCATTTAATCACTGTGGCAAGGACGGCTGTAAAATGCAGTGGTGGGTTCCTCCCGGTTTGGCCCAGTTCTCCTGAGTCGGTAGCGGTGACAACATGACATCACCAAACCGGTTCTGCCCCCCTCTCTGCCCCCCCACTCCCCTGCGTTATTCTTACCTTTTATTTGGCCCCACCCCAAATCTTTTGCTGCCTCCTGAGTCCCAGCTGATGGCTAAAGGGAAAAAACCTGTTTAAACTCTTGCTGGGGCTTCAAAGGGCCACCCTACAGCTGATCAGTGTTAAAAGAAAACAAATGAGTAGACCAGTGCCTGCAAAAAATAAATGGGTAGATCGGTATAGCTCTGCAAGCAGTTAAAAGCCTGGTAGACCAGTACCTCTGCTAAATCCTAAATAATTGTCACATGACCATCAAGCCATGCCCACAAAATAAGCCACACCCACAGAACCGGTAGTAAAAAAATTTAGAACCCACCCCTGGGCCAAAGCTCACTTAACTTAAGAGCCGTGGTGGCGCAGTGGTTGGAATGCAGTATTGCAGGGTGACTCTGCCGACTGCCAGCAGTTCAATCCTGATGGGCTCGAGGCTGATTCAGCTTTCCATCCTTCCAAAGTCGGTAAAATGAGGACCCAGATTGTTGGGGACAAGATGTTGACTCTGTAAACTGCTTAGAGAGGGCTGTAAAGACTATGAAGCGGTACATAAATTAAGTGCTATTGCTAAGTGCTATTAACTGATGTCTCCTTAACAATAGAAATTTTGATCGGTTGTGGTCATTAAGTGAAGGAGTACCTGTAAGAATAGGATAGGATAGGATAGGATAGGATAGGATAGGATAGAAACTATAGGCCTGTGATGGCAAACCTATGGCATGCGTGCCACAGGTGGCATGTGGAGCAATATCTGTGGCATGCAAGTATTGCCCTAGTTCAGCTCCAGCACATATGCGCGCGCCAACCAGCTGATTTTCAAACCTTCCGGTCCCACCGGAAGTCAGGAAACGGGCTGTTTCCAGCCTTCGGAGGGCCTCTGGGAGGTGGGGAAGACCGTTTTCACTCTCCCCAGGCTTTAAGAAAGCCTCTGGAGCCTGGGGAGGGTGAAAAACAGGCCTACATGTCCAATACTACTACTACTGGTAGTAGTAGTACTGGACATCTACCCATTTATTTTTTGCAGGCACTGGTCTACTCATGTATTTTTGCAGGCACCGGTCTACTCATCTGTTTTCTTTTACCACTAATCAGCTGTAGGGCGGCCCTTTGAAGCCCCAGCAAGAGTTTAACAGGTTTTTTTCCTTTTAGCCATCAGTAATGGGTTTCAAATCTCGTTGCTACCCGTTCATGTGTGTGTGCATGCGACACTTCTGTGCATGCACAGGAACCTCTGTGCATGCACAGAAGCATCCGGGTGAGTGGGTGGACCCTCTCACCACCGCCGCTACCAGTTTCCCCGATCCGGGGTGAACTGGTAGCAACCCACCACTGTTCTAGTCCAACCCCTTGCTCAGGCATGAAACCCTATACCATTTCAGACAAATGGTCATCCAATCTCTTCTTAAAAAGTGTTGGAGCATTTAGAACTGCTGGAGGCAAGATGTTCCGCTGCTTAATTTTTCTGTCAGCAAATTTCTCCTTAGTTCTACATTGCTTCTCTCCTTGATTAGTTTCCACCCATTGCTTCTTGTCCTAATTTAATGAAATCAACACAGGAAGAAGAGTTTGAGCTGGTAAAAAGTAAGATCCCCTAAATACTGAAAAAATACGACTAGGAAGAAAAGCAAATACTGAAAGTGCAGAAGCGAATGGTGTGTGGGCGTGAAATGCTAAGATTATTTACTTTTCCCGTGATGCCTTTTCAGGTGTACAGCGGCGCCCCCAAACCTCTTCAGCCTGTCGCCATGCCAAATCCGGTCCTGCCTGCCATTCAAACTCCGTTGGTGCCAAGTTGTCCCGGCCGAGGCAAGCTGGCGAAACTCCTGAATCCGGAAGAAATGACGTCGAGGGATTATTACTTCGATTCGTACGCTCACTTTGGAATCCATGAGGTAAAAATCGGTCCAGGAGGCTGAGTGGTTTTCCTAACCACGCCCAGAACGGTGTGCTATGTGGGTTTGAGGATGGACTTAAGGTGAAACAACTCCTTCAGCCACACCTAGAAAAATCCACTCGAAATTCAATAGTATAGCCTTTTGAGTCTCAGATAGCTCAACAGGCTAATAGCCTGTTATTAACGTTCAGCTGTCTGCAATTATTGCAAGTTCGAGGCTCAAGGTTGATTCAGCCTTCCATCCTTTCTGAGGTAGGTAAATTGAGGACCCATTTTGTGGGGGCAATAAGATGACTTTGTATAAAAAAAATATATACAAAAGTATGAAGGCTATTGCTTAACGCATTGTAAGCCGCTCTGAGTCTCCAGAGAAGGGCGGCATATAAATCTAATTAAAAAATAAATAAGAAAATTAGAAAAAATTGTCATTATACATTATATATACAATGAAATTGGTTTTAGCCCCACTGGTGCAATCCATGACAAAAAAAATACAAATAACATAAATAGTGTAAAGAATAATCCCTATGCAAGTAATTGGGGGGAAAAAGAAAAAGAAAGAAAAACTAGTCATACATTTCCGTATGTAGAGAATTTCTCTACCATGTGGAGAAAAGCAAGGTTTTTTTTACACTTTTTAAATTTTTTTTGATTTATATGCCGCCCTTCTCCGGAGACTCAGGGCGGCTTACAATGCGTTAAGCAATAGCCTTCATACTTTTGTATATTTATATTGATACAAAGTCAGCTTATTGCCCCCAACAAACTGGTCCTCAATTTACCCACCTTATAAAGGATGGAAGGCTGAGTCAACCTTGAACCTGGCTGGGATTGAACTCGCAAGTAATTGCAGGCAGCTGGATCTTAAATGCTGCCTTTGTAGGAGGCATTACCCCCCTACGCTACTCAGGCTCCTCTTTTAGGCAAGGAAAAGCAAAGTCACAGGTGTAAAATAGGTGGAATCCGGTGCCATTAGCAGTAACTGCAAGAGGGATCTTGGAGTCTCAGCGGACGATGACTTAAATGGGAGCCAGCCGTGTGCTGGAGCTGCCAAAACAGCCAATGCAACTCTAGGCTGCGTTAACAGAGGGATAGAATCAAGATCACGTGAATTGTCAATTCTGCATTATAATGCTTTGGTAAGGCCACATGTGGAATATTGTGTCCAGCCTCGATCACCATAAAATAAAAAAGAAATGGAGACTCTAGAAAGAGTGCAGAAAAGATTGGAGACCCCCTGTTCTATCGGGTAAGTTTTTTTCCCCTTTGGGAGCTTTAAAAAAAACAGTTAATTGGGATTTCTTTTAGTTTTTCTTTTTTTAGGCTTAGCCATTTAAAGTTTAGGAAGTTTAAATTTAGCTGCTTTTATATAAAAATGGAAATAAACTAAAATAATATTTGTGCAGTTTTCTGAGATTTAGTGTGTTTCTGTAGTGTTTCTCTCTTACTACACAAACACACAAAATCTCACAAAGCTGTATGTGGAATTTTGTGTGTGTAAAGTGCGAACGTTGGCTTTTTGGCCTTTTTGTGGCTGTGGGAGGTTCCTGCTTGTTGCAAGGGGCCATTTTGGGTCTAGCACAGCTGCTTTCACATTGTGGGTGAGCCAGTTGTGTTGTGTTGTGTTGTGTTGTAGGTTAAAAAAGGGCAAAGAAGTGACATTGACTTGGCCACGCCCACCCAGTCGCCTTACCACCAAGCCCCGCCCACTAATTAAGCCACGCCCACAGAACCGGTAGCAAAAAAAATTAGATTTCACCCCTGATATAAATCCTTCCATTTCCCCACCATCCAGTCAGAGCCGAAGAAGCCTCTTGGATGAGAAGCAAAAGCTCTTCAAAGAAAAACCAGAAAGTCCGGTTGCCTCTTGGAAAAAGCACCATGGCCTGGATAACTGACAATCTCCGTAGACATCTAGGAAAGTTTATATGACCCTATTGGCAGGGTGGGATTCAGCCGGTTCGAACTGAATTGGGCGAACTAGTAGTTTTGACCTGCAAGTGGGTCTGCCTACCTTCGCCGACTGTATGCCATCCTATTTAGCTGCGTTTTTTTAAGCCGCGCACATGCATTTTCGGTGCTGGGGCGATGCGGTTGTTAAATGATGTGAAGCCCACTTCTGCCCCTTGATACTTTCTCTTCAGAATTGCTGTGTAGGTTGTAAACTTGGCCTCATCCCTTAAACTTCTCCGTTGTGGGAAATCTGCTTTCCAAAAGAACTCTCTCTCCCCCCCCCCCCCCCGTCCCCACAATTTGTGTATAATTTGGTCCCACTGGAGTTTCTTTCTGGCAAACTTTTACACTGTATTTCCGTCGCAGAATCCAAAGTGAGGCCTTGCAGCTTTGGTATTTAAACTGTTGATGATGTTATTGAGTCAATGTTTAGTCACTGCATTCTTCTGAGCTAGCCAACTGCGTTATAACAAGTCTTAGCCGTATAATTATCACTACTTGTGTCCTATGCAAATGCAGGACTCAAGACAAACTGCAAATGCTTTGTTGTTGCTGTTTTCTTTTTAATTCTCTGCTCCCGGTTAAAATAGACGGTCTCCGTTGACTCTGAATTTCTACCATTTCTACCTTTGCAATTTGTTGAGGCTGCATAAAAGCTTCTGGTTTGGCAGTGGAGGAAGTAAATTAGCACCTACCCCACTCCTAGAAGAATGAAATATTTTATTTTATTTCTTTTTATTTAATTCTCTGGAGACTCAGGGCGGCTTACAGTGCGTTAAGCAATAGCCTTCATATTTTTGTATATTTATACAAAGTCAGCTTATTTCCCCCACAAACTGGGTCCTCAATTTACCCACCTTAGAAAGGATGGAAGGCTGAGTCGACCTTGAGCCTGGCTAGGATTGAACTCGCAGTAATTGCAAGCAGCTGGATGTTAACTACTGCCTTAGTAGGAGGCATTAGCCTCCTACGCCACTCAGGCTCTTCAGGTAAATATTCTAGGAAATATTTAAAAAGGCAGAATATTATATACCTCCCTGGGATGAGAAATGGAGAAACATGTTTTTTAAGGCAGAAAGCAGACTCCCTCTTAATCAGTGGTGGGTTTCAAAATTCTTTACTACCGGTTCTGTGGGCGTGGCTTGGTGGGTGTGGCATGGCTTGGTGGGCGTGGCAGGGAAAGGATACTGTAAAGTCTCCATTCCCTCCCCAATCCAGGGGAAGGTTACTGCAAAATCCCCATTTCCTCCCGATCAGCTGGGATTTGGGAGGCAGAGAATAAATGAGGGCGGGGCCAGTCAAAACTTTTACTACCGGTTCTCCGAACTACTCAAAATTTCTGCTACTGGTTCTCCAGAACTGGTCAGAACCTGCTGAAATATACCTCTGCTCTTAATAGCTCCTACCCTCCTCAATAACCCACAGCAGATGTCAGCACTTAAGACAGAAAGAGATAGCTAGGTCTGTTCATAAGTAAATGCCCTCACCCAAGATCCAACAGAGATAGGATTAGCCCTCTATCCATCTAGCAACAGAACTCACCACATGGCACCTGGGGAGATTGCATCACCTAGCAAGGCTCAACCAAGCCTGGGATGCAAAAAACAACGTACAGAGTTACCCCTGTACAGCTCCATGGGAGTCTGATCACCAATCAGAAGACAACTCAAATTCAAAGCCCAACAGAGGGTATAAATCTTCCTCCCTCCCTCCCTCTCCCTCTCCCTCTCCCTCTCCCTCCCTCTCTCTCTCTCCCTCTCCCATGTGTTTTTTTTGCCCAGGACCTCAAAACCATGTGGTCCTGTCCACCATTAAGCCATCTTTTCAAGCAGCTGTCTCCATGTTTTTCCAGTGTCTTTCTCCCCACTTGGAACTAAACCTAAATGGGCATTTCTCCCAACAGCAGCAGGCAGAATTGTACGAGGGAAGATAAAATGTGATTATTATTTTTTTGTTTCTCCCGTGAAAATAAATTCAGAACCTTCTTTACTAAAACTGTCCTCGGGCTTACTGTTGCGTAGTTGAGATTCCCCCCTCCCCGGGGACACCTGCAAAGAAGATTTTGGAGACACATATTGAACAAATAGTTCTAACAAAAACCAACTCAGCCGCAGCCGCAGCCCCATTTTGCAGGATCAATATAGGTCACTCATCACCCACGAGAAGCTGGAGGTACTGGAACAATGGGAACAGGTTCAGAAATTCACAATAGCTGTCTGGAGTGAGATGCTGTCAAAGAGCCAGCCGGTGTTTTTCCACCAGTTTTTATTGAGCTCTAGTTTCTTTCTGAACACACATTCCAAAGGTGCTTTTTGCAAAAAGCAACTGAATTTTCTCAGGATTTTTTCCCCCCTTTGAAAATCTTTTACTTCTCTTCCAAGCAGCTTCTTCAGTTCCAACGAATTCAGGAGAATGGAAGGATTTCTACTTTATTCAGCCAAAGGTGTGTTTTTTTTCCTCCCAAAAGGCAACTGGGTTTTGTTTTTGCTTGAAGCCGTTTCCCTTCCCCTCCAAGGAGCTTCCTCGGTTCTGAAGAAGCTTCAGTTTCAGAATTGAAGAAGCTTCTTGGAGGAGAAGCCAAACGTCTTCAAACAAAAACCAAGGAGGTCCAGGTGCCTTTTGAAAAAAATACCTTTGGGGCAATTATGACCTGGATGGTTGAGACTCTCCCATATAGTGTAGAATTTCCCATCCAATACAAAAGCACTCAGTATATTTACAAAAGCAACAGAGATGATGATAATGCTGATGATAATAATAAAAGCATGAAAGCAAAGATACAAAAATCCACCGACAATCCAAACTGCCGACTTTGCAACAACAACGCCGAAACTGTTTCACATTTAATAGGTGAGGGCAGCAAAATCACACAAACTTGATTACAAAGCTAGACACGACTGAGTTGCTAAATTAATCCACTGGTCATTATGTAAATAAAATACAACTTTCCTGTATCCAAAAAGTCATGGGAACATAAAAAAAGTTATAGAAAATGAGAAGGTGAAGATCTTGTGGGACTTGAGGGATTGATTGTCCAATCTTCTTAAGAACTTCCAGTGTTAGAGCATTCACAACTTCTGGAGGCAAGTTGTTCCACTGATTAATTGTTCTAACTGTCAGGAAATTTCTCCTTGGTTCTAAGTTGCTTCTCTCCTTGATTAGTTTCCACCCATTGCTTCTTGGCCTGCCCTCAAATGCTTTGGAGAATAGCTTGACTCCCTCTTCTTTGGGGCAGCCCCTGAGATATTGGAAGACCTCTATCATATCACCCCTAGTCCTTCTTTTCATCAAACTAGACATACCCAGTTCCTGCAACCTTTCTTCATATGTTTTAGCTTCCAGTCCGCTAATCATCTTTGTTGCTCTTCTCTGCACTCTTTCTAGAGTCTCCACATCTTTCTTACATTGTGACGACCAAAACTGAATGCCGTATTCCAAGTGTGGCCTTCCCAAGGCATTATAAAGTGGTGTTAACACTTCACGTGATCTTGATTCTATCCCTCTGTTGATGTAGCCTAGAAATGTGTTGGGTTTTTTGGTGACTGCAGGTCATATTTAAGTCACTATCCACTAGGATTCCATCCTTCACACAGTTGCTACTATTGAGTGAAGAACTTCCTGTAGTATACCTGTGCATTTGGTTTTCCTTGCCCAAATGTAGAAGCTTACTTTTTTCACAGTTGAATTTCATTTTGTTACATAAGCCTGATGACTAGTTTGATGCAGCTGCCGGACTAGGGTGAAATTGCCACAGAGGTGTATGGGATTGCAAGGCAGGTGCTCTTCGCTACCTGTGAGTGAGACTCAAATTGTGGCAAGTCGAAACCCAAACAGGATAAATGTCCAAGCCGTAGACAATTGCCTGAAGGCAGCTGCAGGAATTTTCATCTTTAAATAAATTCCATTGCTGGGGTTACTGCCAATTCACATAATTTACTTACTGGTTCGCCCAGCACTAAAAATGTGAGGGCGTGCTCATGCGCCCAGCCTTCCATTGATGCGCTTTGCTTGTGCGCATGCCTTCCGCGTATGCGCCCGGCCTCAAAAATGTTCCTAAATAGGACAGCATAGAGCAGAGGTCAGCAGCCTGCGGCTCAGGAGCAGCATGTGGCTCTTTGGGCCCTCTGCTGTGGCTCCCTGTCAGGAGATCCCACCACTGGCTGGCCCCAACCTTCCCCTCCCTTCCCAGTCATTCCTCGCCTGGCCTGAGAAGGTAAGGTTGACGGCAAGGGACGGAGAAGCGGCTAGGGCAGAGACAGCAAGATACAGAGAGAGGGGGGAGAGAGAGAGATACAAAGAGAGAGGGAGGGAGAGAGGGAGGGAGGGGGAGAGAGAGAGATGTCAAAAGGATGTTATGGTTCCCGGTGTTTTTTAACAACCGGTTCTCTGCCCTAATGACTGGCTGGGTAGGCATGGCTAGGGGATGGTCATGTGACTGGTGGGAGTGAGTGACATTGAGTTGGCCACGCCCACCCAGGTTTTGTGGCTCCCGGTGTTTTCTTTTCTGTGGGAAACGGGTCCAAATGGCTCTTTGAGTATTTAAGGTTGCAGACCCCTGGCATAGAGCCAGGGCAGGTGGGGGCCGCCCCGTCTGCAATTTCTGAACCGGCTGAATATCACCTCCAGTGGCTGCTCAGAATTCAACGCATCTTTCTGGAACACTGCAGAGGAAGCGTAATCTGTAAATCCAGTGAACAAAGAAGTTAATTTAAAATACTTTGGGGACACTGACACAGTTCTCTCTAATTGCTCATTACTAGTCAGAACTTGAACCAAAAAAAAAAAAAGGAAAAAGAAATAGATGACATTTCAATTAGAGTTTGAACGTGCAACCCTGAAGGGTAAGGGAGACATTTATGGTTAAGGAGCAAGAAAAATGAAAACATAAAAAGTGTGGGCTCCTTGTTAATGAACCAGAATCAATGGGTCTGAATGCAACCTTCACCACAATAGGTGACGCCGGGTTTTAGAGCTTTCATCCATGGGTCAAGGAAGCCCTTCTTGCCTTTACCACGTCCACTTCAAGATTTCTGCTACCTCAATTAGAAATCGACAGGAAATCTGAGATCTTGGAAGTAGAATGGCAGTTAGAATAAGATGGATTCAATGTAAGAGTTGGTCAAAGCATAAGGCTTTTTCCACCAAGCCTGTTCTGACCCACGACAAACCCTCTGAAATGAACTAAAAGATTTCTTTATTAGGAGTGCAAAAAGTTTCTCTCTCAACTCAGGCTAACAAGTCTGTCCGGCAGGGAGATGAATAGTTGTCTGCCACATCTATTCGTCTCCGCCCACTGCCTTTTATCCCCAGAGCTAGGGTGGGGCTTTGCTAGCAGCGGTGGCTCTTCCATACCAAGGACTGGCCCATAGATTTCCACTGCTCTCCTCTCCTCTGCCTTCTGTGCATCTGTGCATCAGGCACCGGACCCAGCTGTTCCTCCTCTTCCTCATCAGCCACCTCCAGTCTAGGGGCTGTTGAGGGCTGACGGCCCAAGCTTTGCCTCTGTTTCTCTTTTTGCCAGCTCCATTCCCTCTTCCCCCTCGGAGCTCTCAGGTTGCCTTGCTGCTGGCCCTGACTCCAGGAGTGGGTTCTACTTACCTTTACTTACCTTCACCTACTTACCTTTTGTTGGAAGAAATATCCTTCTGGGTTCTGCTCCAAGTGGGGAAAAAGACACTGGAGACATGGAGATTGCTTGGAAAGATGGTTTAATGGTGGACAGGATCACATGGCTTGAGCTCCTGAACATAAAAGGAAGGGGAGATACAGGGAGTTTTCAGGTTTTATGCTCTCTCTGGCTTTGAACTTCCTGGGGCCCAGAAAGAGTATCCTGATTGGTTGTCAGATTCCCAGGGGGTGGGGGGTCTTAGCTAGCCTTGCTGACTGATGGTCACATGTGCTTCTCAGGTCACATGTGGTGAGTTTCTGCTGCTATTATGTAGAGGGCTAATCCTATCTTTGTTGGATCTTTGGCAATTCCTACTATGGCTCTGCCTGAAGGAGGTAGATCTTTGTTATGTAGAATAGACTGGCCCAGGCCTTAATGGCCCATTGACAAAGGGCTGGAGCTGCTTCAAAACATGCTTCTCCATTTCTCATCCAGGGAAATATAATATGCTGCCTCTTTTTAATACTTCCTAAAAATATTTCATTCCTCTAGGAAAGGGGTGGGTGCTAACTTCCTACACTTAAATACCGGTTCACATTGTGCATGAGTAAATCACTTCTGATGATGTCCGGGTCAGTGGGTGGAACCTCCTGCCAGTTTTACTACCGGTTCTATAGAACCAGTCTGAACCAGGGGCAACCCACCACTGCCTGATTCCCATGCCTCCTCCTCCTCCTCCTTCTCTGATTCGGCTGCTGGAGGGACCGGTAGCCGATGGGCCACAACGAAGCCAAGAAAGACATTCAGAGTTGCTTCTAAGTAATTTCCTTTCTTCTTCCTCAATCTTACTAAACTAAAACCACTACAAGTAGCCCTTGACTTACAACCACAACGGAGCTGAAAAATTATTTATTTATTTATTAAGCTTATATGCCGCCCTCTCTCCAACAAGGACTCAGGGCAGCTCACAGCAACAAAACAATGCTAAATGTTAAAAGTATTAAAATTCCCCTTAAAAAACCCTTTGAGTCCCATCCAGCCTGGCGAAATAACCATGTCTTAAGGTCATGGCGGAAGGAGCGCAGGTCAGGGGCCACCCGGAGCTCCAGGGGGAGTTGATTCATAAACTGGGTGCAGCCACAGAGAAAGCCCTTTCTCTAGGAGTCGCCAGTTGACACTGCCTAGCCGACAGCACTCCAAGAAGCCCTCCCTGTGGGAACGCACCAGGCGATGGGGAGCTGTCGCTGGCCGCTGATGGTCCGTCAGGTACCCCGGGCCTAAGCCAAGTAGGGCTTTATAGGTGATAACCAGCACCTTGAATCTCACCCGGAGGGCAACCGGTAGCCAATGCAGGTCGTGCAGGAGGGGTGTAACATGAGAGTGTCGGGACACGCCCATCACAACCCGCACGGCTGCAGTCTGCAGCAGCTGAAGCCTGAGCCTGAGTAGCGTAGGGAGCTAATGCCTCCTACTAAAGGCAGCAATTAACATCCAGCTGCCTGTAATTCTGCGAGTTCAATCCTAGCCAGGCTCAAGGTCGACTCAGCCTTCCATCCTTTCTAAGGTGGGTAAATTGAGGACCCAGTTTGTGGGGGCAATAAGCTGACTTTGTACAAATATATACAAAAGTATGAAGGCTATTGCTTAATGCATTGTAAGCCCGCCCTGAGTCTCCGGAGAAGGGCGGCATATAAATCTAATTTTAAAAAAAAAGGTCTCCGAGTGGTCTTCTAAGTGCTACGCTTCTATGCTGCTAAGTAAAACATTTGTTAAGTGAATTTAGCTCCATTTTAAGTCCTTTCCTGCCACCGTCGTTGAGTGGATCACTGCAGTTGTTAAATTGGTAAGACAGTTCTTAAGTGAATCTGGCTTCCTCATTGGCTTTGCTTATCACAAAAGGGGAATCACCAAACTCCGGGACACTGTAACCGTCATAAATATGAGACATTTGCCAAGCATGTGTATTTTGCTCACATGGCCATAGGGATGCCCCAACGGTCGTAACTGTGAAAAATGGTCATATGCCACTTTTTTTTCAGCGCTGCAGCAGCTTCGAATGGTCACTAAGTGACGTGTCGTAACTCGAGGACTACTTGTAAAGAACAAAAGGGCTTCTGGTTGTGTGTGTTGTACAGCAGCCCAAAATGACAAAGAGTCTGAGATTAGATATTCCTCAATTTGCGACCAGGATTGAGCCGAAAATTTCTGTCGTTAACTGAGGCAGTTGCGAAGGGAATTTTGTTCCATTTTATGACCTTTCTTGCCACCGTGGTTAAGCGAATCACGGCGGTTGTAAAGTTAGGAACATGGTCGTTAAACGAATCTGCCTTCCCCATGGAGGGTGCATGTCAGAAGGTCGCAAAAGAGGACACTGCAACCGTCGTAAATATGAACCAGTTGCTGAGCGCCTGAATTTTGATTGTGTTGGAAGTGAGAAATGTGGATTTGAACGCGGTACCTATCATCATCAATGGTGGAAGTGTCCAGAAGCAATTAAATTTTGGGGAAAAATTAAAAAAAATGGCTGAAAAGAAATCCTAAACCAGGAGTTTGAACTGCGTCCAGAGACATGCTTGCTTAGCTCCAAACCAGAAAATGTAAAAAAAGATTTGCGGTACCTCATACTACATATCATCACTGCAGCGAGAATAACATTTGCTCAATTCTGGAAAGATAAAAATATCCCACCTGATGAAGCAATAATAAAGAAGATTTTGGTTTGTGCGGAAGCAGATAGATTAACCAAAAAACTGAAAGATAGAGAGCAAACGCAAACATGTTTATCTTGGGAAAAAATGGTAGATTTGGCTATCGAAAAGAACATCGAAACTAAATTAGAAGATTATAAATAGACATTGTCTCTACTGATAATATTTTATTTTATACTTAAAGTGAGGTCGTTTAGACCTGATTGATTCAAAAATTCAAAATAGGTCGTTTTGTCTCCTCCGGAATGTAGTGTGAATTTCCTGTATAGGTTTGTACTAAATATTTGATTACGGAGGTATTCTTTATATGTATTTATGTTCTTTATTCTGTTGTCTTGTTTTGTTATTTGTTTGATGTGTTGTTGTCTTTTTTTAAACTATAAATGTAAATAAAGATTATTTTAAAAAAAAAAGAAGAAGAAATGGCCATAAATCACTTTTTTCAGTCTGTTTTAACCAGAGGTGGGTTTCAGCAGGTTCTGACCAGTTCTGGAGAACCGGTAGCGGAAATTTTGAGTAGTTCGGAGAACCGGTAGTAAAAATTCTGACTGGCCCCACTTCCGTCTATTCTCTGCCTCCCGAGTCCCAGCTGATTGGGAGGAAATGGGGATTTTGCAGTAACCTTCCCCTGGAGTGGGGTGGGAATGGAAATTTTAAAGTATCCTTCCCCTGCCACACCCACCAAGCCACGCCCACCAAGCCATGCCACTCCCACCAAGCCACGTCCACAGAACTGGTAGTAAAATTTTTTGAATCCCAGCACTGCTTCTAACAGTCACTAAACGAATGCTTGTAAGTCAAGGAGTACCTATCGTTAGTTCATTGGGGAAAAGCACAGCAGAATCTTCTGGAGTGGCAAGCAGAATAATTGGATCGAGCATCTGAAAGTGACTTTTTCTCCCTTTATTTATTAAAGCATATTAGCTCAATTCACAGGCTCGGCATTCACCCGGGGATTAGAAATGCCGAGATTAAACTGCGCTACAAACTAATTACAGCCAATGCTCTATAGATATTTTGAGGGCACTTTTGAGATTCCGTTCTCGATGACAATTTTGTTTGTCGGTCACACGGATGGATGAAACAGCTGCCGGCTGAGTAAAAGAAAATATGCTTTGAAGGTTGATCTCACTGATTAACGTATTCGCGTTGCCATGGTATAGAAACCCTGGGCGTCTTCTCTCGAAATTGGCAATAGTCTTTTTTCTGGGAGAAAGAGAGAGAGAGGGAGGGAGGGAGGGGGAGAGAAAGAGAGTGAGAAAGAGAGAGAGAGAGAGAGAGGGAGGAGAGAGATACAAGTCGCCAGCAAAAACAACGTAAATTCCAGGGGTGAAATCCAGCAGGTTCTGACAGGTTCTGGAGAACCAGTGGCGGACATTTTGAGAAGTTTGGAGAACCCACAAATACCACCTCTGGCTGGCCCCAGAGTGGGGTGGGAATGGGGATTTTGCAGTATCCTTCCCCCTGGAGTGGGGAGGGAATGGAGATTTTGCAGTACTCTTCCCCTGGAGTGGGGAAGGAATGGGGATTTTGCAGTATCCTTCCCCTGGAGTGGGGATTTTGCAATATCCTTCTCCAGGAGAAGGGAGGGAATGGAGACTTTGCAGTATCCTTCCTCTGGAGTGGGGAAGGAATGGGGATTTTGCAGTATCCTTCCCCTGGAGTGGGGATTTTGCAATATCCTTCCCCTGGAGTGGGGAAGGAATGGGAATTTTGCAGTATCCTTCCCCTGGAGTGGGGATTTTGCAATATCCTTCCCCAGGAGAAGGGAGGGAATGGGAATTTTGCAGTATCCTTCCCCTGGAGTGGGGAAGGAATGTGGATTTTGCAGCATCCTTCCCCTGGAGTGGGGATTTTGCAATATCCTTACCCAGGAGAAGGGAGGGAAAGGGGATTTTGCAGTATCCTTTCCCTGCGACGCTCACCAAGCCACGCCCACCAAGCCACGCCCACAGAACCGGTAGTAAAAAAAAATTGAATTTCACCACTGGGGAATTCCTATTTTTATGTGACCGGAGGGTGTCTTTTTTTTTTTTTCTTCTAACCTAGGAAATGCTGAAGGACGAGGTGCGCACATTAACCTACCGAAATTCCATGTATCATAATAAACATGTGTTTAAGGAGAAGATTGTGCTGGATGTCGGGAGCGGCACAGGAATCCTTTCCATGTTCGCTGCCAAGGCGGGAGCCAAGAAAGTCTATGGGGTAAGGAGAACGGACGCTAGCCATCGTTTCGCTTTGGCAGCAATGTTATTTTTCTTTCTCTCTCTCTCTCTCTGTTTGCCAGCTGGACTCCCAAACATCTGGCACAAGGGAGGTCATCTGGAAAGTGTCCTAACCTGATAGGGAGGTCTTCCTTCCTCCAAGAACCTCACAGTCCTTCTCCACCACCACCACCACCATTCCACAAACTCCACTCTCTTCCAGCACTGATTATGTTACCCAGAAACACCTGCAAGAAAATAACCAAATTCAGGGAGCACCCAAGCACCCCTCATTTCAACCCTGAGCTACAAATATTCCCCATTCTCAATTGGCTTCTGTAGTACGAACGCCGTAGACATGATGCTTCTTCCTTTCAGCAAAGCCCTTGATCAAGGAGCCCACACTATTCTGATGATCAAGCTAGCTAACTGTAGATTAAATGGGACGATCATTGAATGGACACCTGTCTGGCTAGCTAGACAATCCTTTTTCAGCGAGCGTTCATCAAGGACTCCTCTTCAGCCTGGAGTGAAATATTAATTGGAGCGCTCCAAGATTTGATCTTTCATCATTTTTATTAATGATCTGCAGGAGGGAGAAATGACTGGCTTCATGAATAAGTAGAGACTTCCTTCGGAACAAAGTGGCCTTAGCCGCTTCAGTACAGATAGTCCTAAACTTAGAACAGTTGTGAACTTCAACTCCCAGAATGCACTAGCCATCATAGTTGGCTGGGGAATTCTGGGAGTTGAAGTCCACACATCTTAAAGTCGCCAGGGTTGAGAGTGCCATTGGACGACCGTAATTGGAATAAAGCCATTTTTTTTCTGCTCACATTTGTTGCCATGCTTTCTTTGATTTCATTCAGGGGTCTCCAAACTCAACAATTTATAGCAGTGATTATTATTCTATTCTATTCTATTCTATTCTATTCTATTCTATTCTATTCTATTCTATTCTATTCTATTCTATTCTATTCTATTCTATTACATTCTATTACATTCTATTACATTCTATTATATTATTATTATTTAATTTGTAGTGAGATTCACAGCTTTTGAGGCTGGTTAATAGCTCAGCAGCTCGAGTCCTAACCAAGGACCTAGGAACTGTTAAGGTATCGTCGGAGGATATAAGCTGTTCCGAGTAAGGTGGTTTTTTGTAGAGTCAAAATGTTCAAGTCCGGTAAATTTAGAATTTCTAAATAGCGGGGTAGCCCTTTGGGTATTGCTCCAAGAGCTCCAATTACAATTGGGACAACACATGATTTCTTTTTCCACAGTCGCTCAACTTCAATTTGCAAGTCCCGGTACTTTGTGATTTTATTATTATTATTATTATTATTATTATTATTATTATTATTATTATTATTATTATTATTATTATTATTATTATTATTATTATTATTATTATTATTATAATTTATATACTGCCCTACTCCCGAAGGACTCAGGGCGGTGAATAGCCAAAAAGATAAAAATACATATAATACAAATGTTAAAAAACTATTTAAAATATATTAAATATTAAATACTTTGGCCCAAAAAATAGATTAAAACCCCCAATTTAGACAAATTTAAAAATTAAAAACAATATAAAAGAGAAGTTAAGCCAGGCCGACTAGCTGGAATAAGAAAATTTTGAGGGCCCGGTGGAAAGCGCACAGATCCGGGATCCTCTGTATCTCCGGGGGAGCTCGTTCCAGATGGCAGGTGCCCCCACAGAGAAGGCTCTCCCCCTGGGGGCCGCCAGTCGACACTGCTTGACCGATGGCAAACAGGGATGGCTAACCTTTTTGCCATTGTGTGCCAAAAGTGTGGGGAGCGTGGGGGGATTGCACACACGCGTGTCCACACGCAATGCCCCCTGCCCCTCCCCCTGGCATGTGTGCGCGAGCCCCCGTGCTTCCCCCACTTTTGGCACATGATGGCACTCTGGGCCTGGTAGGCCTGTTTTCGCCCTCCCCAGGCTCCAGAGGCTTTCTTGGAGCTTGGGGAGGGCAAAAATGGCCTTCCTCACCGTCCCAGAGGCCGAAAATGGCCCGTTTCCCAACTTCCGGTGGGCCCGGAAGGCCCAAAAATCATCTGACTACTGTGCACATGCATGCTGGAGCTGAGCACTCACATGCCCACAGATATGGCTCCACATGGCACCTGTGGCACACGTGCAATAGGTTCGCCATCGCCGACTTAGAGACTCGTGGCCTTCGATTCTTAGAATGCTGGCTGAGGAATTCTGGGAATTCTGAGGTGTGAAGGACATGTAAAAACTTTGCCTTGGTAGAAGAGCAGCCTCTAAGGAATAAGCTTATTATTTATTTATTTATTTATTTATTTGTTTGTTTGTTTGTTTATTTATTTATTTATTTATTGGTTCGATTTATATGTCGTCCGTCTCTGGAGACTCAGGGTGGCTTACAATGCGTTAAGCAATAGCCTTCATACTTTTGACGTCTACATATACAATTTGATTCATCTAATATACTCAGTGTTGGGCTTCCTTTCCCCCCCCCCCATCTTCTTTTCTATCTTGCAGATTGAATGCTCCAGTATATCTGACTATTCTGAAAAGATTATCAAATCCAACCACTTGGATCACAGTAAGACATATCGATGAAGATCGGTTCCATCTGCTGTTTCCATTTGCCTTATTTTCAGTGTCTTAATTGATGCTTTGTAGATGGGTTTTTTACGGTATTTATGATGTAAAGACTTATACTTTTATGTCATTCCAAACGTTAAATTTTGTAGATGCTGTTTTTTTTTAACGGAAATTATTTCAATAAAAGGAATTTAATTATTAAAATTATCTGCCTTTCGGTTAGATTAAAGCGGTCTACAGGTAGGTAACTTTAATAAATAAATGACTTAACTTTTTCCTATGATTACTTAGCTTTTCCTGTGATTATTTAACTTTTCCTAGGAATAAAAGTCTGCAGAAGTTTTGTGGCTTCCGGTATTTAAAGAATCCCTCTGGATTTGGGGCTTTACTTTAATCACTCTGACCTTATCTTTCTTCTTAGTTTCACTAGTAGAAGTTAATGAACTTGGAATGAAGTCTATAAATCCCCCTCCAATTATTTCTCCCATGATCAAAATCTCTGAAAAGGAACATTTGATTCCGTTTTTAATAGCCACGATAAACCTACCTCCTCCAAAAGCCAATTCAGTTAGCTGCCTTTCTTACTATCGGTATCAATGAATTGCCTAAATTAATTTTGCAGCTGTAGTTGCTTTCCATGTTCCTTATGCGTAGCTATTCCATTTGATTATTTTTTACCAGCGCAGCTCAGACAAAAATAGGAAGGCCGATCAGACATTTTTCCATTTTTTCTTAAGTTTGCTTTTAACATTTTTTACAACATTTTCAAAACATTTACTTGGTACTTATCCGAAGTGTTAAAACATCTCTCCATGTGTGCGTTTGATTTGTGTTTGTATGTGTCTCTGTTAAGATTCATTATGTTCTTTTTGATCCATTTCTGTAGCTTATCAACATCATTTGAATTACCAGTACGTTACTTTCTTCTAGAATATCAGCTGTCCCACTCTATGGTGTCATTTGCTATTTTGATAAGCATACCCTCCATCTCTCCATCTCAATCATTTATAAAAGTGTTGACGAACTATGGAGCAGAGGTGGGTTTCAGCAGGTTCTGACCAGTTCTGGAGAACCAGTAGCAGAATTTTTGAGTAGTTCGGAGAACCAAATTTTTGAGTAGTTCGGAGCACCTCTGACTGCCCCCGCCCCCATCTATTCTCTGCTTCCCGTGTCCCAGCTGATCGGGAGGAAATGGGGTTTTTGCAGTAACCTTCCTCTGGATTGGGGAGGAAATGGAGATTTTACAGTATCCTTCCCCTGCCACGTCCACCAAGCCACACCCACAGAACCGGTAGTAAATTTTGGAACCCACCACTGCTGTGGACCCAAAACCAATTCATGCTCCACCCCACTTGGTATCTTTCTTCAGGTTGATGAGGAACCATTGATGAGAATTCTTTGAGGACAATTTGCAAGCCAGCTATGTACCTCTCCAGATCAGATTTAACTCCCTCCGTAATCAGCATGTAATGGGGCACTTTGTCAAATGCTTTGCTGAAGTCAATATATATATATTTCTCTGTGGCTTTTCCAGTCTTAATCACTTATTAGCTACCGGTTTGACCACATTCTAACCTGATTTTGAAGCATTCGTTAAGAATGTATCCTGTCTGAACTCATGCCAGTTTGTCAGGACTAATTATTAGAAAAAACAACAACAACAAGAAGAACAAATACTTTCAGTTTAATTTAGCTTGATCCTCATTTTTACACCTCGTGATTCCATAATACATTAAAGGGTATTCAGTTATAGGACTATATAGCTTCTGGCACATGCACGCACCCCCCCTCTCCCTAACACACACCTCCTGTAAGTGTGATACAGAACAGTTGATGACCTTGTGATGCTTTTGATTCCTCTAATATGTCTTCAATGCTGTCCCTAAATAATACAGAATGTCACCAGACAGGAGAGTTGAGAGTTATGCTGACCACAGCCCGTCTATTAAGAAAGCTAATTGATTATAAAAATAAGTGAAATGTCAGGGTTCTGACGGATGGCCTAATTAAATCATGAGTCTCGAGCCAAGCTTCAAAAGAAATCCAATTATTTATTAGGAACTTCATGTCGGCACGTTCCCAAGTGAAGCCAGCTCTGACCCTACATAATTTACGCTCCAATTATGACCCTGTTTCCCCCCTCCCATCATCAATCACATTCGCCAATCGAGCAATTTCGCGGGTTGTAGAGCTCACTCCCCTTGGCTGCTGTAGGTAACCCTGGGATACAGCCTTGAGAGAGATAAGCATGGAATGTGCATCTGCCTTTGACTGCTGTGCCATTTCGCCAGTTTTCCATCCCCCCTGACCTATGGCAAACTCGATGCTTTGCAAGTTGACAGGAAGGTTACGTATTGATTTATTTGCATTCCATCTTTTTTTCCCCCCTTGGATGAATATTTGATGCAGTTAGCAAAATATTTTAAAGCAATAACAGAATAGGAAGCTTTTTTTTTTAAAAGCCCTACACAATTAACACTGAGATTGGCACAGATACCTAAAAATGTTGTGAAAAAAAGGTCTTTTCTAAGCATCCAGAATTGTGGGACAATGCAACTTCTCAGAAAGGGATGTGTGTGTGTGAGCAGAAGCACAGGGCTGGATTGGGGGGCCTTTTCCATAATGCTCTTTCCTCGGCCCCCATATCTTAGTGGACCAGAGGTTCATTTGATGATCAGGCCCTGTGGTGTTCAAAGCTTTAGAGCTGAATAGTTATGCTTATGCCTTAAATCAGAGGCCCCCACCAATCTTTGGGGCACCAGAGAAGTTTCTCTGTGGACCGGAGTGGGCGTGGTTTCACAGGCTGCCTGTATCCAATGGATCAAAATGTGCCCAAGAATCAACTGGCAGCTGTACAAATTTGGCATGTTGAGATCAGTGGTGGGTTTCAAATTTTTTTACTACAGGTCCTGTGGGTGTGGCTTGGTGGGCGTGGCAGAGGAAGGATACTATAAAATCTCCATTCCCTCCCCAATCCAGGGGAAGGATACTGCAAAATCCCCATTTCCTCCCGATCAGCTGGGACTTGGGAGTCAGAGAATAGATGGGGGTGGGGCCAGTCAGAATTTTTACTACCGGTTCTCCGAACTACTCAAAATTTCCGCTACTGGTTCTCCAGAACTGGTCAGAACCTGTTCAAACCCACCTATGGTTGAGATGCCTCTACCCCGCACTGTTCAGCAGCCAAGGGGCTACATTTTGCAAGAACTATTACCTTCCAGAGACTTTCAAGAGTAGATCCATCTGGAGCATATTGCAGTAATCAAGAAGGGATATACAGTCGTGGCCAAAATTGTGGAAGCCTTTTGGGGAAAAGTGTATTTTCTACAACTAGTTAATTACACCACTTTGGAATAGTACCATAACATTATATATCAATGGAAAGATAATTTAATCAAGAATGTAATGCAAGAACTTCTATGAAGGATTTGCTTTTAGAATAGCAGTTACAGTGTAAAGAAGAAAAGTGAAACACATAGAAAAAACTAGCTATACAGAAATGATCAACACAGAAAAAACGAGATAACAAAAATGATCCCCATGTCAGTTAATACCTCGTTGGGTAACCTTTAGCATGAATGACGGTCTTACAACGTCTTCCCATGGAGGGAACCAAGTCTTTTAGTTCTGCAGTTGTTATAATGTGAAACCAAGATTGAATGATGGTTTCTATTAACTGGATTTTATTGCTGGGTCGCTTCTGACTAACAAGTTTCTTTAGTCGGCTCCATAGATTTTCAATTGGGTGAAGATTTGGGCTATTCCCAGGCCATTCCAGCAGCGGAATAGGATTATCCTGCAACTCCAAGGAAAAAAAAAGTGGTGTTATTAGCCATCAGACCTCAAAAATACACTTTTCCCAAAAGGTTTCCACAATTTTGGCCAATACTGAATCTAAGCCATGGGTAGCTGATCTCTACCCCAACCAGTTCAGGAAGGTTTGCTGCTGGTGCAAAGTTCAGAAATACTTCACACCAGAGCCCTCACTTGAAAACTCAGCAGGAGGTGAGGATTATACAACACTCTATGGGAGTGAATCTTTTCTCAAAGGGAGTGAACCCCGTGCCAGGAAGGCTGGACCTCTGTGTTCAAATCCAGCTTGGTCAAGATCACCTTTGTCTTGCCTGTATTTAATTTCAGCTGCTCTTCCTCATTCAATATGTGACAGACGTTCTAAAATAACTATTATTTCTGGACCTGAATGACAGGAGGAAGTAGAATTGGGTACCATCAACATACTGATGACTCCCACCCTCTGCAAACCCAGATGGCCTCCTATACTGCTTTCATTAGAGAAGAATAGGGTAGGGTAGGCTAGGAAAGGAAAGGATGGGATGGGAAGGGAAGGGAAGGGAAGAGAAGAGAAGACAAGAGAAGGGAAGGGAAGGAAGGGAAGGGAAAGGGAAAGGGAAAGGAGATGAAAGGAAAGGGAAGGAAAGGGAAGGAAGGGAAGGGAAGGGAAGGACAGGGAAAGGGAAAGGAGAGGAAAGGAAAGGGAAGGAAAAGAAGGGAAGGGAAGGGAAGGGATGGGATGGGAAGGGAAGGGAAGGGAAGGGAAGGGAAGGGAAGGGAAGGGAAGGGAAGGGAAGGGAAGGGAAGGGAAGGAGAGGAGAGGAAAGGAAAGGGAAGGAAGGGAAGGGAAATGGAAAGGAGATGAAAGGAAAGGGAAGGAAGGGAAGGGGGAAGGGAAGGGAAGGACAGGGAAAGGGAAAGGAGAGGAAAGGGAAGGGAAGAAAAAGAAGGGAAGGGAAGGGAAGGAAAGGAAAGGGAAGGGAAATGGAAAGGAGATGAAAGGAAAGGGAAGGAAGGGAAGAAAAAGAAGGGAAGGGAAGGAAAGGAAAGGGAAGGGAAGAGAAAGGAGAGGAAAGGAAAGGGAAGGAAGGGAAGGGAAGGGAAGGGAAGGGAAGGGAAGGGAAGGGAGGGGAAGGGAAGGGAATGAAAGGAAAGAAAAGGAAATGAAACGAAATGAAAGGAAACAAAAGGAAACGAAAGGAATGGACAAGAATAGAATAGAATAGAATAGAATAGAATAGAATAGAATAGAATAGAATAGAATAGAATAGAAGAAGAGAGCTGGAAGGGACCTTGGAGGTCTTCTAGTCCAACCCCCTACTTAGGCAGGAAACCCTATACCATTTCAGGCAAGTGGTTATCCAATCTCCTCTTAAAAACCTTCCAGTGTTGGAGCATTCACAACTTCTGGCGGCAAGTTGTTCCACTAGTTAATTGTTCTATCCGTCAGGAAATTTCTCCTTGGTTCTCAGCTGCTTCTCTCCTGGATTAATTTCTATCCATTGCTTCTTGTCCTGCCTTCAAGTTCACAAAATAGCTCTCGCGAGGCTGAAGCATCTTTGTTTCCGGCCGTACCAGCGCCAACCTTCACATCAAGGCCATTCAATCTGTCTTCATAGGATCCAATTTTGAATTCCTTGCTCTTTCTTATAGTGTTTCCATTTTCTCGGCATCTTTCTTAAAGCTCTGGAGTCCATAATAATTGGCACCGTCATTCATAACCATTTTCCATACTTACCACCACTGCAGCATCCCCATGGTCACGTGAATTCAGCCGCTTCGGCCAACTGACTCATATTTACGACGGTCGCAAGCGATCCCCTTCTGGCACCTTCTGACAAGCAAAGTCAATGGGGAAGCCAGATTCACTTAACCACCAGGTTTCTACTGCTTCACTTAAAAGGTCGTAAAACGGGACAAAATGCACTTAACCAATATCCCCCGTTAGCCACAGAAATTTGGGGCTGAATTGTGCCTGTAAATTCAAGCCTACCTGTAATTTATGCTTATTACTAAGAGCTTATCCCACAGCTTATAACAAGTGAGCACCGTTTAAAAATAGAGCTAATAGTTTAATGACTAAATCTGTAGCGGTTAGGTTGCGTCTTAAAATTGTCAGAGAACAAAACTGATGGATTGATTGATGGAATAGAGTTGAACGATTAGTTCCTGTAATTTGGAAATTGTAAGGCAAGCATAAAATTGCGTCTGTCTCTCCCTTCCTCCCCCCCAGTCATATCACACATCTGTTTCCCAAGTACAATTGCCAAGCAAGGGATCTTCTTTCATCTACCTATTTAGTTTCCTAAGCAAAGACTTTCACGCTCGTTTGTTAAATTTCATTCGATTACTCCATATTATTATGGATTATTAGCCCATATCTCTATAGCAATAGCAATAGCACTTAGACTTATATACCGCTTCACAGTGCTTTACGGCCCTCTCTAAGCGGTTTATAGAGTCAACTCTATTGCCCCCAAACAATCTGGGTCAGTGGTGAAATTTAAAATTTGGTACTACCGGTTCTGTGGGCGTGGCTTGGTGTGTGCATGGGGTAATGTGACTGGGTGGGTGTGGCCAATTATTTTTTTTTACTTTTAAAAGCATTTTTTCTACAACCTCAAAGGCTCTGACGATCCCAGCTGAGTTGCCTGATCGGCAGAGGCTTTTTTTTTCTTTTAAATGGCTCTGACAATCCCAGCTGAGTTGCCTGATCGGCAGAGGCTTTTTTTTTCTTTTAAATGGCTCTGACGATCCCAGCTGAGTTGCCTGATCAGCAGAGGCTTTTTTTTCTTTTAAAAGCCTCTGACGATCCCAGCTGAATTGCCTGATCGGCAGAGGCTTTTTTTCTTTTAAATGCCTCTGACGATCCCAGCTGAGCCGCACGATCATCAGATGCTTTTTTTTTACTTTTAAAAGCATTTTTTCGGCCGAAGAGGTTGTAGAAAAAATGCTTTTAAGAGTTAAAAAAAAAAGCCTCTGATGATTGTGCAGCTCAGCTGGGTATGGGAGGGGGGGCAGGGATTTTTGCTACCGGTTCTCCGAACCATCCGCCGCCATCGCTACCGGATCGGGCAATCCGGTCCAAACCGGGAGCATTTCACCCCTGATCTGGGTCCTCATTTTACCGACCTCGGAAGGACGGAAGGCTGCGTCAACCTTGAGCCAATCGGGATCAAACTACTGGCAGTGGGCAAAATTAACCTGCAATACTGCATTCTAACCACTGTGCCACCATTGTAAAGATAGCACTTAGACTTATATACCGCTTCACAGTGCTTTACAGCCCTGTCTAAGTGGTTTACAGAATCAGCCTATTGCCCCCAAACAATCTGGGTCCTCATTTTACCAACCTCGGAAAGACGGTAGGCTGAGTCCAACTTGTCAGCCTTGTAAGATTCGAACTGCCAAACTTCTGGCAGCCATCCCGCAATCTAACCACTGCACCACCATGCCTCCTATCCAATCAAGGCCGTTCTGAATTTTATTTAACTTCTAGCATGTGAGTTATCCTAGCCAATTTTAAATCATCTTTACATTTGATATGCATTCGTTCCATCTCTTCCTTCAAAGCATTAATGAATGATGATCTGTCCCCCACCCCTCAGAGACCCACAAAAACACAGCCAGTTGAGGGTTAAGAATCACTTGGCACACTCCACAGTTCTTATCTCAACCTTGGCAGCGATATGCACACCGTCTGCCAAGGACTTTATTAGTTTACACAAAAAGAAAATCACCTACGTAGCTTCGCCGTTTAGCTTCCTAGACTACGAGGTTGCTATGTTTGTTTATCACAAAAATCATGACCCACTGTCCTGTCTTATATAGGCTATAGGTGTGGTCCAGTGACTCATTGATCCTGTGACTCCAATCCAGTGACTCAGGTCTATTTCCTCATACGTCGCCGCAGCTGCAGTAATCTTTTCTCTCGCCTTCTTTGGCTTGCGTCCAGGAATGACGTCTCTCCCTCACTCTCATCTGAGACACCTGTTTCCCCACTACTTGGCTCTCTTTCAGCTGGCACCTGAGACGGTGCCAGAGGGGGGGGGGCTGGGAGATCTGGCTGGCTCCTCTTCCTCCTGCTCAGAGCTTCCTTCCTCCAATGGGATAGGCTCAGCGGACGGGGCCACAACAAATATACTGAAGTAGGAGGACTTAAAGGAAGGATTCCTGGAGTACTTACTTAATGTTTTTCTTCTTTTTATGACCCTGTAAATCCCTTTTTATTGGGGTGTAGTCAGGGTGACTGAATACAGCTGAGCATTTACTAGCCGGATGCCCTTTCTGATGCTTATGCAGAGTTTGCAGTAGAAATTTTCTTCTTGCACTCTGATAGAGAGACATCTGTTGCTGCCTAGGATTGAACTCTCAACCTTCTGAGTGAGAGGTGAGAGTCTTCATCTCTAGGCCATCACGCCATTCTGGCATACCTATTGGTACCTCTACCTAATTTCATGAGGAACTACAGATGATAATTTTTTTCAATGTAATCACACATACATACATGCATATCGGGGTGAAATGCTACCGTTTTGGACCGGTTCGCCTGAACTGGTAATAATAAAAGCTATCGGTTGGTGTGAACTGGTAGTAAAAAAAATGCTACCAGTTCGGGTGAACTGATATTTCTGACGATCAGCTGTGCTGCATGATTTATATTAGCTAGAAAGCAGGAAAGCTTCGCTGTTTTACTTACCTTAGGAAAAGCTTCTTAATCTTCCTTTTTTAGCCCTGCATGGTAGCGCCTGAAGCGTGCATGCACACGAAGTGTGTGTTTGGCATGCGCACACAAAGCGAACCAGTAGCAAAAGCGAACCGGTAGACAACTTCAGCGCATTTCACCCCTCATGCATAGCCGTCCAATCCACATTAATCCACTTGCCAATCAGTAGGTTTGGGGCATTTTAAGAAATGCTTTGCAAAAGTCAAGGAAAAAGCATATGTTACAGCATTCCCACAATCTACTATGGAAGTTACCCATTCTACAGATACGTTAATTGCTTAGAATCAATTGAATATAGCAGGATATAAATGTTAGTAAGTAAATAAATGATCTGGCAAATCGATTCTGGACAGATAGATGTAATTCCTAGTCACTGTTTTCAAGGTGCGTGAGAGCCATATCTTCACTGTCTGTGGAGGAATCTTCCAGGAATCGACGTTAATCTGATGGGTATCTTGGCTTACTCAATCTTCCTTTTTTCTTCTTTTTGAGAAATAGTGATCTGGCATTTCACTTCAGCAGGATTTCTCCAAGATCATCATCATCATCATCATCATCATCATCATCATCATCATCATTATCATCATCCTCTTTTAATGACCCCATAATCCCTTGCGGGATGAAGTCTGGGCAACTGAATGGAGCTGAGTATTTATTGGCCCGATGCCCTTCCTGTCGCCAATGCGGAGTTTTTCCTCCCAGCAGATATACTCTCATTGTGCCCAGAGAGAGAAATATCTACCTCTACCTCACAGCCTCCTGATTGTGAGGTGAGAGCTCCACCTCTAGGCCACCGGATCACTTGAGGATTTCGCCAAGATAATACGTAAGAATTCGGCCCAACTATAAGCTGCTTCCTTCAATTCCTCAGGATGACTTTCCTGTGATTCTGTGGCGCTTTAAACATAATCAGACAAAAGAGATATTTCCAGTGTTGCATTTCTGTCCAACGTAAGGCTCAAATCCTATCTCTCCATCCTGCTTCTTCCGTTTCCTAGCGGAACACATAGTTTTTGTTGGAAAAGGGTGAATCCAATAGGAGTTGAGTAGCCTTCATTTACCTTCCCTAACGGTTTGCAAATGTGAGCACCTGCATGGATGCATGTGCTTTGCTCGCATACGCCTCCTCTGCACATGCGCATGGCCTTCGGCACATGCGCAGAGCTCGCGCATTACATCCAGGCGGTTGGGCGGAGCCTCCCACAGTCGCTACTACCGGTTCGCCTGATCTGCACCGAACCGGCTGAATCGCAGTACTGAGTAGCTCTTTCTTGGTTAATTCAGCATTCTTCCTTCTTCACCGAGTGTCCAATATACTGACTCTTTGTTTTTCCCTTTATTTTGAACATATCTGTTCAAGCAAATAGGCTGACTCTGATTCTGGGTTTATTATTTATCATTAATTAGTTATTTGATTTAAAGTGCGATTTTATTGTACATGTTTCTTAACTTGTGTTTGCCGCCCTGAGTCCTTCGGGAGAAGGGCGGCATATAAATACATATAATAATAACAATAACAACAACAACAACAACAACAATATCTAAATAAGTCTTTAAAAAGAAATAATACTCAGCATCCTTTGCTAACCTCAGCACCTTCTGCATTTCTCTTTCCTGTCACCATTTCAACAATTCTGTGCTACGTCTCTGTAACATTTTCCTTTCCAACCTGGTCTAGTTTCCATTTCATACATATGTCCTTTTTTAAAAAAAATCAGATTCTCCCCAAGCTTTTTGCATAGCTACGTATGCTACGTATGCTACTTTTGCTGCTTTTCAACTTTTTTTCCTCATGATTTTTTTTTCTTATTTCCACTGTGCTTCTCAAAGGTCCCTTTTTCTAAAAAAAAGAAATCTCACACATCTCAGACTCCCCCCGCTCCTATTTTTTTTCTTTCCTTGATGTTCCCCATCGCGTGTCCGAGCTTATTAAGAGCCACTTAAATGCTATTTCCATCGGCGCCATTTCCTGAAAAGGTTGTGTTGTGGGGTTTTTTTTTATAGTCTATTATCTCCTCGACAATTTAAAATTGGTTATGGTGATGGCTGTCAGAAGTTCACCATCAAAGAGTAAATTGCTGCCAGCATGATTTAATCCACTAAAACCTTCTGTATCACCTTGAAAAGATAGCCTCATCCCCCTGGTTGATAATCATTACCATTAAGATCGCGTACTGTTGCTTAAAAATTCTCCATCTAATAAAAAAAAACAAATACGAGTCCTATGAAGACAGTGACATGAACTACCGTATTTTTCGGAGTATAAGACACACTTTCACCCCCTAAAAGTGGGTGAAAATTTCGGTGCGTCTTATAGACGGAATACAGGCCCGTTTTTGGGCTCCCAAATCCTCCATGCATCGCATTTTCACCCTCCCTGGCACCAGAAGCACCTGGCAATGCTCCGCATGGCCCGTTTTTATCAAAAACAAGTCCATTTTTGGGCTCCCGAACCATCCACACTTCATGTTTTTGCTCTCCCCAGCCCCCAGAAGTGCTCTGCAGTGCTCCACAGGGCCCGTTTTTACCAAAAACAGGCCCATTTTGGGCTCCTGAATCCTCTGTGAGTCACATTTTCGCCCTCCTCAGTCCCCAGAAGCACTCTGTAGGCCAAAAATGGGTGTGTTTTTGGCAAAAACAGGACGTGTGGAAGGTTCGGGAGGCCTGCAAAGTGATTCTGGGGGCCGGGGAGGGTGAAAAAGCGACGTGCGGAGGCCAAAAGGTATTTTTTTTTCTTGTTTTCTTCCTCTAAAACTAGGTGCATCTTATAGTCCGGTGCGTCTTATGGTCTGAAAAACACGGTAATTCTTCTCTCCTAGCCACTCCTGTTTCTCCACTCCTGTTAATAAGGAAGATAAGCATCCAAATGTATTATTTTATTGCAAAAAAGGATTTGGTCTTACTAAAAGATGGAGAATGAAATAAAGTGGAAAATAGCCTCCTTACACTCATTTCATGAAGGGTAACCCAGCGAGTTTCTTATTTCTACTAGGAAATAGTTTATAAGAAATTGGAAAAGGTTTAAAATCATCATCATTTAATGACCCCATAATCCCTTGCAGGGTGGAGTCTGGGCAATTGAATGGAACTAGGAGAATGTTTTAATGGCCGGATGCCCTTCCTGTCACCGATGCAGAGTTTTGTTCAGCAGATATATTCTCAGTGTACCCAGAGAGAAAAGGATTAAAATAATAACCGTATATTCATGTAACTACAGTTAGTCCTTGACTTAACACCTACAATTAGAACCAGAACTTCCAAGGCAGTTGTTAAGAGAGTCACGGCTGAATGGCTGAATTTATGACCCTGTTTCCATGATTGTGAGGCGAATCATGGGAGTTATTAAGCGAATCCGGATTTCTCCAGTGACTTTGCTTGTTGGGAACTCCCTAGGAAGGTCACAAATGGTGATCACATGACCTCAGGAGATGCTGCAGCCATTGTAAATACACTCTGGTTGCCAAGCAACCAAGTTTTGATCAAGAGACTGTGGGGATGCTGCAATGGGCGTAAGAATGAGGATCAGTCACAGCTGGTCCTCACACTTATTACCCCATCCCTACTATCCCATGATCAAAAACCGGCCTGCATTGATGATGATTTCAGAATCCCAGGGTCTCATGATTGCCATTTGCTACCTTCCCAGCTGGCTTCTGAGTCACTGGGGGAAGCTAGATCCGCTGAACGACCTCATGAGTCACTTACCAATTGCAGCAATTTGCTTAGTAACATGGCAGGAAAGGTCATAAAATCAGATTTAAAATTAGTAAGAAACCAAAAAAACCCAACCAAACCCAAACATAAATGTGTTTTTAAATTATTTATTCTAAAAATTATATGATTATATAATATTATATAATTATATTATATTATATAATGCAATTATATTATTATTATATTAATATTATATGATACTACCAAAATCTAATAAATACAAATACAAATACAAATACTATACAAATAAATAATAATACAATTATATTGCTATAATATTAATATTATATAATATAGTAAGATTATAGTTTTATATAATAATACAATTATGGTACTATAATATTAATATTGTACAATATTGTAAAATATCATTATATAATAATACAATTATATTGCTACAATATTAATATTATATAATATTGTAAGATTATAGTTTTATATAATAATACAATTATAGTACTATAATATTAATATTGTACAATATTGTAAAATATCATTATATAATAATACAATTATATTGCTATAATATTAATATGATATCTTGTAAGACTATAGTTTTATATAATAATACAATTATAGGTCTATAATATTAGTATTGTACAATATTGTAAAATATCATTATATAATAATACAATTATATTGCTATAATATTAATATGATATAATATTGTAAGACTAGTTTTATATAATAATACAATTATAGTACTATAATATTAATATTGTAAAATATTGTAAAATATCATTATATAATAATACAATTATATTGCTATAATATTAATATGATATCTTGTAAGACTATAGTTTTATATAATAATACAATTATAGTACTATAATATTAATATTGTACAATATTGTAAAATATCATTATATAATAATACAATTATATTGCTATAATATTAATATGATATAATATTGTAAGACTATAGTTGTATATAATAATACAACTATAGTACTATAATATTAATATTGTACAATTATATAATTATATAATAATACAATTATATTGCTATAATATATATTATTGTAAGATTATATGTGTATAATAATACAATTATATTACTATAATAATGTTATATAAGATGATAAGAGTATGTGTTTATATAGTAATACAAATATTACAATAATATTAACATTATATAAGATTATATGATTATATAATAATACAATTATATTACCGTGTTTCTCCGAAAATTTTGAACCCTGAAATAAGTGCTTGGCCTTATTACCATGTGCTCAAAAGCCCAATTGGGCTTATTATCAGGGGATGGCTTATTTTGGGGGAAACAGGGTAGAATAATATTAATATTATAAGATGATATTATTATTCAATTATACAATTATAGTACTATAATATTAATATTGTACAATATTGTAAAATTATATGATTATATAATAATACAATTATATTGATATAATATTAATATTATATAATATTGAAAGATTATAGTTTTATATAATAATACAATTACAGTACTATAATATTAATATTGTACAATATTGTAAAATTATATTACTGTATAATAATACAATTATATTACTATAATATCAATGTTATATAAGATGATAAGAGTATGTGTTTATAAAATAATACAAATTACAATAATATTAACATTATATAAGATTATATGATTATATAATAATACAATTATATTACCGTGTTTCTCCGAAAATAAGACTCTGTAGTATAATTATACTACTACAGGGTAGTATAATATTAATATTATAGGATGATATTATTATACAATTATACAATTATATTACTATAATATTAATATTATAAGATGATATTATTATACAATCATACAATTAGACAATATATTATTATACAATACAATTATATTATTATATATTCTATTATATAGAAGATTATATTATTATATAATAATACAGTCTTCAAGGACCTCTCTATATGAAGAAGATGCAACTATCAAGAAAATGGAATATCAAGGGGGCAAGGATACGGCTGCCAGCTTCACTCCGGTAACTTTATGTGTTTTGATTCTGTTTCCAGTCATCACAATATTTAAGGGCAAAGTGGAAGAAATTGACTTGCCTGTGGACAAAGTAGATATCATAATCAGTGAATGGATGGGCTACTCCCTTTTCTATGAGTCCATGCTTAACACGGTCATCTTTGCTCGGGACAAGTGGCTGGTAGGCGTTCGGTCTCTTCTACCGTATTAGCTTCCTAGAAGGTCTTTTAAAGGTTGGTTCTGGAGTGACAGATGCCACAATTTCAGGGGCAACTAAAATATGAATGCCAAGGACATTCCCTACGTAGTTGTGCTTGTTAAAATGTATGTATATCCCCTTTCCATAATCATCACTGTACAATCAGTGGTGGGATTCAGCCGGTTCGCACCACTTCGGGAGAACCGGTTGTTAACTTTCTGAGCAGTTTGGCAAACTGGTTGTTAGAAGAAATCATTAGGGCAGAGAACCGGTTGTTAAATTACTTGAATGCCACCACTGTGTACAATGTATCACGTATACAGTATATCGTTTATGGAACCATAGTCCTACCACTGATGATGTTCTCAAGTTGGGTTATGAACCGACCAAGCACCAAAGAGTTGCCCACAGTTCAGCTCTGAGCTACAATTATTCTCTTCTTTTGAAATCCAGTTAAATCACATTCAAGTAAAAAGTAAAAACGGAGACTTCCCAAGCTCTCCGAACTTGAGACAAGCAAACAAACCAACCGATGAAGCTGCCAAAATCTTGACCTCTCCAGAACTTAGTATTTAAATTCAGACTTACATGAGAAAGTGTATTCACTAAGAATGGAGTCAATTAGCCACCACGAGGGCTATTCACGTTTCCAAAACTTACTTTATTCACTGGCCACAGTATGTTTCTGATCCAGTTTTTAATTTACAAAGAAAATCTAGTGGGGAAAATATCTGGCATTGATCTGATCAGGATTTTAAAAGTTAAACGAAACCAGTGATCCTTAAACCTGCTTCACCTATTTATTTATTTATTTTTTTATTTTGGGGAAGTGCAGGAGAAATGCTAGTTGGACTTCACTTCTGATAAAATTGTTTCTCCCATCATGTAAAGCTCCTAGATCCGGGTTTGACAATCTTGTCAACTTTAAGACCTGTGGACTTCAACTCCCAGAATTCCATGCTGGCTGGGGAATTCTGGGAATTGAAGTCCAGGATATCTTAAAAACGCCAAGGTTGAGAAACACTGGTTTTGAGCATCAAAAGTATTAATCACTTAGCAATATCTAACACACCATTTAGACCAGGGGTCAGCAACCTGCGGCTCTGGAGCCGCATGTGGCTCTTTCATCCCTCTGCTGCAGCTCCCTGTCACTCAAAATATGTGTCACAATGTGCGACAACACAATTTATTGAGCTTTTTAACCCCCGGTAGGCCAACCATGGATAAATCCAAGAAAAGAAAAATTTCAGAAGAAAACAGAACGTTTAATTCAACTACATGTGATGCTCAAGAAATAGGCTCGGGAAGGGTTTTGTGGCTCCTGGTGTTTTCTTTTCTGTGGGAAATGGGTCCAAATGGCTCTTTGAGTGTTTAAGGTTGCAGACCCCTGATTTAGACCAAGGGTGAGGAACTATGGCCTTTTTATGACTTGTGGACTTCAAAGAGGAAGGGGGTCAAGCTATTTTCCAAAGCACCTGAAGGCCGGACAAGGAATAATGGATGGAAACTGACCAAGGAGAGATTTAACCTGGAAATAAGGAGACATTTTCTGACAGTGAGCACAATCAACCCATGGAACAAAAGTTGCCTTCAGAAGTTGTGGGAGCTTCATCACTGGAGGCTTTCAAGAAGAGCCTGGACTGCCACCTGTCAGATATGGTGTAGGGTCTCTTGTTTGGGTGGGGGGTTGGAATAGATGACCTACAAGGTCCCTTCCAACTCTGTTAATCTGTAATCCAAACTCCCAGAATCCCATGGCGGCTCAGGAATTCTGGGAGTTGAAGTCCACAAGTCCTGAAGGGGGCCATCATTCCTCACCTTTGCCCTACACCGATGGTGAACCTTTTCGGTACTGAGTGCCAAAACCAGAACACACATGCATGTGCATGCATGTGCACATGCCGGAGCACCGGAAACTCGAAGACCAGCTGGCCGGCACACGCATGCCTGTTTTTTGGCCATTTTGGGGGCCATTTTCTGGGCTGTTTTCTGGTCATTTTCTGTGGGCCAAAAACAGCCTGAAAAATGGCCTGAAAAGGCCCAGAAAACGGCCTGAAAATGGTCCAGAAAAGGCCTGAAAACGGGCCAAAGATAGCCTGGGTTTTGGCTGTTTTCCGGCCATTTTCTGGCACTCCAGCACTGTGAAGACCAACTGTGTACACCGGAAACCAAAAGAGGAGCTGGTGACGGTGCGTGTGCCCACAGAGAGGGCTTGTATGCCCCTTCTGGCATGTGTGCCATAGGTTCATCATCACCGCCCTAGACCAAAGAAAGGGTCTATCAACTCCAGGCCCGAGAAGGGCCCGGATGTCATCCTTCCAAGCCCTTTGGAGTGGCAAAGTGTCATGAAAGAGGAAGGGAATATTTTTTCTGGTTGTTGTTTGATGTGGTTTTTATCCGCCTTCAAAAATGTGATGTTTTTGTTAGGTGACTAGATTAAGACATCCATTTCCACACAATTCGTCAACAGAAACCAGGAGGGCTTATGTTTCCAGACCGAGCGGCTTTGTACATGGTAGCCATCGAAGATCGACAGTACAAGGATTTCAAAATCCATTGTGAGTCCGCGGACGATTTATACGGCTTCGCGATTCACCCGCATGCCCGGTGTTTTTCTAGCCAACTTGCTACAGGCAGTTCTTGACTTACAACGGGTTGCTTAGTGGCTGTTCGAAACTGACTGGCCCGGCAAAAAGTAATTACAACCCGGTTCCAAAATCCTGATGGATGCCCCCTCCCTGGTCATGTGACCATATTTTGGGCACTTGGCAACTGGTCTGCAGTACAACCAGTGGTGGGATTTAGCCGGTTTTGTGCCGGTTGAGGCCGGTTCGGGTGAATCGGTACTTAAATTGCTGACTGGCCCCTCCCCTCCCCACCCCTTCCATGAGTTGCCATACTCCCCATTTTGGCTAAGTTGAGGACTACCTGTACTTTTGGTTCAATTTTCTGACCAAGAATTAAAACTGCGTGACTTTGGGCCAATCGCCAGGAGCCTGGGAGTTCTAATCCCGCTTTAGCCATGAAAATCAGCTGAGTGACTTTGGGCCAATCACCAGGAGCCTGGGAGTTCTAATCCCGCCTTAGCCATAAAAGCCAATTGGGTGACTTTGGGCCAATCACCAGGAAACTGTGAGTTCTAATCCCGCCTTAGCGATGAAAGCCAGCTGGATGAACTTTGGACCAGTCCCTCTCTCTCAGCCCACATTCACCTCACAGGGTTGTTGTTATGGGGAAAATAAATGGATGAAAATGTGATGGATATTTTCACCGCCTTGAGTTACTTGTAAAAATAATAAAGGCGGATACGAAATAAAATAAAATAATAATTATTATTGTTAGTAATTGAAATCAGGTGACTCTTAGATTTGATTTATTCAAGGACAGTGTTTCTCAACTTTTAAATATGTGTGTAATACATCAATGGACTTCATCTCCCAGAATTCTTTGCTGGCTGGGGAATTCTGGGAGATGAAGTCCAGACATTTGAAAGTTGTTTAAGGTCGAGAAATGCTGCAGTAGGCACTTACTTATGCGAATGAAAATGTGCCCTTCAATTTCCCACTTTACCTTGACAGGGTGGGAGAATGTCTATGGCTTCGACATGACCTGTATCCGGGACGTGGCCATGAAGGAGCCTTTGGTGGACATCGTTGACCCAAAGCAAGTGGTGACCAATGCTTGTTTAATAAAGGTTTGGTGCTTTTTAAAATATAAACTATAAAACGAGGTCCTTCTGCAAGGCTATATATTTTTTTAAACTCCTTCTTTTGTCTTTGCATCATCATCATTTAGCGACCCCCATAATCCCTTGCGGAGTGGTGTCTGGGCAATTGAATGGAGCTAGCAGAACGTTTAATGGCCAGATGCCCTTCCTGTTGCCAATACGGAGTTTTGTTCAGGAGATACATTCTCTCATTGTGCCCAGAGAGAGAAATTATCTGCCTCTACCTAGGATTGAACTCACAGCCTCCTGATCGTGAGGCAAAAGCTCCACCTCTGGGTCACCGCACCACTGTTTCATTTGTCTTCGCATGCTGCTGCTCAATTGTAGATCAGGTATCTGCAACCTGTGGCTCTGGAGCCGCATGCGGCTCTTTAGGCCCTCTGCTGTGGCTCCCTATTGGATGATCCCACCACTGGGATCGTCCTCCCAGTGGTGGGATCATCCAATAGGGAGCCACACCCTTTGCCCTCCCCTCCCAGTCATTCCTCGCCTGGCCTGAGAAGGTAAGGGTGATGGTGGGGGATGGAAAAGCGGCCGGGGCAGAGACAGAGAGATACAGAGAGAGGAGGGAGAGAGAGAGACATAGAGAGATACAGAGGGAGAGGGAGGCTGTGGCACTTCTGCTGTTTAAAGACTGCTGTGTTCCCATGTAGTCGCACTTCCAAGAAATCCAGGCCAAGTTAACGAATTGTTTTTAAGAAACAGGAATTTGCAAGCAGTGAAAGAAAGAAAGAAAGAAAAAAAAAGAGGTGAGAACTGCAGTTGAGTGTTGGTAGCGCTAAGGAAACACTATATGCTGGGTTGCAAAAAACAAAACAAAACAAAAAACACAACACATCCCTACCATGAAAAAAGGAAAAAGGGATTCCAATAAAGATTAGATTGGTTTTGAATGAATGAGGGTTTCATGTCAGATTATTTAGGTGATTTCCCATAGTAAAGCTCAAGTAAAAATTTACATCCACTGTAGAATGTTCTGTTTTATATCGGTAGCCTGTGGAGACAGAACCACAGCAAAATCTTTTGATTAGCTATTATTTAAATGCAATGCTTTGAAAGCCTAAAGATTACAACTTTTTAATTTAATTTTCCACATTTTTCTTTGTTTGGGGCATTTCACGGTAGAAATGCAGTTCTCTCTCTCTCTCTCTCTCTCTCTCTCTCTCTCTGTCCCTGTCTCTGTCTCTGTCTCTCTTTCTCTCTCTCACACACACACACAGATAGAGAAACACCATGAAAACAAAAAGCAAAATAGCAAAGCTTTTAAATTGATGACTTTACCACTTGGTAAAGGTAAAGGCTCCCTTCGCACATATGTGCTAGTCGTTCCCGACTCTAGGGGGCGGTGCTCATCTCCGTTTCAAAGCCGAAGAGCCAGCGCTGTCTGAAGACGTCTCCGTGGTCATGTGGCCGGCATGACTCAACGCCAAAGGCGCACGGAACGCTGTTCCCTTCCCACCAAAGGTGGTCCCTATTTTTCTACTTGTGTTTTTTTACCTGCTTTCGAACTGCTAGGTTGGCAGAAGCTGGGACAAGTAGCGGGAGCTTACCCCATTACGCGGCACTAGGGATTCGAACTGCTGAACTGCCGATCTTTCGATCGACAAGCTCAGCGTCTTAGCCACCGAGCCACCACGTCCCTTCTACCACGTGCTATTAGCTTGCTATTTTTGCTTCAACAATTCAGCAACTTACGTTACAGAATTGGAGCAGGAGGGACTTCGAGGGTCTCAGAAACCTCTCCAAACAAGCAGAGGGTTGAGCCTAAGAGATATTGTTTCTATTTCTGTTTCTACTACAGGTAGTCCTCAACTTAAGACCACGATGGACCCCCCTACTTTCTCTTGCTAACCAAGGCAGTTGTTAACTACCTCATTTTATGACCTATTTTGCTACAGTTATTAGGCAAATCTCAGCAATTGTTAAGTGAACAATGGAACAGATGGTCATTAAGTGAAACTGCCTTCCCACCCATTGACTTTGCTTGTCAGAACCTGGGTGGGAAGATTACAAGTTCTAGTTCTAGTTCTAGTTCTAGTTCTAGTTCTAGTTCTAGTTCTAGTTCTAGTTCTAGTTCCCTTCCCTTCTCTTCCCTTCCCTTCCCTTCCAATCTCCTCTTTCTGTTCTGTTCTGTTCTGTTCTGTTCTGTTCCGTTCCGCTCCCATCTCATCTCATCTCATCTAATCCCATCCCCATCCCATCCCATCCCCATCCCATCCCATCCCATCCCATCCCATCCCATCCCATCCCATCCCATCCCATCCCATCCCACTCTACTCCATCCCATCCCATTCATCCCACTCCACTCCATTCCACCCACTCTACTCCACCCACTCCTCCATTCCATTCCATTCCATTCCATTCCACTTCACTCCACTCCACTCCACTCCACTCCACTCCACTCCATTCCATTCCACTCCACTCCACTCCACTCCACTCCACCCCACCCCACCCCATCCCATCCCATCCCATCCCATCCCATCCCATCCCATCCTATTCATCCCCACTCCACTCCATTCTACCCTCTCCACTCCACCCACTCCACTCCACTCCACTCCACTCCACTCCACTCCACTCCACTCCACTCCACTCCACTCCACTCCACTCCACTCCACTCCACTCTATTCCTTATGGGAAAAAGTTGTTCAGTAATCATTTTTGGTATTCATTGTGCCTCCTGGAACCAATTAACGTTGAGTACCAAGGCAACACTCTATCTACTGTGTTTCCCCGAAAATAAGACCCTGTCTTATATTTTTTTTGAACCCTGAAATAAGCGCTTGGCCTTATTGCCATGCGCTCAAAAGCCCAATTGGGCTTATTATCAGGGGATGTCTTATTTTGGGGGATACATTTTGTAGCTCTCCATCTTCTGATTGGATTGTGCTGTCCTTCTAAGGCCCGTTTTAAATATTGCAGATCGAGAAATCTGTCATACCAAATTAAACTCTTCTTCATCTCTCTGTCAATGCAGGATGTCGATCTTTACATCGTAAAGACGGAAGACCTGACCTTCACCTCTGCATTTTGCCTCCAGATTCAACGCAATGATTACATCCATGCCTTGGTCACCTATTTTAATATAGAATTTACAAAGTGCCATAAGAAAATTGGGTTTTCTACAGGTAAGTTATTTTCCTTCCTTCCTTCCTTCCTTTCCCTTCCTTCTTTCTTTCTTTCCCTTCCTTCCTTCTGTCTTTCCATCTTCCATCCTTCTGTTCTTCCTTCCTTTCTCTTTCTTTCATTCTTTCCCTTCCTTCCTTCTGTCTTTCTTTCTCTTCCTTCCCTTCCTTCTTTCTTTCCCTTCCTTTCTTCCTTCTGTTTCTCTTTTTCTCTTCCTCCCTCCCTCCCTCCCTTCCATCTTTCTTTCTTTCCCTTTCTTTCTTTCCCTTCATTCCATCTTTCTTTCTTTTTCCTTCCTTCCTTCCTTCCTTTGCTTCTTTCTTTCCCTTCTTTTCTTCCTTCTGTCTTTCTTTCTGTTCCTTCCTTCGTCTTTCTTTCTTTCCCTTTCTTTCTTTCCCTTCATTCCTTCCATCTTTCTTTCTTTCTTTCCTTCCTTCCTTCCTTCCTTTCCTTCTTTCTTTCCCTTCTTTTCTTCCTTCTGTCTTTCTTTCTCTTCCTTCTTTCTTTCTTTCTTTCTTTCTTTCTTTCTTTCTTTCTTTCTTTCTTTCTTTCTTTCTTTCTTTCTTTCTTTCTTTCTTTCTTTCTTTCTTTCTTTCTTTCTTTCTTTCTCTTTCTTTCATTTCTTTCCTTCCCTTCCTTTCTTCCTTCTGTCTGTCTTTCTCTTCCTTCTTTCCATCTTTCTTTCCTTTCCCTCCCTCCCTCCCTCCCTCCCTCCCTCCCTCCCTCCCTCCCTCCCTCCCTCCCTCCCTTTCCTTGTAACCGTAACGGTTTCTCCCCCCCCTTACTTTCATTCATTTCTTGTAACCTAAATGTTCAGTTCTCCCACGATTAAATGAGTTCTGGTGTCCCTTCGCTTCAGCCTTGCCCTGCAGTTGGCATTGAATTATTGCAGATTTCATGGGGCGCTATAAACAGGCATTGTCGGTTGCTTTGGGAACAATACAGGACTGCTGTGCTGGCTCTGATCTGGCATCTCACAACACTGGAAAAAACCCCCCGATGCTCTACCATTGAAACCTAAAAGCGGTGGCTTTATTCATGTGGAAAACATGCTTCACGTGTTATTTTTATTTTAAAACCAGCACATTTTTCACTTTTACTGCCCTGAGTGCTGTCTGGGAGAAGGAGGGTTCCCATCGAAGTAATTCTAACAATTCGGCCCCAAAAGCATGCACAGAAATGCACTCCAAGCACTGGTGCAGGAAGCTTTATGTTTATTTTTTAAGGGTGTCTTCTTCTCTGCTTCTGATGCCCTGGACCCAGGGGTGAAATCCAGCAGGTTCTGACAGGTTCTGGAGAACCGGCGGTGGAAATTTTGAGCAGTTCAGAGAACCGGCAAATAACATCTTTGGCTGATCCCAGAGGGGGTGGGAATGGAGATTTTGCAATATCCTTCCCCCAAGAGTGGGGAGGGAATGGGGATGTTGCAGTATCCTTCCCCTGCCAAAACACCAAACACACCACGCCCACCAAGCCACGCCCACAGAACCGATAGTAAAAAAAATCAGATTTCACCACTGCCTGGACCTTCAATGGGTCTGCAGCTCAGGAGAGGATAGTCCTAAAGGTGTTTCTTCTCACCTTTTGGTCTCCAAGGTGTGTGAGGATGTGTGCTTAAGCCACCGTTGGTTATTTCTTACAATTCTTTCAACGTCAACCCCCAGTGGGAAGAGAGCATGACTGGAATCCTAAAAACGGCCTCAACCCTCATTTTCCTTTTCCAAAAAACTGAACAGAAGGACACTTCCTGAAAGGGACCTTGGAGGTCTTCTAGTCCAACCCCCTGTCCAAGAAGGAGACCTTATACCAGCGATGGCTAAACTTTTCCGGACCGAGTGCCCAAATTCAAATTCAAATTCAAACCTTTACTGTCATAGTACAACATGTGTCTAATGAGATTGGCTGAGCCTCCCTTCCTGAGTGCGCGTACCCGAACCCCCAAAATGCAATGTGTGTGACCCCCACACATGCGCCCGCCCCGCGCATGTACGCCCCCACCTCCCACCCCGTGCATGCATGCGCCCCCACGCATGAGCATGCATCCCGGCACACGCCTTGTCCCCCGGGCATGCGTGCATGGTCCCCCACATGTCCCCCCCTGTGCATTTGCGCTAGAGACCCAACATCCAGCTGGCTGGTGGGAGGCACGTTGGAGCTGAACTGGGGCGACGGCTCATGTGTCTACAGAGAGGGCGCCGCGTGCCACCGCAGCCCTATACTATACCAGACAGTTTCTAAAAGGAACCCAATATATATATATGTATATATTTTGTAGCTCCAGACGCGCCTTACACTCATTGGAAGCAAACTGTATTTTACCTGGAGGATTATCTAACTGTCCGAAGAGGGGAAGAAATCTATGGAACCATTTCCATGAAACCAAATGAAAAAAACGAGGTAAGTTAGGTTGGTATGGTGAACCTATGGCATGCGTGCCGGAAGTGGCACACAGAGCCATCTCTCCGGACATGCCAGCCGTTGCCCGTTGCTCTTCCGGTTTCTGATGTGTAGATGCATGCTGGCCGGCGTGCAAGAGGATTAGAGGGCCGGAAACCAAAAGAGCAGTTCCCTGGCAGGTGTGTGCGCACGGGGAAGCTGAGCTTCCGGTTTCTGGCGCTCCCTTGCGTGAGCACCAGGCAGCTGCTCTTTCGGGCATGTGCTAAAATAAGCCCTCCCCAAAAATATTTAACTGCATGTGCAGCCTGTCCTCGCTATTTTCTCTGGTTAGAGTTAGAGAGTTAGAGAGTTAGAGTTAGAGATAGAGTTAGAGTTAGAGTTAGAGTTAGAGTTAGAGTTAGAGTTAGAGTTAGAGTTAGAGTTAGAGTTAGAGTTAGAGTTAGAGAGACAGAGCTGGAAATAAGGTAAGACGGCAAGAGGAGCCCCGTCTTGCTCCAAACCCCCCATAATAATAAGACCTCCCTGAAAATAAGGCCAAGCACTTATCACAAAATTATAAGACCCAGCACCCAGGATCCATTTTGATAGTGTGGGGGGGAGGTAATTTAACAACCAGTTCGTGCGAACCAGTGTCAACCAGGTGACTCCCATCACTGGACAGGACCATGGGGTCGTGGGGAGTCAGGCACAACTTAGTGCTGAATATCAGCGATTGGTCATAAGAGAAGGACAGCCTGGGCTGACTTTCTCTTGCAGTAAGACCCAAGAAGGGCTGCGGTGGCTCAGTGGCTAAGACGCTGAGCTTGTCGATCGAAAGGTCGGCAGTTCAGCGGTTCGAATCCCTAGCGCCGCGTAACGGGGTGAGCTCCCGTGACTTGTCCCAGCTTCTGCCAACCTAGCAGTTCGAAAGCAGGTAAAAAAACGCAAGTAGAAAAATAGGGACCACCTTTGGTGGGAAGGGAACAGCGTTCCGTGAGCCTTTGGCATTTAGTCATGCCGGCCACATGACCACGGAGACGTCTTCAGATAGCGCTAGCTCTTCGGCTTTGAAACGGAGAGGAGCACCACCCCCTAGAGTCACGAACACTAGCACATGTGTGTGAGGTGAACCTTTTACCGTTTCCTTTTAAGACCCAAGATGAAGCATGAGTTCCCATTGCACTGACCTGGCATAAAGCTGGAGAACATCAGCACGGTGGGCCAACGCAAGCCATCTGAGGCATTGAGCAAACCCTGAAAAATTATCACTGGAAACCAACATTTAAATCCATTCAGAAACACCCCTCACCCCCACCCCAGTGGCAGGACACCATCTGTTCTCACTAAAGGGAACATTTCTGACTTTCCTCGAGCGTGAAAGAACTCTCTTGGTTGGCCAAGGCTTGTTTCCCATTGTGCCTACAACATTGTTGACTTGATGTCAACAACTTGGCTCTCTTGAGCGCTCCGGCTGGTTCACGGATCAGCCTCGGAAAACATTCGGTCTTTTATCACAGCGAGGGGGGTCAGCTTAAAGCCGTGCAGGCTGTACATTTGATCCAAAGGTGCCAATCAAATACAGTTTGTTCTAATTCTCTGCAAATTGTCCCCCCTCCCACCCCCCCACCCCCCCACCCACACCCTGGCTGTAGGGTTGCATTGAGGGAGCTCTTTCAAACTTTGGAGCATGGTGTGTCGTTTTGAAATCGGAGGGAGTCTCTTGAATGACAAGTTGGGAGACTTTTTTGGTGAACTGCTTCGGTTTGGGGGCTCCCATTCAGGGGTGGGATTGAAAAATTTCAGCAACCTGGTTGCTGGGTGGGCGTGGTCATGGAGGCGTGGCCTACTCAACATCCTGCACCACAGTGGGAGGGGGGCATTCGCCCTCCCCAGGCTCTGGAGGCTTTCCTCGTGCCTCCAGGAGAGCAAAAACAGTCTCCCCTGGGCTCTGGAAACGGGCCCATTTCCAGACTTCCGTCAGGCCTATTTTTCACCCTCCCAGGGCCTCCACGTGTGCCCTGCACTTACATGGCATCCAAAACCCTGGATAGGAGCCTGGATAGCTCAGCAGACTAATGCATTGTAATTTAACTCCAGCTGTCTGCAATTAGTAAGTTTGACTCTCACCAGGCTCCAGGTTGACTCAGCCTTCCATCCTTTCTAAGGTGGGTAAATTGAGGACCCAGTTTGTGGGGGCAATAAGCTGACTTTGTATAAATATACAGAAGTATGAAAGCTATTGCTTAACGCATTGTAAGCCGCCCTGAGCCTCCAGAGAAGGGCGGCATATAAATCTAATTTTAAAAAAAATTGGCTGCGTGGAGACTCCTGAGAGAGGCAGGGCGGGATGGGCAGGGTTAGCCAGCCCTTGGCACAACCGGTTTGGTGAACGAGATTAAAATTAACATCCGGTTCGCCTGAAGTGTTCCAAACTGGCTGAATCCCACCCCTGCTCCCATCGACTAACACAACTCTTCCGGGATGGGCAATTTGTACAATTGTTCTCTTGTTCTGGAAAGTTTCTTTAGGGAGCGCCTGGGCACCTTTCCCAAGTTGAATGGAGTGGGGGTGGGGTGGGGGGTGGGGTGGGGTGGGGTGCAGCCATGGGCAGAACCACAATCCCAATTTGCGATGAAATGGGGGAAAGCACAGCCGTTCCATGCAAGGGAGAAACCGAAAGTATTGGCACTTTTTGAAATCTTCCCCTCACCCGGCCTCAATGGAAGTGGTTGAAAGGACAAGGCAGTCTGAACAGAAAGATCGGCAGTTCGGCGATTCAAATCCCTAGTGCAGGTCTCCAGCGTGAGCAGGGGGTTGGACTAGATGACCTCCAAGGTCCCTTCCAACTCTTTTACTGTTATTATTATGTTCCTGATCCACCATTTCCTCCACACAGGGACTACGGAGGAAGAAGGTGCTTCCTCTTGCAGGAAAATAGGTGAAATAAGAGTCAGCGGAGAAGCCAACGTCTCATTTAATGACCACAGTCTGATTCGTTGGTACGGGTAGTCCTCAGCTTACGACCGCAGCTGAGCCCAACATCTACATTGTTAAATGAGACATTCATTCAGGGAGTTTTGCCCCCTTTTACGATTTTTCTTGCCCCGGTTGTTTTAGCCGAATCGCGGCAGTTAACTTAGTAACATGGTTGTTAAGTGAATCCAGTTTCCCTCATTGACTTTGCTTGTCAGAAGGTCGTAAAAGCCGATCGCATGAATCCGGGACACTGCGACCGTCATAAACATGAGTCAGTTGCCAAGCTTTTGAATTTTGATCAGGTAATCATGGCGATATTGCAACGGTTGGAAGTGTGAAACAAACCAGTCATAAATCCTTTTTTTAAAGTGCCGTTGTAACTTTGAATGGCCATTAAACGAACTGACGTAACTCAAGGACTACACAAAACATTGCAACATTCATAAATATGAATCCGTTGCCGAGGGTTTGAATTTTGATCATGTGACCGTGGGGATGCGGCGATGGTCATGTGAAAAATAGTCCTAAGTCATTTTTTTTCTGGTGCCGTTGTAATTTTGAACGGTCACTAAATGAACTGTTGTAAGTGTACCTGCAAAATCCATGCAACCACTAGAGGAGAGCCAAGACACAAAGAAAATGGTCTCTGCTGCCACCTGGTGGCTACCTGTAGTTTTGCAGCGGAATAATATGATCTTAGTTCATGGGTGTCAAACTCTATTTCATAGAGGGCCATTGTTCTGGACCCATGCCCAGAAATAACCTCCCCTCAGACAACCAGAGGCTAATGAACTGGCAGGCAACCAAGTAAGATGATAACAAAGGTCGGCAGCAATCTGCAGCTGCTTGCCAACGTCTTTATTAAAAGGTCCGTCACATACACACCACCAAAGCTGAGACGCAGGGCCGATTCAAAACCGGGATCCACGAATCTTTGTTTTGTTCGTCACAAAGATATGGCTACAATCCCTCTCTTATATAGTCTGGGAGGCGTGGTCCACCAGCTAATCACGACCACGCCTTTTCCTCTGCTAGGCTCTCCTGTCTCTCCGACGCTGGCGAGGATCCAACCAAAACTCACTCCCCTCGTCAATGTCCTCCTGTGGCTGCGGGGACGAGCTTGGCTCTGGGCCTATCAAGCTCCCTTTGGTGTCCTCTGGAGGCATTGCCAGAGAGGAGAGTCCTGGAGAAGGAGGCCTTGCCAACTCCTCTCCCTCACTCTCAGAGTCCTCCCCTGCTGATGACGCAGGCTCAGGCAACGGAGCCACAACAGCCACATCAGGACTGTGGTTGACCTCAGGGGGCTGGGTGGGCACGGCCAACTAATTGGGTGTGACCTTATTTTGGGGGAAACACAGTAAATATATCTGGCTTCCCCATGAACTTTACTTGTCAGATGGTTGCAAGAGGGGATCGTGGGACCCCGGGGTAATGCATCCGTCGTAAATATGAGTCAGTTGCCAAGCAACTCAATTTGGATCGTGTGATCCTGGGGAGGCTGCAACGGTCGTAAGTGCGAAAAATGGTCGTAAGCAGAGGTGGTATTCAGCTGGTTCGGACCGGTTGTCCCGAACCGGTTGTGGAAATTATGGGCCCACCCATCTGCCCTGGCTCTATGCCATCCTATTTAGGCACGTTTTTGAGGCTGGGCGCATGCACGTACACCAGCAAAGTGCATGCATGTTTGGACGGGACGCATGCTAGCGAAGCAAGCATGCGCGCATGCTCGCATTTGCGAACTGGTAAGGAAAGTACATGAATACCACACTTGGTCGTAAGTTACTTTTTTTCAGTGCCGTCATAATTCGTAACTAAAGCGATCACTAAGCAAAGTGTCATAAGTGGCGGATCTACCGAATGTGCAGTGTCAACCGCGAGCCTTCTCTCGTTCGTAGCATCTGATCTCTATGTTCTTTGCAGCGTGACCTGGACTTCACGGTGGAGTTGGATTTTAAAGGCCAGCTTTGCGAATCCTCCGTATCTAATGACTATAGGATGCGCTAACGAGCAGCTGCCTTCGAAACCACAAAAGGAGAAGTGCGGTTCTGGATTTTGACCCAAAATAAAAGCAGTTTCTGGATTTGACAGCATTCGGAGGGGTGAGCTTTATCAGTAGCAAAACTTTCGCCGCCCGGACGTTTTCTCTGGTTCTGGAATTTGCTCATCTCCTCACCCTGCCAAGACCGTCCAAGGAGTTGCACAACTTTACTTTAAAGGATTGTGTATAATATCACTTTTACAGGCACCTGATATTGTGCTGCCTTGTATCCCGACAAGTTTAAGGAGGTAACCAAATTGAGAAAACCGGTACCATCTTGTTAGTTTTACCATTTCTTTTTTCGTTTTGTTTTTAAAAAACAAACCTGCGTACAAATAATATCCATGTACTTGTATTATATTTTTTTTGCAAGCTTTCGTGGCTCTTTTTTAAAAAAAATACAACCCTGGGGATTCAACCAATTCCTAAATTTGTCTTAGGAAACGGCTTCCTCTTTTACCTCCTACCGGAAGTCCTCGATTTAGCGCCACAATTGAGCCCAGAATTCCTGTTGCTGAGTGAGACATTTGTTCGGTGCCCCATTTGTACGACCTTTCTCGCCACAGTTGTTAAGTGAATCAATCGCTGCCCTGGTACAATTAGTAACCTTGTCATTAAATGAATCTGATTTCCCTAATGGACCCCGGAATATTGCAACCGTCATAAATACAAGTCAGGTGCCAAGTATTGTCTGAATTTTGATCGTATGACCGTGGGGATGCTTCAATGGTCGTAAGTGTGAAAAATGGGTCATGAGTCACTTTTTTTTCAGTGGAGTTGTAACTTCGGTCACTAAATGAACTATTGTTAAGTCGAGGACTACCGGTATTTAATTGTGACACTCGATGGAAGTGTAGAGTTTCATTATTTTGGGGCAGGACGTAAGAGATGGTGATGTACTCTCCCAAAATAAGCTTACCACATCTTTAAAGAAAATCTTGACATCCCCTCCTCAAAACAAAAGAGAAAAAGAAGACAACCCCGCCAACACACACACAGCAGATCCAGTGTGACCTGAAGTTGTGGGTCTCTGGCACCACAATGACACCCGCTTTGGATACCGTAGGATCTCCAGTCTGTTTCAGAACAAATACGAAAGGGAGGATACAAACAGAAAAATAAAATTGGGAAGTCTTTGGTGCTCTCTATGCTTGGTCATCCATTTTCAGATGTTCGGTTACCTGACCAGGTAAGGTTTTCAGCGCTGGAAAATAAAGTTTCTTCTTGCAATAGTCTGTCTCGTTTTAAATGAGAAATCTTTTGGCATTTGGTGGGGTTTTCTCTCATTTACATCTGTTCAAAATGGAGCAGAATGCAAGCCTAAAACACATTTTGCTTCAACAGTCCTCAGGAACATATGTGTGTGTGTTCAGGGGTGGGCTCAGAGGTTATAGGAAAAAAATGCTTTTAAAAGCCTCTGACGATCCCAGCTGAGTTGCCTGATCGGCAGAGGCTTTTTTTCTTTTAAATGCCTCTGACGATCCCAGCTGAGTTGCCTGATCGGCAGAGGCTTTTTTTCTTTTAAATGCCTCTGACGATCCAAGCTGAGTTACCTGATCGTCAGAGGCATTTAAAAGAAAAAAAAAAGCCTCTGCCGATCAGGCAACTCAGCTGGGATCGTCACAGCCTTTTGAAAGCATTTTTTTTCAACCTCTTCGCCGAAGAGGTTGTAGAAAAAATGGTTTTAAAAGTAAAAAAAGAAAAATTGGCCATGCCCACCCAGTCACATTACCCCACCACCACCACCACCAAACCACACCCACAGAACCGGTAGTAACAAATTTTAGATTTCACCCCTGGGTGGGCTGCTGGGGGTTTGGGGGAACCTCTAGCGAAGATTCTGTGCAGTTCGGAGAACCTCCAATTCCCATTCCTGGCTGGCCCCGCCCACCTTGCCCCGCCTCTCCCAGGAGTCCCCACACGGCCCACGATGGCTGCAAGAGGTCATCACAACTGAAAACGGGGTGCAGGGGGGCCACGTATAGCTCCCTTGTGCCCCGTTTTCACTGGCAGAGGCACTGCGAGCCTTTGTTTCCGGCCCATTCTCCATCATCCAGGTTCTGGTTTGTCCCAAAAGGGCTTTTTCAAAAGGCAACTGGGATTTCTTCGTTTTTGCTTTGAATTGATTTAGGTTTAGGGTTGGATTTCTCATCCAAGAAGCGATAGCACCGAAGAAGCTCCTTGGAGGAGAAGCGAAAGGTCTGAATGAAAAATCAGAAAGCCCAGTTGATTTTTAGACAACATAAACCCACAATCTCTTGTCTCCTTCCCACGGGGACAAAAGACGGAGACAGACAGTGCATTGACAAGCCGTCGTTCAGCAGGACAGACATCCGCCTCCCCGACACTTCATAGCTGAGAAATCAGCCGTGCTGCAGCTCTATATAGGTAGTCCTCAACTTATGACCATTCACTCAGCAACCCAAGGCTCCCTGCACCCCCCACCTGAGGCACCGCATACTCCACACAACGACTGCAAGGAGGAGAACTGGAACTGCCTGGTTGCTTCATTTAACAACAGCAACAACTTAAAAGGACCGTAATTTTGGGCTCAGTTGTGGTCGTACGTTGAGATACCTGCACAGGTGGTCCTCGGCTTACGACCGCAACCGAGCCCAACATTTCTGTTGCTAAGTGAGACATTAAGGTAAGGGAGTTTTGCCCCCACCCCCCTTTTATGACCTTTCTCATCAGTTAGTTCCATGGTTGTTAAGTGAATCAGGCTTCCTTGCTAGTCAGAAAGGTTGCCAAAAAGAGCATTCCTGTGAGTTTGGGATGCTGCAACCGTCATAAATACGAGTCAGTTGCCAAGACTCTGAATCTTGATCAAGGGAGAGAGAGAGAGAGAGAGAGAGAGGGAGGGAGGGAGGGAGGGAGGGAGGGAGAGAGAGAGAGAGAGAGAGAGAGAGAGAGAGAGAGAGAGAGAGAGAGTGTGTGTGTGTGTGTGTGTGTGTGTGTGTGTGTGTGTGTGTGTGTGTGTGTGTGTGTGTGTGTGTAATGGTGCAACAGTCGTAAGTGTGAAAAACGGCCCCAACGTGGTCACTTGTCTCAGCCATGTGCTAACTTTGGATGGTCACTAAATGAATTCTTGTAAATTGAGGACTATCTGCAATCTCACCCAGGCTCCAGCCCGGGAAAGCTCCGCTTTGCGTCCCCCACACCCGCAAAGAGGAGCAGCTGCGACTGAATCAGCCGAGGAGAAAAAGTCCAGCAAGGCAGGCTGGCTCCGCCCCTCTTTCCCTGGCGGCTCCGCCCCTTTCTCCCTAGCCGCCCCGCCCCTCTCTCCCTGGCCGCCCGGCCATTGGCCGCCCCGCCCACGTGACCGCAACGAGCTTGCCGGCGCGAAATTCAAACCGATCAGCGGTGCCGCATCGCTCGCTCGCTCTCCCGGCAGCTCCGGCTTGGCCGCGCAGCCCGTTGGAAAGGCGGCCGGTAAGAATCTTCGCCCGGGCGGGGAGGGAGGAAGGCAGGAAGGCAAGCTCGGGCCGGCGGGAGCCGTTGTGGAGCTTTAAGCCCGGGATCAATGCTCTTTCCCCGGGGAAGCCCAGGGTGACTCCCCCTCCCTCCCACGCCCCCAGGCACCAGATCTCGTGGGATCACCGGTGGGTTTCCCCGAAGAGTCGGGATCCGCTTTCCGTGTGTGTGTGTGTGTGTGTGTGTGTGTGTGTGTGTGTGTGTGTGTGTGTGTGTGTGTGTGTGTGTCTCCCCCCACTTTCCCGGGTTTCCCCATCGCAGATCGTGGATCTGAAACAGGATTGGCTGCTGCCTCTTGCAGGATCCGTTCTGCCCTCCCGATGAGGATCCCTCGGGCTTTCCAGCATGAAGAGCCGCTCTCATCAGCCGCTGATCCTGAAGAAAAGGAAGACCTCTCGCCCGGGCAGCCCCGCAGAGGACGAAGAAGCCAGGAGCCCAGCTGGCCGGGTCAAACAGGAGCAGGAAGGGATCGCCCGCGATCTCCAAGGGATCCAGGGGTCTCCCATCCAGACGCCTGTAGTAGGTGACCGCTTGGCCCTGGTCAACCCCTGTGGGGTCAGCAGAAGCCCTGCCCCAGCAGAAGCCCAAAGCGTTCTGGATTTGCTAGCCACTGAACAGTCTCCTAGGAAGGACCCAGCCTTAGTGAGTCTTAGTGAGTCTCTCCGCCTGGAGACCAGGCCCTTTCCCAACATATCCGGATCTGAAGAAGGGACCATCGCTGCAAGCAATGAGGCCCACGAGGATGAAAAGCTGGCAGGGATGTGGTCCTGGACCACCGAAGAGGCGGATTTTTTGGCCTTGCAATCTTTGGATAGCCAAAAAGAGGACAAAACCAGTAAGTAGACCTTTTTGTTGTGAAGTTTTTGTATGGTGGGTCATGAGGAGCCCCAGAAAGGTGTTTCTGGAGAATACAGTAGTGGCCAAAATTGTGGAGTTCCTTGAGTTTCCCTCGTTGATGGTGGCACCACCAGAACGACCAACCTCTTGCCTTGATTTTTGACAATTGGTACTGTGTGGTTAATTTTCATGAGGCATTTTATATACAGTAGTGGCCAAAATTGTGGAAACCTTTTGGAGAAAGTGTATTTTTGAGGTGTGATGGTTAACAACACCACTTTTTTTTGGAGTTTCAATATAATCCTCTTCCACTGCTGGAATGGCCTGGGAATAGCCCAGACCACTGCTGGGAATAACCCAATTGAAAATCTATGGAGCCGAATAAAGAAACTTTTTAGTCAGAAGCGACCCAGCAATAAAACCCAGTTAATAGAAGCCATCATTCAATCTTGGTTTCACATTATAACAGAATTAAAAGACTTGGTTCCCTCCATGGGAAGACTTTGTAAGGCCATAATTCATGCTAAAGGTGACCCAGCTAAGTATGAACTGACATGGTGATCATTTTTGTATCTCTCGTGTTTTCCATGGTGATCATTTTTGTCTATCACGTTTTTTCTATGTGCTTCACTTTTCTTCTTCATCCTGTAACTGCCATTCTAATAGCAAATCCTTCATAAAAGTTATTGCATTACATACTTGATTAAATTATCTTTCCATTGATATATAATTTTATGGTACTACTCCAAAAAAACGTGTTATTAGCTAGTTTTAGAAAATACACTTTTCCCAAAAGGTTTCCATAATTTTGGCCACTACTGTAGAGAGGTCAGAGTTTCATAATGGAAGTTCTTTAATCATCACTATTGGTCGTTCTCGACTTACAACCATTCGTTTAGTGACCGAAGTTACAACAGCACTGAAACAAGTGACTTAAGACTGTTTTTCACACTTACGACCATTGAAGCATCCCCATGGTCGCGAGATTAAAATTCAGATGTTTGGCAACCTCCGTATTTATGACGGTTGCAGTGTCCCAGAGTCGTGGGATAGGATAGGATAGGATAGGATAGGATAGGATAGGATAGGATAGGATAGGATAGAAAAGAAAATATAGAATAGAATAGAATAGAATAGAATAGAATAGAATAGAATAGAATAGAATAGAAAATATGGAATAGAATAGAAAAGAAAATATAGAATAGAAAACAGAATAGAAAAGAGAATAGAATAGAAAATAAAATAAAATATAGAATAGAATAGAATTCTTTATTGGCCAAGTGTGATTGGACACACAAGGAATTTGTCTTCGGTGCATAAGCTCTCAGTGTATATATATAATACATCCATCAAGAATCCTAAGATACAACACTTAGTGATAGTCACAGGATACTAAATAAGCAATCAAAATCATACTAGGAAACCAAATAAAATATAATCGTAAAGATACAAGCAACAAGGTTATAGTCATAAGCAGAAGCAGATAGGTAATAGGAAGGATGAGAAGAATAAATAGTAATGCAATCTTAGTGGACAGTGTTGTGGGAATTAGTTCATTAGCAGAGTGATGGCATTGTGGGAAAAAAACTAGATCTTCTGAAGCTGCATAACATTTCTATCTTCTTCAGAGGTTTTGATGGCTTTCCGGTGTGTTTGACATCGGTGTGTTGATGTAGGATGCAGGTTTTTAGTTATGGGAAATATTTGTATCCAATGATGCATTACTACATATTATTTATTTCAGCAGGAAATCAAACTCTCTATATACCGTATTTTCTGGTGTATAAGACGACTGGGTGTATAAGACGACCCTCCTCAGAGCCATTTAAGGCTCGTCAGAGCCTTTCGGGATGGTCTGCCTGGTTACAGGAGAATGAGACCCGGCGTATAAGACGACCCTCGACTTTTGAGAAGATTTTTGTGTGTTAGAAAGTAGTCTTATACGCAGGAAAATACAGTAATCATCATTAATCATTTTAGTAGTATGGGAGATGTTAGGCATCCGATGATTCTCAGAGATTACAGGTAGTCCTCAACTTACGACTGAGTCCAGAACGTATGTTGCTAAGTGAGAAATTTGTGAAGTGGGTTTTGCCCCATTTTACGACTCTTCTTGCCACCTTTGTTAAGTGAAATCACTGCAGTTGTTAAATTAGTAACACAGTGGTTGAGGGAAGCTGGTTTTGGCTTTGCCTGTCAGACGGTCGCAAAAGGAGAATCACGTGACCGTCATAAATGCGAATCTCTTGTCAAGCAGCCGAATGTAAATCAGGTGACCGTCGGGATGCTGCAACGGTCGTAAGTGTGAACAGCGGGCATAAGTCCCTTTTTTCCAGCGATGTCGTAACTTCGAACAGTCACTAAATGAACTGTTGTAAGTCGAGGACCACCTACAGGCAGCATTCAGGTATTATCGGTAAGCCCATCTCTGCTATTCTAAGAAGGTTAAGAAATAATCGTGCAATTATCTCACCAAAGTCCAACTTCAACGAATTAATGTCGTCATATATCACGGAAAAACGTTCTCCTTTTGCGATAATAGAACTGAAGGCAGCGGGAATTTCATTGTACATAATTCGAACCTGCACAGTTAGCAAAAATTAGGCTATTGCTTAAAAGCACTGTAAGCTGCCCTGAGACTCCGGAGAAGGGCGGCATATAAATTAAACTAATAAATAAATAATAAATAAATAAAATAATAATAATAATAATAATAATAATAATAATAATAATAATAATAATAATAATAAAAGTGTTGTTGGGTTGTTGTTTTTTTCTTTTTAATTCTGCAAGAAATAGCCATCTCTTCTCTATTCCTTATAACCTGCTTTTAGGTAAAGTCTGTTTAAATAGAAATCCCCTGGGAAAGGCCATTTCCTTTCTTCAAATATCAACTGACTTAAAGAAGGAGCCTGGTGGAGCAGTAGACTAAAGCGCTGTTAAGTAGCACTTAGCTGCCAGCTGCTTGCAATTACTGCGAGTTCGAATCTCACCAGGCTCAAGGTTGACTCAGCCTCCCATCCTTCCGAGGTAGGTAAAATGAGGACTCGGATTATGGGAGCAATAAGCTGACTGCATAAAAAAGAACACTGCTTGTGGGGGGGGGCAAAAGCCCTACTAAGCAGGTATATACAAAAGTATGAAGGTTTGAACTGAAGACATGGCTGTTCCAACATTGATCTGATCATGGGGTTGTACATTGCTATAATTTTAACATTGTTTTAAGGGGGATTTTAATTTTAATTAAATTAACACTGTGATTTGTATTGATGATTGTTTGAAAGCCGCCCTGAGTCCTTCGGGAGAATGGAGGCATATAAATCACAGTAATAAATAAATAAATAAATAAATAAATAAATAAATAAATAAATAAATAAATAAATAAATAAATAATGCTTAACGGATTGTAAGCCGCCCTGAGTCTCCAGAGAAGGGCGGCATATAAATCGAACCAATAAATAAATAAACAATAAATTAATTAATCACCCGAATAGCTTGCCTCCAGAAGTTGTGGGAGCTTCAACACTGGAGGTTTTTAAGAAGAGATTGGACAGCCATCTGCAAAATGGTATAAGGTGGTGATGGCCAACCTTTTTGCTATCGCATGCCAGTAGGTGGGGTGGGGGGGTCACACGCGTGTGTGTGCCCACACTAATAATTCTATGTGCCCCGTGCACGTGGGTGACCCCTCCGCTCCTGACACGTGAGGACCTCCGGGGGGAGGGGGGAAGGCCGTTTTCACCCTCCTCACACTCCTAGAGAGGCCCTGGAGTCAGGTGAGAAAGAAAAATGGGCCTTCCCCACCACCCCCAGGCCCTCTGGAGGCAGGAAACAGCCTGTTTTCCTACTTCTCGTGGGCCCAGAAGACCCGAAAATCAGCTGGCCGGTACGCACACGCGCGCAGGAGCTGCTGAGCTCGTGTGCCCATTGATATGGCTACGCGGGCCATGGGTTCGCCATCACGGACCTACAGTATACCATTTCAGACAAATCTGAATCTCTTCTTAAAAATTTTCAGTGTTGGAGCATTCACAACTTCTGGTGGCAAGCGGTTCCACTGATTCATTGTTTTCACTGTCAGGAAATTTCTCCTTAGTTCTAGGTTGCTTCTGTCCTGGATTGGTTTCCACCCGTTGCTTCTTGTCCTGCCCTCAGGTGCTTTGGAGAATAGCTTGACTCCCTCTTCTTTGGGGCAGCCCCTGAGATATTGGAAGACTCCTATCATGTCTCCCCTAAGTCCTTCTTGTCATTAAACTAGACATAACCAGTTCCAGCAACCGTCCTTCATATGTTTTAGCCTCCAGTCCCCTCATCGTCTTTGTTGCTCTTCTTGACACTCTTTCTAGAGTCTCCACATCTTTTTTTTTACATCGTGGCGACCAAAACTGAATGCAGGATTCCAAGTGTGGCCTTCCCAAGGCATTATAAAGTGGTATTAACACTTCACGCAATCTTGATTCTATCCCTCTGTTTATGCAGCCTAGAACTCTGTTGGCTTTTTTGGCAGCTGCTGCACACGGCTGGCTCCTATTTAAATGATTGTCCACTAGGACTCTTAAGATCCCTCTCACAGTTATACCCAGCCGCTTTCTGCTGAAAGGCTAAATTTCAAGCTCCCTCTTGAAGGATCTGCACCTACCATCTAAAAACTCTGAGTTTGTATCCACGTAGGTAGTGAGGAGGCAGCCAACTCTGGCTTGAACAGCAGCCTGACCAACATCCAGTGGTTGGGGAAGATGACTTCGACCCCGCTGAGCTCCTGTAGTATGAAAAAAGACACGGAGAAGGAGAATCAGACCCCCAAACAGAAGACAATTAAGGTAAGCAAAGGGCCAACATAGCCTTACATATCTAAGCGTGAAGCTTCTACGAGACTGAAGGTTTCATGGGGCAAATATGCGTATGACTCTAGATCAGAGGTCAGCCACCTGCAGCTCTGGAGCCGCATGTGGCTCTTTCACCCCTCTGCTGCGGCTCCCTGTCACTCAAAATATGCGTCACCACTGCCAATGTGCGATACCTTTTGGCACGTGATTTATTGAGCTTTTCAACCCCCGGTAGGCCAACCATGGATAAATCCAAGAAAAGAAAAGTTTCGGAAGAAAACAGAACGTTTAATTCAACTACATATGCTAGTTTTGTGGCCGCTCAACAAATAGTCAGGCCCGGGAAGGGTTTTGTGGCTCCCGGTGTTTTCTTTTCTGTGGGAAACGGGTCCAAATGGCTCTTTGAGTGTTTAAGGTTGCCAACCTCTGCTCTAGATGTTTGGGGTGTCAGGTTAATGGCATGAGAAGAACTCTGTTGCCACTTTCTAAGACATCAGCTAAAAAGCCAAACCCAACAATTGTCTACACAGGTTGTCCTCGACTTATGTCAGTTTGTTTAATGACCATTAAAGTTACAATGGCACTAAAAAAATGATTTATGATTTTTTTTCCCCCCACACTTACAACTGTTCCAATAGCCTCCCAGTGATCAAAATTCAAGCGCCTGGCAACTGACTCGTCTTTATGACGGTTGCCGGTTCCCCTGGGTCACGTGATCCCCTTTTGCAACCTGCTGACAAGGAACGTCAACGGGGAAGCCAGATTCGCTTAAGCACCGGCTTACTCACTTAACAACTGCAGTGATTCCCTGAACGACTGTGGCAGGAAAGGTGGAGAAATGGGGCACAACTGACTTAACAAATTGGCAGCTGGCTCATATTTATGACGGTCGCAGTGTCCCGCGGTCGCGCGATCCCCTTTTGCGACTGTCTGACAAGTGACATCAATAGGAAGCTGAATTCACTTAACAACGCTGTTATTAACGTAATGGCTGCAGTGATGTTGTAAGTTGAGGACTATTAATGCAAAAGTAAAAAGTTGAGACTAATGTCTTCTACTGTGGTAAAGAGATTCGGAAATTCACGCTTTTTTCCCTCCTCCTCCCCTTCTCCTCCTCCTCTTCTCCTTCTCCTTGTCCTTCTCCTCTTCTCCTTTTTCTCCTCCTCCTCTTCTCCTCCTCCTCTTCTCCTTCTCCTTGTCCTTCTCCTCTTCTCCTTTTCCTCTTCCTCCCCTTTTCCTCCTCTTCTCTTTCTCCTCTCCTCCTCCTCCTCTTCTTCTCTTCTTCTCCTCCTCTTCTTTTCCTTCTTTTCCTCCTCCCCCCTTCTCCTCTTCTCCTCCTCCTCTCCTTCTCCTCCTCCTCCTTCTTCCCCCCTCCACTTTCTCCTTTTCCCATTTCCCCTTCCCTAGTTTCCCATTATTTTCATTTTCCTTCGTATTTTATATTCCGATAAACTAATCAAATTTTTTGATACCCAATCAACCGACGGATGGAATTCTGAAGAGTAGAGGATTCCCAGAATCTTCCTCATGGCTCTTTTCTTTTTCTTTTTCTTTTTTTTTTTTAAAAAAAGACGTTTTTAAGAATAGATTGAAGCGCCATCTGTCCGAAGTGGTACAGTATAGTGCTTCCTATCTGGAGGAAGGGGGTTGGATTAGATGACCTCCACGATCCCTTCCCGCTTTTGTTAATCCGCTCTCTTCCTACGAATTCCCTGCGGGTTTCATAAACCACCGCAAAGGATCCTCAAGTGAGTCAGGCTTTCAAATACAGTGTATTGTCATCCTGTGGCAGAATGACTCAAAAGTTCCAATCACCTGAGCGTATCTTCACAAAAGAGCACAACCACCACGTAGGCTGATACCGTTTTAGAAAGTTAAAAGGGTAGATGCAAGACTGCGAATTATGCGCGGAAGAATCGCTCTAAGTGGGATGGGGTTGAGCTGTTCTTGATCAGGAGAAAGAAAGAAAAAAATAATACACATCTGCTTAAGGGGGGGTGGGGGAATGCAGAAAGTTAGATTTTAAGACCTGCGGAGACAGAGGCAGATGTCTTTTGTGCAATGAACCTTTTGGACCAGAACGATTTTGGTGGCGTTTTCCGTGGTAAAAGTTATCAATGATCTGCAAACTTGAAACTTGATATAGTCCTCGACTCATAACGGTCCAATTGACTCTTTAAAAAAAGCACCTTGATGCTGTGAAGAATGTTTAATATCTGTTATGGTGGGAGGTGGTTGCCCAAAACGATTTTTTTTCTTTTGGGAGAATAGAACAGAATAGAACAGAACAGAACAGAATTCTTTATTGGCCAAGTGTGATTGGACACACAAGGAATTTGTCTTGGTGCATATACTCTCAGTGTATATAAAAAGACAAGATATGCTCGTCAAGAATCATAAGGTACAACCCTTAATGATAGTCATAGGGTACAAATAAGCAATCGAATCATACTTGGAAACAATCAGTATAAATCGTAAGGATACAAGCAACAAAGTGTTGTGTCCCAGGCCTACGTAGTTGATATTAAATGCAAAACAGTTCCAAAAGAACCAAACATTTTATTAAAACAACTGAGAATGAATTCATTCTCAGCGTATTCTAAATGAAATGAAAGCAAACTCCTCAAAACACCAGTCTTTAGTTTATCTCTGACCTTGGGATAATTAGGCAAACTGCCAAAGGTTTTTCTTGGCAACAGTTCAGGGACAGAAGAATTCTCTCAATGGTTGTTTTCCGGCAAAGAGGCCAAGAACCATTGCTGGTCTTTCAAGCCTTATGGGAGGAGCCAATCATCTCTTGGCCTTACTCCTGAGTCGTCCTCTTTGCTTTAGCTGCTCCTGCCTTCTGGCAGCTCTTCTGATATGTGCACTAGGAACAGGCTCCTCCTGTTCCTCTGCCTCTCTACTATCAGCCTCTGGAGGCTCCGGAGTCTGCACATCACTCCCTGATGGCCCTGGCTATGCCTCTGATGCAGAGCCCTCATCCGGGCCTTCCTCAGCCTCCAGGACTGGCCCATGTTCTTCCTCAGCCTCATCACTGTCTGACTCCGTTGCCAGCTCCGCAGGCTGCTGGTGGACCACAACACAAAGTTACAGTCATGCAGTCATAAGTGGAAGGAGATGGGTGGTGGGAACAATGAGAAGATTAATAGTCATGCAGACTTAGTGAATAGTTCGACAGTGTTGAGGGAATTATTTGTTTAGCAGAGTGAGGGCGTTCGGGAAAAAACTGTCCTTGTGTCTAGTTGTTCTGGTGTGCAGTGTTCTATAGCATCGTTCTGAGGGTAAGAGTTGGAAACAATTTATGTCCAGGAAGTGAGGGATCTGTAAATATTTTCACAGATTTCATGTCAAATGTCAAACTTCAGCCAGGTTAGTAGATGACATAATAGCAGTGTTCCAATATCTCAGGGGCTGCCACAAAGAAGAGGGAGTCAAGCTATTCTCCAAAGCACCTGAGGGCAGGACAAGAAATAATGGGTGGAAACTGGTCAAGGAGAGAAGCAACTTAGAACTGAGGAGAAATTTCCTGACAGTGAGAACAATGAATCAGTGGAACAACTTGCCTCCAGAAGTTGTGAATGCTCCAACCCTGGAAGTTCTTAAGAAGATGTTGGATAACCATTTGTCTGAAGTCATGTTCCATAAGTCAAGGACTCCCTGTATTTATACTATAGAGTTAGGAATTTGCTTATGGCAACTCTGATGAGGATGGTCCTTGATTTAGAACCGCTTGCTTAGTAGCCATTGAAAGTTACAACGGCTCAGAAAGAAGAGACTTAGGACTGTTTTTCCACACTTATGACCACTGGGTCATCCCCATGATCTCGAGATCAAAATTCGAACGCTGGACAACGGACTCATTTTTAGGTTGGTGGCAGGGTCATGTGACGCCTCTTTTGTGACCTTGTGGGAAGAAAGTCAATGGGGAAGCCAGGTTCACTTAACAACCAGGTTACTAACTTAACAACTGCAGTTGATTCATTTAACAACTGTGGCAAGAAAGATGGTAAAATGGAGCAAAACCTAACAAGTCTCTTGGCAATAGAAATTTTGGGCTTAATTCTTGTTATCTTCTTCCAGTTTTCCTGCGTGTTAGAGAGGATTTTTGTCCCAAAGGTGCTTTTTTTTTTCCAGGAGGTAATTGGAATTCCTTGGGTTTTTTTTTCTTCTGAAGACGTTTCGCTTCTTCATCCCAGAAGCTTCTTTAGCTCTGACAGGATAGTGGGGGAATGGAAGGATTTATATTCCTTGCAGACAGCTGGTCATTTGCGTTCCTTTAGAGCAAGAGTGTCAAACTCAATTTCATTGAGGGTCGTATCAGGGGGGTGGGGGTGGGCTTGGTGGCTGTGGCCAGCTTGACGTCACTCAATGGGTTGGGGGCACCTGTGGTGGCCAAGTGGTAAGGCAGGACTTCCCTGAGACTCTCCCTCACTCTCATTATAATCAGCTGAAGTAAAAAGGACAAAGGCCAGAAGATGATTGGCCCCTTCCATAAGGCTTAAAAGAGCAGTAACGTGCCGTTGGATTCTTTGTAGAAAAGCAATGTTGATTCCAGTGCTTCTTGTCAGCATCTCTTGAACTTTGTGGGGTTTTTGCCAAGAAAAGCCTTTGGCTGGTTGCCAAAGACATCAAAGGTTGGTGATAAGGCTGAAGGACTGGTTATGAAGAATTTGTTTTGGACTAAGCAGAGAATGAATTAATTCTCAGCTGTTTTAATAAAATAAGTTTGTTGAGGACTGAATCGTGTTTGGTAATCTCTACTTGGGCCTTGGTTACAATTTCTTAATTTTGACTTTTGCTTCCGTTTTCCAGTCTGAGGGAAGCTCTACACCCGCCACTGTCTGCTCTGCTTTATGGAAGGAATCTTTTTCCGAACGGCCTCCCTACTCTTACATGGCCATGATCCAGTTCGCCATCAACAGCACGGAGAAGAAGCGCATGATGCTGAAGGACATCTACAGTTGGATTGAGGATCATTTCCCTTATTTCAAACACGTTGCCAAGCCAGGCTGGAAGGTAAAAACATCTTTTGATCTGTCTAGAACGTATCAAAAAAGACGATGAGTAATTCTTATAAAATATTACCATGTTTCCCCGAAAATAAGACCCTGTCTTATATTTTTTTTGAACCCTGAAATAAGCACTTGGCCTTATTTTTGGGGAGGTCTTATTTTGGGGTGCATGGAGCAAGACGGAGCTCCACTTGCCATCTTACCTGATTTCCAGTTCTGTCTCTCTAACCCTAAGCAGAGGAAATGGCGGGGGACTGGCTACGTTTAAATATTTTCGGGAAGGGCTTATTTTCAGGGGAGGATTTATTATCCAGAGAGGGTACATGGTATTAAAATGCACAATAGAGGTAGTTCTTGATGTACGACCGCAACTGAACAGACCAGTTTTTTGCTGTTTCCAGAGCGGCTCCGCGGGCCAGATCTAAGCACCCCATGGGTCAGATTTGGCCCCGGGGCCTTGAGTTTGACAACCCTGCTTTAGATAGTTTTTTTCAACCTTGGGAACTTGGAGGATGTGGGGACTTCACTCTCCCAGAATTCCCCAGCCAGCATAGCAATAGCTAAGTGGGGAATTTTGGGATTTGAAGCTGTCATGGTTGAGAAACACAGCTTTGAGATTTTGCTGTCAATTGTTTTTTTGCACACCCAGTCTTAGGGATGGGTGGAGTAAAACCTCCTGCTTGGGGACCACTAGTGTGGGGCGGCAGGGTGGGGGTGTAACTCTTTCCGAAATCAAAACAGAAACGAATAAATAAAACATGGAAATCTTGCTCACGTCATTCTGAATAATTCACCGGTGAGAGGTGATTCTCGCGGTGTTACGGGCCAGTGAACGATCCAGATGGCATCCCTGCCTCTGAGAACCTGTAAAAAGAATCTCCCATTTTGAGATACTGCCACTTTGGGAGCCGCTAACGTCATATCTTCATCCTCCGGCGTAAGATTTGTTGCCAGCTGTCTCTCCAAGCCTCACTATATACTTTTGTAGCAGACAGGATTGGCCAATCTCCATTCAATGGGAAAACGGGTAAAAACCTGAGAGCATAAAGATTTATTTCCCGGGTGCTTCAATTCCGAACAGACTCTGATCTCAAAATGGCTGCTGGGGAAGAAAAATCGCTTCAAAGGCCTGAACAGTTTTGCAAAAACTGCTGAATAGGAAATTTGTTTAGAAGGTCTAACTGAGTGGTGATATTTAGCCGGTTCTATCCGGTTCGGGCAAACCAGTAACGGTGGCTGCGGGAGGCTCCGCCCATTCGCCCGGATGTCATCACATCCCGTTTTTGATATTCTGTGCATGCGTGCGCACGCTCACATTTGCAAACCGATAGGGAAGGTAATTGGATTGGATTTGGATTTGGCTTGTCCGAAGGTCACAAAAGGGGATTGCGTGATCCCCGGGGGACACTGCAACCCGTCATAAAGATGAGTCAGTTGCCAAGCGCCTGGATTTTGATCCTGTTGGATGCTACAATGGTCATAAATATGAAAAACGGTCCTAAATCGCTTTTTTTCAGTGCCATTGTAATTTCAAACAATCATTAAACGAATAGTTATAACTTGAGGACTACCTGTGTCACAATTCTGCTCACTCTTCTTTCCAAGGCCTGTAAATTCTTGCGATCATAGATGGTTGGCCTTTTTGTTTTATTATGAAGGGCTACTCAAAAAGGTAAGTTTTTCTTTTTGGCTAAATTGGCCGATCATTTATTTATCGATGTTGTTGCAAGTGATTCTGTCGCTTTATGTCCCACTTCTAAAATATTTTTTTGGGGTAGACCATGTTTCCCTCAAAATACGACCGGGTTTTATATTAATTTTTGCTATAAAGGACGCATTAGGTCTTATTTTCTGGTTAGGTTTTATTTTTAGGGAAATACGGTACTAAATGCGTCCATCTGGCTGACAATCTTAACTGGGGCTTATTTTGGGGGGTAGGGTTAATATTACGAGCATCCTGAAAAATCATACTAGGACTTATTTTCCGGCTGGGTCTTATTTTTGGGAAAACAGGTTATTAAGTATTCTCTTTCCTATTCCATCCATCTGGTACAATGGGCTTTGATCCACGAAAGCAAGAAGAGAATATTGGAAGACCAGATTTGAACTTAGTGCACTCTGAGCTTGGTTGTTTTCTTGGAAAAGTTTCATTGCCAAAATAACACCATCAGTGCACTGATGACGTTAGCTAGTTTGGTAATGAGATGTCTGCAAAAAAGCAACCAAGCTCAGAGACCACCAAGGACCCCACAGCCCTCCTCCTCCTCCATCATCATTCCTCAAACCCTATTCCCTTCTAGCACTGACGTCTGCAAGAAAGGAATCATGCATAGAGACCACCAAGGACCCCGTAATGTGGGAATTACATTGCTTCGACTTTATTGATTTCTTTCCCTCCTAATTTGGCTACCTGTTTGGTAACAAACCAACGAACATTTTATCTTTGCAACTCTGCAGAACTCGGTCCGTCACAATCTTTCCCTCCATGACATGTTTGTTCGGGAGACATCTGCCAATGGGAAAATTGCATTCTGGACCATCCATCCTGAAGAAAACCGCTACCTAACGCTGGACCAGATGTTCAAGGTAAGTTCCAGGTAGGGAAGGAACCTTCCCAATGCTTGTTTCCCTTACTATTTTATCTAAATGACATTTTATCTACCGTATTTTTCGGAGTATAATATGCTCCGGACTATAAGACACACCTAACTTTTTGGGAGAGGAAAACAAGGGGAGAAAAAAATCTGCCTCTGCCTCCCAACAATTTTCCTCCTTCAGCAAACAGTAAACAACCTGTTTTAGTTTCATTTTCAGTCCAGCCTGATTAGCACAAGAAAAAAAAACAGTCTGCCTCCCAGCAATTTGCCTCCTTGCAGCAGATGGGGCGCGCGGCAGTAGGCAATGGCAATCCCTGCAGCCTGAAACAGCTGAGAATCGGGAGGCCGATCCAACTGACAATCAGCCGCTTGTGCTAATCAGGCTGTGCTGAAGCTGAAATGGGCTGTTGGCGGCAAGGTGGCTGGCGGGTGGGCATGGCTACATTCAGCGTATAAGACACACTCCGAAAAATGCGGTTAGTGAAAAGGGAGCATATGGACAGCCAACAGCTGTTGGAGAGTAAGGGCAAGATTAATGTGGACAAAAGGCTCAGGTAGATTATGTGCAGGTAGTCCTCGATTTATAGCAGTTCATTTAGTGACCGTTCAAAGTTACAACTCCGCTGAAGAAAGCGGCTTACGACCGTTTTTCACACAACGCTTACAACACCCCCATGGCCAGGTGATCTAAATCCAGTCTGACTCGTATTTATGACGGTTGTGATGTCGCCAAGGTCGCATGATCCCCTTTTGCGACAAGCAAAGTCAGTGGGGGGAGCCAGATTCACTTAACAACCGTGTTACTCCCTTAACAACTGCAGGGATTCACTCAACAACCTTGGCAGGAATGATCGTATAATGGGGCGAAACTCCCTGAACAACTCTCTCATTTAGCAACAGAAATATTGCGCGCCGTTGTCATAAATCGAGGACTACCTGTGTTAAGTACTTATGAAGAAGAGCTTGCTTGAATCATGAGCAGAACCAAAATGTGTTTTGTTAGATTTATTTAGAGGCCTAGGGAAGGGTAAGAGACAAATTAACCCATCTCTGCTTATTTTCCTGAAGTTTTAAAAATGGCAGGCACGTTGTACCAAGTCTTTCAGAGGGATGGGTGGGTTCAGAGGTTGGTTCCGCTGTCATATGGTGGGCCTGTCTCCCCATATTTGTCCTGGAAGTGTGATATGATTTGGGTTTGGTTCTGTTGTGGCCTGTCAGCCGCCAACCCCTCCAGCAGCGAATCGGAGGAGGAGGAAGTGTCAAAGTCAGGATCAGCATCCAGGCTACCTGAGGGGGAAGAGGGAATGGAGCTGGCAGAGAGAGAGAGAGATACAGAGGCGGAGCCTGGGCCGTCCATCAGGCCACAGATGTAGAGTGAACAGCCCCAGGTCTGGAGGTGGCTGATGAGGAAGAGGAGGAACAGCTGGGTCCAGTGCTTCTGACGTGCAGAAGGCAGAGGAGAGGAGAGCAGTGGAAATCTATGGGCCGGTCCCTAGGACGGAAGAGCCACCGCTGCTAGTGAAGCCACACCCTATCTCTGGGGATAAAAGGCAGGGGGTGGAGATGAATAGATGTGGCAGACAGCTATTCATTTTCCAGGTGGACAGACTTATTAGCCTGAAGTGAGAGAGAAAATTTTTGCCGGGACTGCTGGCGCTCCTAATAAAGGAATCATTGATTGAATTCAGAGTTTTTGTTGTGTTTGGGGAGCTGGGTCAAACAGGCTCTGTGTCTCTGCTCCCTGGGCAGGCCGACCAATAATTGAACTGCTTGTAAGGTTGTTTCATCAGTATGATGACGTTCACCCCTCAGCTAATCCTGTAGTAGCCATGTGGTCCCTGGAGAAATGTCCGAATAAGGTTACTCATGTTATGAGAGTTAAGAAGCTGAAAGCTCATCCAGGCAGAGAAACCGTGGCGTTGCTCTAAAGAAATTGTTGGTTCTGCTTGTGGAGTATTTGGGCATCTGTGACGGAGACTTTTCTGACAAATTCAGCCTCCTATTTTTATTGTGGTAAATATGAGAGTCTTACTTAAGCTGGGTGGCATTCTATTAAGTGTTTAAAGTAAAGTTCCTTGAAGAAGTACCGTATTTTTCAGACTATAAGACGCACTTAAGACAAAAGGGGGCGAAAATGTCTGTGCATCTTATAGACCGAATATTGCGGAAGCTCCGCCCACCCGCCGGCTGTTTTTGGGCCTTTTTTCAGAAAAAAATGGGCAGAAAAAAATCCTTGAAAATGGGTGGAAAAAAGCCTCAAAAACGGACTGAAAGGGGCCTTGAAAACGGGCTGAAAAAAGCCTTAAAAATGTGTCCAAAAAAAGGTGGTCATGTGACTGGGTGGGTATGGCCAACTCGATGTCACTCACATTGAGGGGCGTCTTGCCAGCCTCTACTCGCTACTCCTCGCCTGCCCGCCTGGGCTCCTTAGGGCCCCAACAGGAAGCTGTTGCTGGAGCTAAGCAGCCACCATGAGAAAGAGTTGGCAAAACAGCTCAGTTCAAATTGCATCTGACCCAGAAGGAGGCTCAGTAGAAGCACCTCACTGAGGACTAGGTGCATAGGCTTTCCAAGCAGAGGGAAGACCTGCGGGAGTGCAAGGCCAGGTACCGGCGCCTGGAGGCTCAGCGGGCTGAGATGATCAGCCAGTTCCAGGCCATGATGCAGTCCCACTGGAACGAGGCCCTCCGGCTCTTCGCCACCAGTGGCACTTCCCTCCAGCCTTCGCCCAAAGCCCCACACCAGGAGGCTGGAGCAGACCCCAAGTCAGAATTTCTGCCCCCCTCCAACCCACATAAAAAAGACCCCAAAAGGGGAGACTCTCTGCAGCAACACAAGCGTTCATTACACATATCCGGCCCAGGTGCCATAGTTTGAGGACCCCTGATTTAGTGCAATATAAAAAATGCAAATAATTTTTCTGCAGGCCACCAAAATTTTCTCGCGGACCATCAGTGGTCCACAGACTCCCAATTGGTGACTGCTGCACTAAAGCACATAGGAGGACTTCTCCTTGCCGGCTGGCGTAAGGTGTATTTTGAAACGATCAAATCAGATAGACCTTTGCAGGATGGTCTTTTTATTTTATTGAGTTCCATTCTAAGAACTCCCTAAGGAGTACGACTTGGGCAGAATTTCAAACACTTTGGAGGGAAAAAAAAAATCTACCGTATTTTCCGGCGTATAAGACGACTGGGCGTATAAGACGACCCTCCTCAGAGACATTTAAGGCTCGTCAGAGCCTTATGGGCTGGTCTGCCTGGTTACAGGAGAATGAGACCCGGCGTATAAGACGACCCCCGACTTTTGAGAAGATTTTTTTGTGTTAGAAAGTAGTCTTATACGCAGGAAAATACAGTATTTATAGTCTTAGTTGCCTTCCTTTAGAAAAATCAAAAAAGTGCTGTGTCTCGTAGTAATAGTCAAAAGTGGCATGAAGGACCTTGCCCTTCCGAAAAGGAGGCTTCAGCATTATTTTAGAACCTGTCCAAATTTAATCTCCATGACAAGGTGAATTTGGCGATGAGAGAAATAGTATCGGATAACAGGCTGACTCAGACAAAAAAAAAAAAAAAAACCCCGTGCAGGAGACTGAGAGGAGACGAAATCTCTCTGGTTTTTCTCTTGACCATTCAGAGTGGCAGATCATCCCTTCCGCTTTTGATTGGCCGAGATTCAACAGTCAACCAATCAACCATCTTTCTTCTTCTGCAGGGTGGAAATTCACAGCTCTGATGCAGTGGTGATTTTTTTTTTTACGACCGGTTCTGTGGGCGTGGCTTGGTGGGCATAGGTGTGGCTTGGTGGGCGTGGCAGGGGAAGGATACTGCAAAATCCCCATTCCCTCCCCACTCCTGGGGGGGAGGATATTGCAAAATCTCCATTCCCACCCCACTCTGGGGCCAGCCAGAGGTGGTATTTACCAGTTCTCCGAACTGCTCAAAATTTCCGCTACCGGTTCTCTGGAATCTGTCAGAACCTGCTGGATTTCACCTCTGAATTGAATATGTACAGCCTGAAGGACAGACAGAAAAGTGGGGGGGTGGGGAGCGGCTTGATTTAGACATTAAGGATGTGAATAAGATTCTAGAAGGCAGTATTTTCATTTTTTCTTTTCTTTGTATGATTTCTGCTTAATTCCAAGTTGCTTCCCTCCTTTGGTTAGTTTCCATCCATTTCTTCTTGTTCTATGGGGAACAGGTGGATTCCCTTCCCCCCCCCTCTTCTTTGTGGCAACCTTTTAGATATTGGAAGACTGCTATCATGTCTCCCCTGGTCCTCCTTTTCATTAAACTAGACATACCCAGTTTCTGCAACCGTTCTTCATATGTTTTAGCCTCTGGCCTCCTAATCATCTTGGTTGCTCTTCTCTGCGCTCTTTCTAAAGTTTCAGCATCTTTTTTACATCGTGGCGACCAAAACTGGATGCTGTATTCCAAGTGTGGCCTTACCTAGGCCTTATAAAGTGGTATGAACACTTCACATGAGCTTGATTCTATCCCTCTGTTGATGCAGCCTAGGACTGTGTTGGCTTTTTTGGCAGCTGCTGCACACGGCTGGCTCATCGGAGTTTCCCAGTCCTCTATCAAAATCCACTTGCTTTACCTTCCATCGGCCCTGGACCGTTGGATCCTAACTTTCTTTCTTTCTTTCTTTTTATGTGTCTCAATCTTAATGCAGCAGCAGAAACGTCCAACTCTGGATCTGCAAAAGAACTTGAAAGTCACCAAAACGGAGTCCCAGACTTCCCGTAAGTATATGTTTGCATCCGTGCTAAGTCCCTATTCCACGCTGGTCATTGGAGGAAGCAAATGGAAACCATTTGGCTGATAGGAAGAGCATCACTGTAATGGTACATAGCGGGAGTCGGCAACCTTAAACACTCAAAGAGCCACAAAGGTCCTAATCGGAAACCCCCCGTTCAATTCTGGAGCCGACCGGAAGTCCGGTTCCCCCACCACAGAATCTCCTCCTAGCGCGGCTTCTCTTTTTCCTCTACCGGTCCTAACTGAAAACCCTATTAATTGTGGAGCTGACCGGTGACTGAGAGCCGCAGCAGAGGGATGAAAGAGCCACATGTGGCTCCAGAGCCACGGGTTGCCGATCCCTGGTATATAGGAATGACCTTGGGAAATAGCGGGCAGTGAGGAGAGATGCTACCTAGGGAATGATTAGATAAGAGGGAGGGGACCTTTAGCTGTATAACAGGCGGAGTAAAAAAATCAGTAGGATCCTCCCTAACTTACCAGGCTGTAAAAAGAGACAGTAGATGATTTGTAATTTCAGATTCGCAAGGTTTTGTTAATGTCGCCTTACACTTTTAGCTCATCTGGTCCAGTGCGGTCCATTTCAGAAGGCTGACATCAGTTTTGGACTCCATTGTGGTTGTAAGTCGGGGATTACCTGCATGGTGGAATGTAGCGTGTAGATGAATTCCCGGGGCGGGAGGGGCTTTATTCTGGAGAAACAAGTGGCAACTCAGTCCAGATATCATGTGTGAGAGAAAGAGGGTGAAGACAGCTCCTTCCTAATACAGATAGTCCTTGATTTATGACCACAATTGAATCCAAAATTTCTGTTGCTAAGTGAGACATTTGTTAAGTGAGTTTTGCCCCATTTTTATGACCTTTCTTACCGCTGATGTTAAATGAATCACTCTGGTTAAGTTAGTTAACACGGTTGCCTTCCCTTGTTGACTTTGCTTGTCAGAAAGTCGTAAAAGGGGATCACATGACGCCAAGACACTGCAAAGGTCATAAATACGAATCAGTTGCTGAGTGTGTGAATTTTGATCACATGACTATGGGATTGTTGTGACGGTTGTAAGCCTGAAAAATGGCCATCAGTCACATTTTCGTTGTAACTTTGAAGAATCACTAAACGAACTGTTGTAAATTGAGGATTTCCTGTAATCCACACCGCATATGGTAGATGCAGATAGTAGAGTGTTTAGTCCGGCAAGATTCTGTCAACAGGAATGGCTACAATAAAGAACTCAGCTTGGAAGAGTTGTGACATGTCATTCTTGACTTCGGGCCTAACAATGAAGCTTTTCTTTCTTAGGGCCAAAGATTAAGCCCTTGCTACCACGGGTCAGTTCCTACTTGGTTCCGGTCCAGTTCCCAGCGAGTGAGCCATTTCACCTTCAGTTGCCTTCAAGGCCACCTCTGCCTGTAGGCCAGACTGCTTTGGGGACCACGCAGATCAACACAGGAGAGCGCCCTGCTCCAAAGGTCAGTCTCCCACATCTCCCTGTTTTTCTTAGGTACGTGTTTGTCTGGATCAGGGGTGTCAAACTCAAGGCCCGCTGGCCGGATCCAACCCACGAGGTGCTTAGATCAGGACAAGGGGGACACTCTGGAACCAGTGATGGATCGGCCTGCGGCGCCTCTGTCAGTGAAAATGGAGCTCGGGAGGGCAGTGTGTGGCCCTCCGAAGCTCTGTTTTCAGCTGCAACGGCCCCCTGCAGTCCTCTGCCAGCGAAAACGGAGCTCGGCAGGGGTGTGTGTGGTAGAGGGCTGCAGGAGGCTCTTGCAGCCGAAAACGGCACTCGGGAGGACAATGGATCCCCCCAGACCTGCCCCGGCCACAGGTGCCTCCAACACGAGTGACGTCAATCTGGCCACAAACACACACACACCGAGGTCAAACACAACCCTGATGTGGCCCTCAATGAAATTGAGTTTGACACCCCTGGTCAATACAGTTAATACTCAACTTACAACCATTGTATAGTGACCGTTCAAAGTTACAACGACCCTGGAAGTAAAGGCTTTTAACCGTTTTTCACACTTACGACTGTGGCAGCATCCCCATGATCATGCAATCAAAGTTCAGATCTGCTTGGCAATTAACTCATATTTATGACGGTTGCAGTGTTCCAGGTCACGTGATCCTGTTTTGTGACCTTCTGACAAGCAAAGTCAATGGGGAAGCCAGGATTCACTTAACAACCAGGATACTAACTTAACAACTGCAGGGATTCATTTAATAATTGTGGCAAGGAAGATTGTAGAATGGGACGAAATTCACTTAACTGTCTCGCTTAGCAACATAAATGTTGGGCTGAATTGTGGATGTAAATTGAGGACTCCCTCTACAGGATCTCTGGCTGATGCATAGATTCTCTAGAAGTTGTTGCTGATCCCTCTCGGCTCAAACAGCAGTTCTAATGCCTGAATAAATGGAGGCTAAGAACAACTGTCAGATTAAGATGGCAAAATAAATTTCCATGCCTATAAAATAACTGACCCCTATGAAAATGTGGGGACGTGGCTAAACCGTTGAGGTTGTTGATCAAAAGGTCGGCAGTTCAGCGGTTCGAATCCCTAGTGCCGCCTAATGGGGTGAGCTCACGTTCCTTGTCTCAGCTTCTGCCAAGTAGAAAAATAGGGACCACCTTTGGTGGGAAGGTAACAGCATTCCGTGTGCCTTTGCTGTTGAGTCATGCCAGCCACATGACCACAGAGACGTCTTCAGACAGCGCTGGCTCTTCGGCTTTGAAACGGAGATGAGCACCACCCCCTAGAGTCGGGAACGACTAGCACACATGTGCGAGGGGAACGTTTACCTATGAAAATGTGTCTAAAGCCGTGGTGGCACACTGCTTACTGTGAGCTACTTCTGACGACTGCCGGCTGCCAGCAGTTTGGCAGTTCGAGTCTCACCAGGCTCAAGGTTGACTCAGCCTTCCATTCTTCCGAGGTGGGTAAAATGAGGACCCAGATTGTTGGGGGCAATGTGCTATTTAGTGTACTGTCAATTGTTGTAAGCCGCCCAGAGTCCTCGGAGAGTGGATGGCATAGAAATACGATAAATAAATAAATAAATCTCTGTCTTATATTTTTTTGAACTCAGAAATAAGTGCTTGGCCTTATTTTTGGGGTGGTCTTATTATTTTGGGATGTGTGAAGCAAGATGGGGCTCCTCTTGCTATCTTATCTAATTTCCAGCTCTGTCTCCCAAACCCTAACCAGGGGAAATGGCGGGGACCGTCTGCGCGTGCATTTAAATATTTTCAGGGAAGGCTTATTTTCAAGGGAGGAGGGCTTATTTTAGCGCATGCGCTCAAAAGCCCTATTGGACTTATTATCAGGGGAGGTCTTATTTTAGAGGAAACAGGGTAAGTCTAAGTGATGTAGCTAGAGCTAAAAATGTAGAACATTGACAGCTTCTTCCTTCCCGTTGTTGCTTTTGTAGATCCTGCGCTCCAGCGAAGACCCTGTCCTGTCGCCGCCTTCGAGTTCCATAAAGGAGGAACATTATTGTGGTGAAGAGTCTTCTCCATTAACCCTCCAGCGCCCTCTTGAGGAAGGCAGCTGTACAGACAGCGGAAATCCATCAGTGGGAGTTCTGAGTGACAGTTTTCACACCCAGGAGTGGGTCTCCTCTTTCGTCCCAGTATGGCCTGTAAAGAAGGAACCGGCGGGAGTTGGTGAGGAGCAGAACCTCTGTGTCCAAGCATCCCCTATAAAACAAAAGAGACAGGTTACAGGTCTCCGATCATCCCCGCAAAGCAAGCTGGCTATAAAGAGGCAAGAATTGGGCAGGTCCAGAAGGAAACAGCACTTAAGTCTCTCTTCCTCAGAAGAACCGGTTCTCCTTCTGCCCCTCAGTGGTGGCTCAACTTCCTTCCCGCTGGGACACGGTCCTTCCGCTCAGAAGGAACCTCTAGGAACCCTTGTCTGTGGTCTGGAAGAAGAACCGCCAGGGACTTGCAGGTTGCCGATTGCGTCCACCCCAAACAAAACTCCCGTAACCACCTCTACCACCCTGCCCCCTACTGACCAGTGGAGATTGACCCCTATGGTCGACGAAAGGAGCAAAGTTGATTTCAGTTCTCCGAGATCGTCTCCCTTGCCGTTCCTGTCCTTCCAGGATAATCTAGACCTGGAGTTGAGCGAGAACCCGCTGAGACAATCCCTGTGTGATTCTCCTCAGTGTCCGCTTCTGAACGCAGACATGGGTGAACTAGTGCCTGAGCTCTTGAACACTTCTTCTCCATCCAGCAAGGTGGCCTGTGAGTTTGCAGGGGACAATTCCCTCCTGGAAGACCTCGTCTTGGACAACATGCCTGAGAATTGGAGCAAGCTCTCGCTGGACATCAGTTTTCCAGACCCCGAGAATGACAATCTGGAGACTGATCTGAGCTGGTCCCAGCTCCTTCCTCAGCTGAAATGACCCAATTGGGCTCGCCGAAAACAACCTCAACCTGTGTCGCACATTCAGCAGACCCGGCCCTGTACCCTACTGGCACTTCAGCAAACATGGCTCTTGATTAACTCGGAGGTCACCCATATGAATGATCAAGGAAGCCTTAACCATGGCGCTTGAAAGAAAGCTCCCTGTCCTGTTTCCTACAGCTTTGTTTTCCTTTGTCCGATGATGGTTTTGGCAAATTTACAACAGGGGGTCAGATCAGGTCGAAAGCTCCAGGGCTGTCAATGGTTTTGGAGATAGCTTTCTTCTTTCAAAGGAAAATTTCATCTGTGGAAAAGTGCCTGGGCTATGCAAATGCCATCTTACCTAGCCTCGAACCCCTTGATGATTTTGGGGGATGATTGCTCGTTTTCGCCCCTGGCTTATTCTAATAATAATAGCCTGATCTATACCAATCTCATATCGCTGTCTGAAAAGCAGACAGCGACAGGTTCAAGGCTACCAGAAAGTCAGAAAACAATAATAAAAAAAATAGTGCCACTTGATAGGGATCCTGCCACATATGTAGCCTAAACCAGAGTTCTCCAACATTTCCAGCTTTGTTGACCGGCTTGGAGGGGGGAGAGGAGAGGGGATGGTTCATGCAAGCAGCCAACAAGTGTGCGCATGCAGTTCCATTTCCACAAGCATCGTGCTTGCACGCCTGCCACACACACATGGAGCAAGCGTACCATACTCACACGCTGCTCGTGTAAGTAAGGGAGGATGTGCGCACGTGTGTGTCCTCTCCAGCCGTTTCCACCGCCCAGTTGCAAACCCCTCACGGCCCACATATAGGTTGGGGACCCCTTGGCCTAATGTATCAAGAGAAGTATTTTAAGGAGCCGTATTCGGCTGACAACTGAAGTGGGCTTCGCTTATCCAGAAAATGCTGCATTTTTAGGCCTAGCTAGAACATCTTTTGCCTCTGCACGGTTCGCCAGCACTTAAAAGCCACAAAGCCGCTCTGCGGTTCTCAAGGGTCCTTCCTACTGCCAGGCACAGGAAGCTTGAAAGAAAACCCCAAAAGCCCACAGGTTCTGGTCCCAAAGATTGCTGAAAAGCTGGCCTTCTCAGTTTGCAGGCAGAGCAAAAACATTTTTCCCATGGGGTCGTGGAGCTGGAAGCAGATTGAATTTCTTGATTGAATAGTTCCGGTTGCCTTGATATCTCCACCAAGTGAAGCAGTGAAGCCAGGGGTCCAGATATAGAGCAAAATGATGCTCTAAGATGGTAGACCAGGAGGTGAAATGCTACCGGTTTGCACCGGTTCAGACGAACCTGTAGTAATAAAAATTATAGGTTTGGGTTAACCGGTCTGAACTGGTATTTCCAACGATCAGCTGTGCTGCGCAATTTATATTCTAAGTCACTCAGCACAGCTGATCACTCACTGCTCTACTTACCTTCTTAAGTCTCCTTTTTCTGCATGCAGTGTGCGTTTGGTGTGCACTGCGCATACGCACACAGCATGTGTTTAGTGTGCATGCATGGGCAGCAAACCGGTGGAAAACCACAGAGGATTTCACCACTGCGGTAGACTCATAGCTGTAAGGTTCTGGATAAGAGCTTTCAATGAAGGTAGTCCTCTATCGAAATGGTCCAGCCTGCTCTTTTTTGAGAGGTGCCTAAAGCAGAAACGGAGCCACATCGGGGCCAGTCCTCGTTCATGATCCTCGCCGCAGCAGTAAAACCTAAATGTATGTCCTTTCACATAATTTTAATCTCTTAAAATCCTGCTTCGGCCTCTGAAGAAGGAATGCAAGACATTAAGTGAAGCTCGAGGCGCAGCATGATGATCTCGAGACAAACCGGCCGCCTCCAGATTGAAATGAGTCCGGTGCTTCAGAAGAAGTCGTGCTGAGTTGGTCCTTGTTTCAAAATGGGGGTCTTTTAAGCAGCTCTGATCCGGTGATAGTTCCTTTGAAACGTTTTGGAAAATGGGATTTGGGTGGTCTCCTAAATCAGGGGGTCTCCAACCTTGGCATCTTTAAGACTTGTGGACTTCAACTCCCAGAGTTCCTCTTGAAGTCCACAAATGTTAGGGGTCCATAAACTTGTGGACTTCAACTCCCAGAACTTGTGGACTTCAACACCCAGAGTTGAATTCTGGGAGTTGAAGTCCACAAGTTTGAGTGGTCCACAAACTTGTGGACTTCAGCTGTCTCAGAACTTGTGGACTTCCCACTTGTGGACTTCCCCGAACTTGTGAACTTCAACTCCCAGAATTGAATTCTGGGAGTTAAAGTCCACAAATCTTAAAGTTGCCAAGGTTGGAGACCCCTGTCCTAAGTGATGCTAACCAGAAGGGGCGCAGAGATGGGCTGAGGCATGTAACTGCCCCAATTTGGCAATTATGGCCACTGGTTAAGCAGGATGCCGTCTCCTGATTTTGAGGGAGCACATGGCTCCTTCTAAACGCCCAGCCTTGTTTGTCTGAATGGCCCTTCCGTTCTGAGCATACCCTGTCACTTTATCGTCTTGGTAGTCCTGTGCTCACATTCCATAGATTCTGCCCGGACAGCTCCGATCTTCGGGAAATGAAATCACTGATGAAAATTTCCGTCTGGTTGGGATAACTGCAGCAAAACTGATCCCCTCAGGTCCAGCTGGCTGGAATGATGGGAAGGTAGATGGGAAGCCCACAAAATGCTTGCTTCCTTGCTTTTTTTCCCCCTGTCTCTGACCAGTTTCCTCAGCTGCAAAAGCATCGCGCCCCTTCCCGAATCCATATCGGGCGCCTGCTCTTTTAAATATTTTGAAGCTCCCACCCGTTACATGGGAGGTTACCGTTTTTCTCGTGAAATCTTAACTCGGGTGGAGGCTCTTAAAATCGGAATTCAGGTAACCAGTGCAATAGCTCTTCTGATGTTTCTCTTCACTCTGGCATGTTGCAAACTCACAGTAATGTAAATCTAGCAGTGGTAAAAAATAAAGCCCTCCTTTGAATCACCTTGATCCTGTGTGACTTCGGTGTGGTTTTTATTTTGGTCGCCACGATGTAAAAAAAGATGTTGAGACTCTAGAAAGAGTGCAGAGAAGAGCAACCAAAATGTTACGGAACTGGAGGCTAAAACAAAGATCGGTTGCTGGAACTGGATATGTCTTGTCTTATGAAAAGAAGGAATATCGGTGACGTGATAGTAGTGTTCCAATATCTCAGGGTTGCCACAAAGAAGAGGGAGTCAAGCTATTCTCCAAAGCACCTGAGGGCAGGACATGAAGCAATGAGTGGAAACTAATCAAGGAGAGAAGCAACCTAGAACTAAGAAATTTCCTGACAGAACAATTAATCAATCAATGGAAAAATTTGCTTCCAGAAGTTGAAAATAGCACTAGAACTTAGATTTATATATCACTTCACAGTGCTTTCCAGCCTTCTCTAAGCCATTTACAGAGTCAGCAATCTGGTTCCTCATTTTACCCACCTCGGAAAGATGGAAGGTTGAGTCAACCTCGAGCCTGGTGAGATTCGATCTGCCAGACTGCTGGCAGCCGGTGATCAGCAGACGTAGCCTGCAGTACTGCACTCTAACCACTGTGCCACCAAGGCTCTTATAATGTTCCAACAATGGAAGTTTTTAAGAAGATGTTGGATAACCATTTGTCTGAAGTGATGTAGGGTTTCCTGCCTAAGCAGGGGGTTGGACTAGAAGACCTCCAAGGTCCCAACTCTGTTATTCTATTCTAAATAAATAACATCACAACCTTATTCTAAATGTGGGCCATTGTTTCCTCCAGGATCCAAGCCCTGTAGATCTCCCATCCGAACAGCTCTGATGACATCCATCCAAGATCTTCATGCTCTAACTAAACCAACAATCAACACACTCTTTTATGAGGAAGAATCTGCAGATGAAGGCATCTGCTGTTCTAAATACATCTGAATGTTAGCCAGGAATGATACTTTTTTATTATCAACATCGATCCGGGCCACTGCAAATGAGTAGGCACAACACGATCACAGATTTTGAGTTGTGGAATAAGGATGGACTCCTAACCAAGTCTGAATTGAAGTGGGCCTCTTCCGAAGGATGGCTTCCTGAATTTAATGGGATTTGTCAAGGTAAGTATGCCTGGGATTACCGAGAAGTTAATACTGGCTTATATTAATTCCTGTATTAAACTTCTAAGTCACACCAGGCTCTCTTGCCTTTAACCGAATAGCACAGATAATTCAAGAGAAGGCAATCTGCTACCAGTTCTGGGAATTAAAAAACTGACGCAATGGGGAAGCAAAATGGGAATGTTTTTAAGCCCTCTACCCCTGTGTGGCTCAGTTTCTAAGACACTCAGAGTATCTAAAAGCTTGTGGATCGAAAGGTTCAGAGGTTCAAATCCCTAGTGCCGCGTAATGGGGTGAGCTCCTGTTCCTTGCCCCAGTTTCTGCCAACCTAGCAGTTCGAAAGCACATTAAAAAAAAATGCAAGTGGAAAACTAGGGACCATCTTTGGTGGGAAGGTAACAGCATTCCCTGCGCCTTTGGCATTTAATCATGCCGGCCACATGACCACGGAGATGTCTTTGGACAGCGCTGGCTCTTCAGCTCTGAAACGGAGATCAGCACTGCCTCCTAGAGTCGGGAACGACTAGTACATATGTGTGCGAGGGGAACCTTTACCTTTACCTATCCTTGTGTAGGGAAAAGACATCACCGTTTTCTTCCTCCAGGCCTTGATTGAAGTCACAGTTCCTAGGATGTGACATCACAACTAGTTGCTGTGGCAATTCTCCAACTATGAAAGTGGGAGAACCCAACTTTGTAGAAGGTAGAAGAAAGGAGAAGAAGTGAAGCCCACAAAACAAAGGCAGGTAGTTTTCCCGGCTTTATACATGTGGAAACACAGTTTTTCAGTCGCACAATTCAATATTTCGCAATATTTCGTCAAAATATTCACAATCACCTGCTCCCCTTGTTTGACAGATTTTCTTCCAAGGTATATTCCTTGAAGTATATAGGTCTGTAGATTACAGTATACGGTGGTGGTCAAAATGGTGGAAACTTTTTGGGAAAAGTGTATTTTTGAGGTTGGATGGCTAATAGCACCATTTTTTGGGGGGGAGTTTCAAGATAATCCTATTCCACTGCTGGAATGGCCTGAGAATAGCCCAGACCTTCACTCAATTGAAAATCTATGGAGCCGACGAAAGAAACTTGTTAGTCAGAAGCGACCCAGCAATAAAACCCAGTTAATAGAAGCCACCATTCAATCTTGGTTCCACATTCTAACAGCTGCAGAACTAAAAGACTTGATTCACTCCATGGGAAGACGTTGTAAGACCGTCATTCATGCTAAAGGTTACCCAACGAAGGATTCACTGACAGGGTGATCATTTTTGTATATCTCATTTTATCTATGGTGATCATTTTTGTATATCTCATTTTTTTTTCTACGTGTTTCACTTTTCTTCTTTATACCGTAACTGCTATTCTCATAGCAAATCCTTCATAAAAGTCATTGCATTACATTCTTGATTAAATTATCTTTCCATTGATGTATAATTTTATGGTACTACTCCAAAAAAAAAAAGTGGTGTTATTAGCTAGTTTTAGAAAATACACTTTTCCCAAAAGGTTTCCACAATTTTGGCCACTCTACTACTGTAGCTATTTACAAGTAGTCCTTGACACACATTCATTCATAAACTGACCATTTGCAGATATAGTGCAAAAAAGGGGACTTATGATCACTTTTCATGCTTACCGCCATTCCAGCATTCCCATGGTCACATGATCAAGAGCCGGATGCTTGGCAACTGGCATGTATTAATGACGGTTGCAGTGTCGTGGGCTCACATGGTCCTCGTTTTGCGACATTCTTGCAAGCAAAGTCAAACGGGAAAGCCTGATTCACTGAACAACCGTTTTTTACTCATTTAACAACTGCAATGATTCACTTAACAGCTGTGGCAAGCTGTGGTTTTGCCCCCTAACATGGTAGCAAAAACTCCCTTAACTGTCTCACTTAGTAACAGAAATGTGGGCCTCAGTTGTGGTCGTAAGCCCTATAATTTTGGAGCAAGAGAAAGGTTACACATTTCTTTCACAATTCCCTTCAATTATCTTTGAATATCTATTGCTAATACCAAACTTTTGGGAGTATTAAACTCTCTATTGAGTCAAAGATCGTGGTATATGATTTTTAGAAAATGGCATTTTGATTTTCTCATGCAAAGTGGACGATAAGAGAGCCATTTTGGGATAGTGGATAAAGCACCAGGCTGAGGGGTACGGTGGCCTAGAGGTGGAGCTCTCGCCTCACAATCAGGAGGCTGTGAGTTCGAAATTAGGTAGTGGCAGAGATTTCTCTCTCTGGACACGTTGAGATTATATCTGTTGAATATAACTCCGCATTGGCAACATGAAGGGCATCCGGCCAGTAAACACTCGGCTCCTTTCAGTTGTCCAGATTCCACCCCGCAAGGGATTACGGCAAAGGTGAAATTAAAAAAATTTCCCTACAGGTTCTGTGGGCGTGGCTTGTTGGGGAAGGTCATGTGACTGGGTGGGCATGGCCAACTCAACATCACTCACATCAAGGGGCTCCTCCCCGACCCTTCCCCTCCCAGCCACTCCTTGTCGCGAACGGCAGGAAAATGGGGAGGGGAAAATTCCTGCCTACCATCCTTCCCTGAGTCTGTGCTGAGATTGAGGAATGGATGACAGGCAGGAAAATCCCCTTCCCCATTTTCCTGCCTTTCACAAAAAAGGCTCCATTCCAGCTGCTCCCTCTCCCCGTCCCTCTCCCCTCCTGGGAACTACCTTAAAAGGGACAGGCTGCAGCAGCTCTGTTCTGAATGGAGGAAAAAAAGTTAGCATTCTCTCTGCTGCATTTAACATAAAATTCTGTGGAATATCGAGTGGCTGGAAGAGATGAGCGGCGACCGGCTGGGTGTGGGTGAGGCCAAGGAGGGGTAATTACTACCAGTTCAGCAAACTGATGCCCATAATCCCTAGCGGTTCCCCTGAACCGGTCCGAACCGGTAGGATTTCACTCCTGGATTACGGGGGTCATTAAAAGACGACTACGATGATGATAAAGCACTGAGCTAGAAAACAGGAGACTGTGAGTTCTAGTCCAGCCTTTGGCCCGAAGCAGCTGGGTGCCCGTTCAGCCTTCTCATATCTAGCAGAAAGACGGCAAGGACAAACCACTTCCAAAATCACGCCAAGAAAACCGAAGGGATGTGTCAACAGGAAAGCTATAAAAAGAACAAAAGGAAACTGATGAATTGGTTCGAACTGCAAACTTTTAATGGTCGAATAGAACAAAGAATTAGCAATTCCTATTATAACTAGGCAATGGGAAGAGGTGTCAACATCAATACCGGGTCTTTAAAAGATCTTAGATAATATTTTCTTCCACAAAATATTATAGATTTTATTGGGTTCAGAATTACATCAAAATAAATTATTGTTATTGGCGATGCAATGGTTTTTTTTAAAAAAGAAGCTTGCACAGTGTCCTATAATTGTTCCATTTGGGGAGAAAGTTATTACATATATTAACTCAACAGTGAGACATTTAATATTTGCAGATGTTCTTCCTTTTTCTTTTGGAACTTTGTTTGCATTGCATCGAAATTGACAAGGGAAGTTCAAAGAAGGGGTGGGGATGGGGGGGGGGCAGCCTATTTATCAAAGCACCAGAAGGCAGGACCAGAAGCAATGGATGCAAACAGTAGGCCCATTTTTTGCTGTCCCCAGCCTCCAGAGCCTTTCTAGGAGTCTTGTCCAACCGGAAGTTGGCAAACGGGCTCTTTCTGGCCTCGGGGGGGGGGGGGGGGGCTAGGGAAGACCTTTTTCACCCTCCCCAGACTCCTAGAAAGGCTCTGGAGGTTGGGGAGAGAGAAAAATACAGGCAGGGAACAACCTGTTTCCCTACTTCTGGTGGGCCCAGAAGGCCCAAAAATCAGCTGGCCGGCGTGTATGCGTCCCGGAGCTGAGCTCACGTGCCCATCGATAATGGCTACATGTGGCACGCGTCCCATAGGTTTTCCAAAGAGCCTTGGTAGCGCAGCAGACTAAGGTTCTATTAACTAGCACCAGCTGCCTGCAATTACTGCAAGTTCGAATCTCACCAGGCTCAAGGTTGACTCAGCCTTCCATCCTTCCGAGGTAGGTAAAATGAGGACCTGGATTGTGGGGGCCATAAACTGACTTTGTATAAAAAAGAACACCGCTTAGGGGGGCCCGAAAGCCCTACTAAACAGGTGTATACAAAAGTATGAACGCTGTTGCTTAATGCATTGTAAGCCGCCCTGAGTCTCCGGCATATAAATCGAACCAATAAATAAGCAATAAATAAATCACGGGTATAAAGTTTCCTGCCTGAACAGGAGGTTGGACTAGAAGACCTCCAAGGTCCCTTCCAGCTTCTGTTATTCTGTTAAAGTGGATTCTCCACGCTCTATTTATATCTAAAACATTTAATTCTTCAGCATTAGAAAGTTAAATATAGAATCCAGAGAACTTAATATCTGCAAAAGTGGTTAGCAACTTATGAATCATCCGCATTGATATGTAGATTATCGAGGGGTGATTATAATGAAATATGGCTACCGTTCACTGAAATGTTTAGAACTTCCGTAGAAGTATCTCTGAATAAAGACGGGGTACGGTTTTCGTTTCGCTTGTTTTTTCTCCTTTGTAATTTTCTTCCCGGTTTATTTTTCTTCCTGTTGATTTAATTTTTTAAATTCAATTAATGACAGTATAATTTACAAAAAAAAAAAAAAACACGCCAGACACATCTCCTAGAACAGCATGGACTGATGATGTTCACAAATGGTGCATTTTGTTCTAAAGTTGGACGTTCTGGATTGAAACTGCTTGAGTTTTGCTTCAGGCAATGAATATTTTCAAGTGCTCCAGTTGCTGTCCCACCATATGTATAGTTAAGGGTGACATGATAACAGCGTTCCAATATTTGAAAGAGGCCATAAAGAAGAGGGAGGTCTAACTATTCTCCAAAGCACCCGAAGGTAGGACAAGAAGCGATGGATGGAAACTAGTCAAGGAGAGAAGCAACCTAGAACTAAGGAGAAACTTCTGAAGTTGTGGCTACTCCATCACTGGAAGTTTTTAAGAAGAGACTGGACAGCCCCTTGTCCGGAATGATGCAGATTCTCCTGTTTTAGCAGGTTGTTGGAATAAAACACCTCCAAGGTCCCTTCCAACTCGATTATTCGGTTATTTGGACGTTCCGTTTAAACTAGGAACAAAAAAGATATTACTAGGCAGATTTATTTACCGTATTTTCCGGCGTATAAGACGACTGGGCGTATAAGACGACCCTCCTCAGAGCCATTTAAGGCTCATCAGAGCCTTATGGGCTGGTCTGCCTGGTTACAGGAGAATGAGACCCAGCGTATAAGACGACCCCCGACTTTTGAGAAGATTTTTGTGTGTTAGAAAGTAGTCTTATACGCAGGAAAATACAGTATTTATTTATAATTTTATTTCTATACCGCCCTTCTCCCGAAGGACTCAGAGCGCTGTACAGCCAATTAAAAACACAAAATATATGAACATCAATTTAAAAATAATTAAAATTATTAAATAATTTCGGCCCGAATTAAAACCCAGAATTTAAAACACCCAGTTTAAAATCATTTACATAGATAGCCCGGCCTGGTGGAACAGTAGGGTCTTGAGGGCACAGTGAAACACACGGAGGTCAGAGATCTTGCGTATTTCCGGGGACAGTTCGTTCCACAGGGCAGGAGCTCCCACAGAGAATGCCCTCTGAGGAGCCCCTCTCTGTGGGAGTGGACTGGCCAGTGGGAGGCTACTGATGGCAGAAGTCGGTCTCGAAGGTACCCAGGTCCTAAGCCACGGAGCGCTTTAAAGGTGGTGACCAACACCTTGAATCGCACCCGGAAGACCATTGGGAGCCAGTGCAGCTCGCGCAGGAGAGGTGTCACATGGGCGCAATGAGTCGCACCCACGTAACAGATGAGGAGTGAAGGATATGGCAGAGTGTGACTGGGACACAAAAGCCAGAATTGTCTCGCCAAGGATGCTTAAATAACATATTTGAGAAATCATTTCACCCGATAGAATTAGCCCAGCCCACTTGTGTTGGCAAAAGGGACATGTTGTCAGCCCTGGCTGGAGGGATCCAGAAGAGCCTTTTCTGCTGTGGCTCCCACCCTCTGGAAAATCTTGCACCCTCCCACAAGGTCAGATCCGCTTCCACCCTTTTGCCTTCCCGAATGGCCTTTGAGACATGCAGGGGTGGGCTGCTGGAGTTCGCAGGGGCTCAGGAGAACCTCTAGCTAAGATTCTGTGCAGTTCGGGGAACCCCCAAATCCCACTCCTGGCTGGCCCCACCCACCCTGCCCCTCCCCTCCCAGGAATCCCTCCGCAGCTTGTTTTGGATACAAGTAAGTGCAGGGCGCACGTGGAGGCTCACGGAGGGTGAAAAACAGGCCTACCAGAAGTCTGGGAAGAAACAGGCCCATTTCCGGCCTCCAGAGGGCCTCCAGAGCCTGGGGAGGCCGTTTTTGTCATCCTGGAGGCTCAAGGAAAGCCTCCAGAGCCCAGGGAGGGCAAAAACGCACCCCCCCCGCCACAGTGTGGAGGCCAACTAGGCCACACCCACCATGGCCACACCCACTCAGCAACTGGGCAGAGAACCCTTTGCTAAAATGTTTGAAGCTCACCCCTGGAAACATGGCTATGTCAACTAACCTGTGGCCCCAATGGGGGTGTACCACATTAGTGGTGGCTGATGGAACATCTCCACTCTATGCGCACTCCTCCTCACTCAGCAGCTTCATGCAATTTTTAATTTTATTTGAAATATTAAAATGCACTTATTTATTTATTTATTTATTTATTGGTTCAATTTATATGCCACCCTTCTCCGGAGACTCAGGGCGGCTTACAAAGCATTAAGCAATAGCCTTCCTACTTTTGTATATACCTGCTTAGTAGGGCTTTTTGGGCCCCCCTAAGTAGTGTTCTTTTTTATACAAAGTCAGCTTATTGCCCCCACAATCCGGGTCCTCATTTTACCTACCTTAGAAGGATGGAAGGCTGAGTCAACCTTGAGCCTGGTGAGATTTGAACTCGCAATAATTGCAGGCAACTGGTGTCCCTTAACACCATTTTGTTTTTGTTGTTTTAATTTTAAAACAAACTTTATTAATTTATCAAATAATTACAAAAACAATTAAAACCATAGTAAAATATTCATATATGTCATATCTTATATTTGTTTTCATTTCTGTTCTTTTACATGTATGTATGTATGTATGTATGTATGTATGTATGTATGTATGTATGTATGTATGTATATTTCTTTATGCCAAGGATTTTCCTACATATATCAAGATGTTTCATAGCCTAATTTTCAGTGAAATCTCAATTCACCAGCTTTTTAGGCCTTTTTAAATATTGCAGCAGCTATATGCTATCTATTTGAGTTTATGTGGGAGACTAGAATGGACCCATTTCTGCCTCGTTAGGCTTTATTCAACTAGCCACACCCACTTTTCTTAATTCTGCCCTGTAACAGTCAAATATTTATTATTTTATTTTCGTAGGTCTTTATGTGTATATTTCTTTATGCTAGGGATTTTCCTACGTATATCAAGATACACCTTATGTATTTCATAACCTAGTCCCACATTCATCCTCATGACGGTGAAGTCATTGTTGGTATTTATATGAAATAAGCATGGAAATAAACTCCCAATTACCGGTTCTTAATTTAAAACTCACTGAAAGAAAAGTAAAATTTAATACTCATCAAAATTATCTTTATACTTTACTAAAAATATCCTTATCCACTTTCTTTTCACTTAATCCAATCGTACCACTTGTCCCATACCTCAAAATACTTTGAGCTTTCCTTATCTTTTAATTTCAGTGTTAGTTGATCTGATTCCGCACCTGCATATATTTTTTGTATTATCTGTTGGTCAGTTGGCAAATGATCCGTCTTCCAAAACTTGTGCTATTGCTATTCTGGCCGCCCCCTTCATTGAATAAAATTGACATTCTATTCATTGTCTGTAAGCTTTGCAGGGTGGCCCTTTAGCTAGACGGGTGGCATACAAGATGGATCAAATGAATAAAATATCATAACCTCGTTGAAGCTTGTGAGGGCTGTGAGCCAATTCAAATTCAAATTCAAATTCAATTCAGTTGAAACCTTTATTGTCAGAGTACAACATGTGTACAATGAAATCAGCCGAGCCTCCCTTCCTGCACCCCCCCTCCAACACAATACAACTCACAGTGAAAGGAAGAAAATCCTTAGCCCAGTGAATCCTGCTAAACGAACAAACACCCATCAAGCATCCTGTTAACTTATTGCACGTTGTGCTAGCTCCGGAAGTCAATTGTACTTTGTTATTGTAGGCAGGGGTGGGCTTCAAAAATTTTAGCAAGGGGTCCTCTGCCTGGTTGTTGGGTGGGCGTGGCCATGCCTGGGCAGGGCCTCGTCGGCCTCCTGCACCACGGGGAGGGGGTGGGGAGGCATTTTTGCCCTCCCCTGGTTCTGGAGGCTTTTCTTGAGCCTCCGGGAGAGTGAAAATGGCCTCCCCAGGCTCTGGAGGCCTGAAACAGGCCCATTTCCGGTTTTCCCGAACTTCCGGTAGGCCCGTTTTTTGCCCTCCCCGAGCCTCCGTGCAAACCCTGCATTTACCTGCATTTAAAAGAGGCTGTGTGGGGACTCCTTGGGAGGGGCAAGGCAGGGTGGGTCGGACCAGCGAGGAGGGGGATTTGGGGCTTCTCCGAACTGCACAGAATCATAGCTAGAGGTTCTCCCGAACCCCTACAGACTCTCAGCAGCCCCACCTCTGGTTGGGTATTTTTCATTCAGGAATGTGCCAGCCCACAGATAAAAACTGTTCTTCAGCCCTATTTGACTGGCTGCCTATGCTTTCTGTACCTCCTTCCCGATGGTAAGAGAATAAAGAAGGGCTGACTAGGGTGTGAGTCATCCCTGAGGATTTTCCTCACTCTTCTAAGGCAGCGAGTCCTAGCAATGTCATCTAGAGGTGTCAGGGGACCCCTACAGAGGTGAAATCCAATTTTTTTTTACTACCGGTTCTGTGGGCGTGGCTCGGTGGGCGTGGTTTGGCTTGGTGGGTGTGGCTTGGTGGGCGTAGCAGGGGAAGGATACTACAAAATCCCCATTCCCTCCCCATTCCCTCCTGGGTGAAGGATAGTTCAAAATCTCCATTCTACTTTGAGGCCAGCCGGAGGCGGTATTTGCCGCTTCTCCGAACTACTCAAAATTTCCACTACCGGTTCTCCGAACTGTTCAAAATGTCCTCTACCGGTTCTCCAGAACCTGCTGGATTTCACCCCTGGACTGTTAGCCCATGATGATCCGATTTCTTTTTTTTCCCAACTAGGACTCCTCCGAGGGCCTTTTCAAGATGGCTACCTGGAAAGAGAGGCACTACCTCTGTGCGGAGAAATACATACCATGGCCGGGATTTTCTCCCCGACCTTACCACAAACTAGCTACTCAGAAGCCTCCGTACACAGATTCCAAGATCAAAGTTCTCCAGAAAATACGTTGCCCGCTGGAGGAAGCTGTCCTTTGGCACATCTGGGGTTACCACACCTGGCTGGATGTAGGGAGGTTGCCCCCGGTCTATGGGCCCAGACCGGATGTGCCTTTCGATAGCAACACTTGGCGATGGATCACTGCTCCCAGGAAGCCCTCTATGGCTGAGCCGCCGGTCCCACCTCCTTCCCTCTTGGATGGGAACACCTACGCCAAGTTCATTGAAGGGGAAGCTCTCTTTGTGGACCTCAGGCAGAAGAAACGAGTCCTGAGCCTAACGCAGAAAGAAGTGAACAAGTGTGAGTACCTGAAGTTCAGAAGTGAGTGTCGGGCTCCACCTTTGGATGCTCACGGGAACATTATTCCTCCCAAAATGCTCAGCAGGTAAGATACACAGCTTTCCTAAATATTTTCCCTCCACCAGATATGGAAAGTACCACAGTTGAGTATAGTGGTGAAATTCAATTTTTTTTTTACTACTGCTTCTGTGGGCGTGGCTTGGTGGGCATGGCAGGGGAAAGATACTGCAGAATTCCCATTCCCTCCACACTCCAGGGGAAGGATACTGCAAAGTCTCCATTTCCGCCCCACTCCAGGGGAAGGATACTGCAAAATCACTAGTCTCACCCCACTCCTGGGGGAAGGATACTGCAAAGTCTCCATTTTGCAATATCTTCCTCCCAACTAAACTATCTAAATTTTGTTTATGGAGATCTAGGTCACGGTTGTCCCATATGGTGCTTCACCCCCCCCACAAAAGGTAACTGTACTTTTTTTAGTGTGTGTGAAGACGTGTGTGAAGAAACCTCCAAGAACTGAAGTCAGAACTGAAGAAGCTTCTTGGATGAGAAGCGAAACATCTTCAAGGAGAAACAAAGTCCAGTTTCCTTTTGAAAAGATGTCTAAATTTGGCTCGCTCTCTTGGTCACCCGGAATGCAGCCTTTCCCTCCTGGGAATCAAAACTACATTCCACTACATTAGCTGTTTCGTACGCTCCCTTCGGCGCTAGAGATTTAGCATGATCTGAGGAGGCTTCCAGGTAGTTGGGTTATGGAGGGTCAACGTTGACAACCTCCAGAGCTGAATTTCAATCCCTTCCTGTTTTGTTCCTCCTCCGTTTTCTCTTGTTCTGACTTTTCCATTTCCCTCTCAGTTCTGCTGCCTATGAAAAGGGACTTCTGGTGCCTCGCGCAATTGTGGTCAACAATTGTGTGCCTTCTGTTCAAGCAGTTGGGTAGTGGTGGTACTCATGAGAGTTTCTCAGTTTCCCAGTGTCCTAGTGGATCTCTGAAAATAGAGTCCTCTCAGTGTGTATTTGCAATAGGGCCAATATTTCCCTTTGGCAGAGAATTTGGGCTTACTTCTTCAGCCTCATCGCAAGGAGAACCATCAATTTGGATGGTTGCAGGGGTGGGTGGGTTATTTACTTACTTTCCCTACCGGTTCGCAAATATGAGTGTGCAAGTGGAGTTTGCTTGTGTATGCGCCTTCCGCACATGTGCCAGGGTTCAAAAACATGTCTAAATAGGATGGCATAGAACTGGGGCGAACCGGCTGAATACTGGCCCAAACCTCTCCAAACCAGCTGAATACCATATCTGGATGGTTGATTCATTCTTATTCTTATTCTTGTTCTTGTTCTTATTCTTATTCTTATTCTTATTCTTATTCTTATTCTTATTCTTATTCTTATTCTTATTCTTATTCTTATTCTTATTCTTTAATCTATAGTGAGATTCACAAACGTTGAGGCCGGCTAATAGCTCAGCAGCTCGAGTCCTAACCAAGGACCTAAGAACCGTTAAGGTATCGTCGGAGGATGTAAGCTGTTCTGAGTAAAGTGGTTTTTTGTAGAGTCAAAATGTTCAAGTCCAATAAATTTAGAATTTCTAAACAGCGGGGTAGCCCTTTGGGTATTGCTCCAAAGGGCTCCAATTACAATTGGGACAACACACGATTTCTTTTTCCACAGTCGCTCAACTTCAATTTGCAAGTCCTGGTACTTTGTGATTTTTTTCTTGCTGCTTATCTTCAATCCGTGCATCCCCAGGTATTGCAATGTCAATGAACCATACTTTTTTCTTTTCAACTACTGTTATGTCAGGTGTGTTGTGGACCAAGTGCCTGTCAGTCCGAATCCTAAAGTCCCACAAGATCTTGAGTTTCTCATTCTCTAAAACTTTCTCAACCTGATGTGTCCCAGTGGTTTTTGCTGTACTCAAATCCAAACTTCTGGCACAATTTCCAGTGAATGATCTTAGCAACGCAGTCATGGCATTGTAGGTAGTGGTTTGTAAAATAATAATAATAATAATAATAATAATAATAATAATAATACAAACATTTCATCATTAATCAGTCAGTGTAACTCCTGGGTGCAATATTTCTTGTATTGTTAACATTTATCACCATTTTCTTAGTACATATTTATCTTTCTTCCTACATTTAAATTTAATGCACTGCAACGGATTTTCCCCACGTTTCTCATTTTTATATTGTCTATTGTCTATATTCAATCTCTATCCATTGATAAAATTGCCCACATAAGTTGTAATACTCCGATTCTTCCTTCCCTCTAATTGCTAATGTTCATCTATTCATTTCTGCATGTTCTAATATTTTCTTAATTAGTTCTCCCGTTGCAGGAATTTTTTTCTGCTTTCCAATTTTGTGCAAATGCCATTCTTGCTGCCGTTATTACATGTGTAATCAAATATGTATTTTCTTTACTGAATTTCTCTGGTAAGATACCCAACAGGAACAGCTCTGGTTTAAGATCAATGTGTTGCTTCATTCTTCAGCAGCCCAGGAGCAAACTATGGCTTCCCAATGGCTTGAAATGAGACCTGGCAAATCTAGGTCTTATCTCAGCTTAGTCTAAAATACCGGTAGACCTACAACCACAACAGAGTCCCAAATTTCTATTGCTGCGTGAGACATTTGTTATGTGAGTTTTTGCCTCATTTGACAACCTTTCTGTTCTGCCCCAGCTATGGACCCCAAAGAACGCAGCACACACAAAGTCCGTTCAAACCTTAGTTTACTAAATAAATCAGTCTTTTACAACAACGGCTGTTAATTAACTGCATTAACAGACATCAAGAATTCAAAGAATAATAACTGAAAGCTTACTGAGGTTGGCAGAATGCCCAGAAGCAATTTGCAGGAAGCTGATAAGATAAGCAAGGCAAGACACGAAGGTATGTGAATGAAGTTGTTCCCTGCAAATTGCTTCAGTCGGCATTCCTCCTTAAATAGGTTAAGGGAGTGGCCAATTAGCCCCAAGCCTTATTCTCAAAAAGACCTCCTCCTGAGGAGCCACTCCTGCCTTTTGGCAGCTCTGCATGCCCGTGCATCAAGAAGAGGCTCCTCCTCTTCATCCTCTTCACTTAAGGCAGTTTCTGGAGGTTCTGAAGGCCCTGGCTGGATCTCTGCCTCTGGTACCACATCTTCTCCAGCCTCTTCATTGTCCGACTCAAATGCTGGCTGCACAGGCTGTTGGCGCAGCACCACACCAGCCTCCTTGCTGTCGGAATCAGCTACTCGCTGCACGGGCCGCTGACAGGCCACAACACTTTCTGGCCCCAGTCGTTGAATGAATCCCTGCAGGTGCTAAGTGACTAACACGGTTGTTAAGTCAATTTTGGATTCCCCATTGACGTTGCTCATCAGAAGTTCGTGAAAGGGGACCACATGACCCCAGGACACTGAAATGGTCAGAAATATAAACCAGTTGCCGAGCGTCTTGAAGTTTCATCCCGTGGCCTTGGGGGATGCTGCAACAGTTGTAAATGTGAAAAAGAAGTCAAAAGCCACTTTTCTCAGTACTGTTGTAACTTCGACCCGTCACTAAACAAATGGTTGTAAATTGAGGATTACCTGTACCTTTAAGTAGTCTGTAGAATATGGTGCATGATAGCAATAGCATTTAGATTTATATACAGCTTCACAGTGCTTTAGAGGCCTCTCTAAGCAGTTTAGCATATTGTCCCCAACAATCTGGATCCTCATTTTACTGACCTCGGAAGAATAGAAGCCTGAGCCAACCTTGAGCTAGTGAGAATCGAACTGCTGGCAGTCAGCAGAATCTGGATGGGGAGAAACAGACTCAGACTCAACCCATCCAAGACCGAGTGACTGTAGTCAGTTGGTGCCATCACTGACTATTGGGGGCGAGTCGTTGGCCCGCACGGATAGGGTTCGCAACTTGGGTGTCCTCCTGGACTCACAGCTGTCTTTAGAAGAGCGTTTGACAGCTGTGGCCGGGAGGACTTTTTATCAGGTCCGCCGGATTCACCAGTTGCATCCCTTTCTGGATCGGAAATCGTTAGGTATGGTCACTCATGCTCTTGTCACCTCTCGCATGGACTACTGTAAAGCTCTCTACATGGGGCTCCCCTTGAGGAGCACCTGGAGGCTCCAGCTGGTCCAGAATGCGGCCACGTGGATCATTATGGGAGCGACATGGTGCTCCCATGTGACTCCCCTCCTGCGTGAGCTACACTGGCTCCCAGTGGTCTTCCGGGTGCGCTTCAAGGTTTTGGTTACCATCTTTAGAGCGCTCCATGGCTTAGGACCAGGTTATTTACGAGACTGCCTTCTGCCACCAGTAGCCTCTCATCGACCAGTACGCTCCCATAGAGAGGGGCTCCTCAGGGTGCCGTTGGCCAAACAGTGTTGACTGGCGGCCCCCAGGGGGAAAGCCTTCTCTGTGGGGGCACCTGCCATCTGGAATGTGCTCCCCCCGGAGATACGGAGGATCCAAATTCACACACTTTCCGCCGCACCCTCAAAACATTTTTATTCCAGCAAGCTGGTCTGGCTTGACTCTCCCTTTTAATCTGCTTTTAAGTTTTATACAAATTGGGTGTTTTTACATTCGTCTTGGGCCAAAATTATTTAATGTACTTTTAAATGGTTTTTAACTTTTGTATGATGTATTTTTATTTGTGGCTGTTCACCGCCATGAGTCCTTCAGGAGTAGGGCAGTATATAAATAAAATAAAATAAAAATAAATAAATAAAAAATAGCCTGCAATACTATATTGCACAGGTAGCAATAGCACTTAGACTTATATACCACTTCACAGTGCTTTACAGCCCTCTCTGAGCGGTTTACAGAGTCAGGCTCTTGCCCCCAACAATCTGGGTCCTCATTTTACCGACCTTGGAAGGATGGAAGGCTGAGTCAACCTTGAGCTTGGTGAGAATCGAACTGCCGAGCTGCTGGCAGCCGGCAGTCAGCAGAAGTAGCCTGCAGTACTGCATTCTAACCACTGCGCCACTGTGGCTCTTACGATGCTGCCTTCCTTAATGCAATCCCTATAAACAACGGTAACAGTTATTGTTATTGTTCTCCTTATCTTTTGGACAGGTACAGACGTCTGCTTCCAGGAAAACCCCCGGCTTCCGTCTGTGTGGCGCTACAACCTGTGGTATCTTCTTCTCCAGGATGTTGGCATTATCCTTGTCCGAGCTTTCAACCCCATTACCAAGACTCGGCCGTTAAGTTTGCGCTGAAGAACAGCGGTCCCCTTTACCAGGATGTGGTGGAAAAATACCAGGAACTAGTCCTTTCTGGGAGCCAGATACGGACTTCCACTCCAGCCAGCATAATAAACAGACAAGCCTAAATTTTACCCTCTAAAAACTCCAGATTTGGGAGGTCCAAAAATACTTGGCCGGGCCGAGCAATCCAGAATAACTACCGGCATTCCACTGATGTGGTCATTCTGGGTGCGTACATTCATTTTACAGCCATTCCTTCTTCTCGAGAAGATGCTATGGGAAGATGTACATACCAGTGGCGTCCTCATTCATGATGGACACAGGTCAAAGGTTTGTGGGAATGGAAAGGAAGCAGCGTTCATACCCTGCTAATTGGTAAGATCAAATATTTGCTTTATTTAGCAAAAACATGTTGGTTAGGAAGCAGGAACCGTCATTGGCACAATGCTGCTTTCCTGGACTTTTCTACCAAGCTTCAATGTTGGAGATAACCCACATGTGTTGGACCATATTCTCCATATGTTGTAAGGGGACTACTCAAAACTCAGAGATCCAGTAGCTGTGGGGATTTAATTGTAACCCCTGTAACGAACATCGTTCTCATTCCTCATTATGTTGAAGAAACATAATGAGGAATGAGAACGATGTTCGTTCGCCTTCGAGCGATATTCTTAAATAATGGTGCTACTTCCTCACCCTTGACACGTCCCTCTTCTATCCATCTAACTCAGTTATGTAGCAGCAGAAATATAACAAGTCCCTTTTTGCTGTACTGTGCACACTGGACCAGAAATATTGGCATTTCGAAGCCGATTTTGTTTCAAAGTTAAAACGTTCACGTCTAAAGGACACTAAGAAGATCAGATCACAAAGTTTTGCGTACATGTTGCTGCTAAATATGTTTTTAATAAATTAATTTAAATGGTCGTCTGCATTGGTTTCGGGCAAAGTTTCTGCCGGATATGGAATTGACATTCCTTTGGTTATCGGAATAATCAATTACAGATAGTTCTCAACTTAACAACCGTTTAGTGACCAATCAAAGTTACAAAGGCACTCCCCGTCCTCCCGCCCCCACCCCCCAAACAGGAAAGGGGTAAGGAAGACACCGCCGTTGATATGTGATCAAATCCAGGATGAACGAGGATTGGAAACTGTTTGGAGAGTTGCACATCCCGATGAGGTCCAATTTATGTATTTCTCCCCTTGACATAGGACATGGTCCAGGATAGATATGAGTTGGGCTACTCCAGAAATATTAAGATTGGCTGTAGAAACAGAAATTGGACCAAACGAATGGGTGGATCACAATCCGGTGATAGTGAGTTGGAAAGAAAGAAGGCATAGGGGAAGGTGGACAATGAGGACAGATTTGGTAAGGGAGGAGGAACTTGTCACGGGTTTGAAAAAAGAACTAAAGCTTTTCTACGAGGAAAATAGAGAGGATACCTCGCTACAAAATATTTGGGATACCATGAAAGCGGTTATAAGAGGATATTTGATAAAAATCCGGAATCCGAAACCGGAAGTCCGGTTTCCCCACCATAGAGTCTCCTCCTAGTGCAGTGTCCTTTTTCCTCTACCTGTCCTAACTGAAAGCCCTACCAATTGTGGAGCCCACCGGAAAACCCGCCCCTTGCCATAGTCTCCTCCTGGTGTACCGTGCTTCCCCAACTGGAAGGTCCTCTCAAAATTGTGGTGCTGACCAGTGACAGGGAGCTGCAAAAGAGGGATGGAAGAGCCACATGTGGCTCCAGAGCTGTGGGTTGCTGACTCCTGCTCTAAAGTTTAATACCAATAATCCTGTACCGCTTTCCCTAGGTCGATCCAAGGTTTGCTCTTTTTATGAATTATGATGACAGTCTTTGAAAAACAATTGACTTCCGATTTAGACTAGGGTCAGCTGCTCTGTTGCTCCAAGCAGAAGGTGGGTGGAAAGCCAGAATAATGAGAGATGATTTAATTAGCTCATGGTCTGTTCGCTAAGACTGGAAAAATCAGAGGTGTGGGTCTCATTTCCACTTAAGTGTGAAACACAAGGAGGCTTTTCAAGGAGCCTGAAGCCCACAGAGAAATTCTTTGCAGGAGCATTTCCTTGATTCAATCGGCAGGAAGCCGATCGCACATAATCAGCTTGAATCCGGCAGGAATGGGATAACCTCAGAAACCAAATCCTGTGCCAATTGCAGGGGTGGGCTGCAGGGGTTCAGGAGAGCTAAGATTCAGTGCAATTTGGAGAACCCCCAAATCCCACTCCTGGCTGGCTCCACCCACTCCACCCTTCCCTGCTCCTCCCAGGACTCCCCACAGGGCCCGTTCTGAATGCAAATAAGTGCAGGAGGCTCAGGAAGGGTGAAAAATGGGCTTAACTGAAGTTTGGGATGGCCTCCAGAGGGCTCCGAAGTCTGGGGAGGCCATTTTCACCCTCCCGGAGGCTTGAATCAAGCCTCCGGAGCCCAGAGAGGACAACCTCTCCCTGCCGTGGTGCAGGAGGCTGACTAGGACACACCTACCATGGCTATGCCCACCCAGCAACCAGGCATGGAATCCCTTACTAACCTTTTTGAGGCCTAGGCCTCCTTTTTGAGGCCTACTCCTCCTGACCCATCTAAAGCCTGAGGGTCATTTACATGAGCGAGCATAATTGCAAACCTTGGTTTTCAGAAGATGCAACACCACCACAACTGAACCTCGGCTGGAGGTCGCAATAAATCCAGGCCCTAAGGAAGAAAAAGAAGGCTACGGGATCCAGTGGCATGGAAAATTTCGTTTATGGAGACCCGTTAGCGACCAAATTTATAAAAGGAACGCTAAGCGGAAACGCAGCTTTCCTGACCTCTCGAAACACAGGTTGATTTGGCTTCTGAGATCTTTGCAGGGAGAGGAAACATGGAACTCTTTCCAGAGTTAGGAATAAAACAATTTCCATCCAAGAATCGATAGAAAATTTCCTGACGGTGAGGACAATGAACCGGTGGAATAGCTTGCCGTCGGACGTTGTGGGTGCTCCATCACTGGTGGCTTTTAAGAAGAGATTGGACAGCCATTTGTCTGCAATGGTATAGGGTCTCCTGCTTAAGCAAGGGATTGGACTAGAAGACCTCCAAGGTCTCTTTCAACTATTGTGTTCTGTTGTTCTGTTCTGTTCCGTTCCGTTCCGTTCCGTTCCGTTCCGTTCCCTTCCCTTCCCTTCCTTCCCTTCCCTTCTTTCTCCCCTCCCCTCCCCTCCCCTCCCTCCTCTTCTTCCCAACTCTATTCTTCCCTTCCCTTCCCTTCTCTTCTTTCTCCCTTCCCCTCCCCTCCTCTTCTTCCCAATTCTCTTCTTCCCTTCCCTTCCCTTCCCTTCTCTTCTTTCTCCCCTCCTCTCCCCTCCCCTCCTCTTCTTCCCAACTCTATTCTTCCCTTCCCTTCCTTCCCTTCCCTTCCCTTCCCTTCCCTTCCCTTCCCTTCCCTTCCCTTCCCTTCCCTTCTCTTCTTTCTCCCCTCCCCTCCCCTCCTCTTCTTCCCAATTCTCTTCTTCCCTTCCCTTCCCTTCCCTTCCCTTCCCTTCCCTTCCCTTCCCTTCCCTTCCCTTCCCTTCTCTTCTTTCTCCTCTCCCCTCCCCTCCTCTTCTTCCCAACTCTATTCCTCCTTTCCCTTCCCTTCCCTTCCCTTCCCTTCTCTTCTTTCTCCCCTCCTCTCCCCTCCCCTCCTCTTCTTCCCAACTCTATTCTTCCTTTCCCTTCCCTTCCCTTCCCTTCCCTTCCCTTCCCTTCCCTTCCCTTCCCTTCCCTTCCCTTCCCTTCCCTTCCCTTCCCTTCCCTTCCAATCCCTTCCCTTCCCTTCCCTTCCCTCCCCTCCCCTTCCCTTCCCTTCCCTTCCCTTCTCTTCTTTATCCCCTCCCCTCCTCTTCTTCCCAACTCTATTCTTCCCTTCCCTTCCCTTCCCTTCCCTTCCCTTCCCTTCCCTTCCCTTCCCTTCCCTTCCCTTCCCTTCCCTTCCCTTCCCTTCCCTTCCATATTTTCTATTCCATTCCATTCCATCTGTTCTGTTTGTTCTCTTCTGTTGGATGCCCCTGTGAAGTAGGTGGCACCCAAAACGCCCCTTTACCTTGTAGCATTTTGAAAACGATTCCATGTGTGTGTTTTTAAGTCTCTCTCTCTCTCTCTCTCTCTCTCTCTCTCTCTCTCTCTCTCTCTCTCTCTCTCTCTCTCTCTCTCTCTCTCTCTCTCTCTCTCTCTCTCTCTTTTATTGGGAGGTGCTGGTCCAGAGGCTTAAAAGCTTGTCATTCCAACCTCCAATTTTTTTTTTAACTTGGCAGTTTATTAAGTTGTCTAAAAGCCCAGGGGCTTAAATGGCTGACTTCAACAAAAAAACGAAGAACAGCGGCCCATGTCCAAGCCTAGATTCCCCTCCTTCTTCACAGAAGAAAACTGAAATAGACGGAAGTCTAAAGGTAAAGGTTTCCCTCGCACATATGTGCTAGTCGTTCCCGACTCTAGGGGGCGATGCTCATCTCTGTTTCAAAGCCGAAGAGCCAGTGCTGTCCGAAGACGTCTCCGTGGTCATGTGGCTGGCATGACTCAATGCCAAAGGAGCACGGAACGCTGTTCCCTTCCCACCAAAGGTGGTCCCTATTTTTCTACTTGCATTTTTTATGTGCTTTCGAACTACTAGGTTGGCCGAAGCTGGGACAAGTCATGGGAGCTCACCCCATTACACGGCACTTGGGTTTCTAACCGCTGAACTGCCGCCCTTTCGATCAGCAAGCTCAGCGTCTTAGCCACTGAGCCACCACATCTACCATGATGTTATTTTGAATTATTTTGAATTATTTTGTGTAAATGAGTTTGGCTCCCCCTCCTCCATTGGCTTTGCATGTCTGAACCCAGGTGGGAAGGTCCCAAAAGGAGATCATGCGAACTCTGGGACAGTGCAACTGTCATAAGTCCATGCCAGTGGCCAAGCGTCTGATTTTTGATCCCGTGACCGTGGGACCGCGGCGAAGAGTTGTACCTTATGGGTGAAAACTGGACATAAGTCACCTTTTTTTCAGTGGCGTTGTGACTTTGGTCTCTAAATGGATATTTATTTCTTGATGAATCATGCTTATTTTAATAAGTAAAGATGAGGGTTGCTGAGGAATGATAGACAGGCAGTAAAAGAGGAAGAGAAGAGAGATTTGAGCCTTCCTGCTTGGAAAAAACAGCAATTGTCATTGGCTACGGAGCAAACAACTGGACCATGGAAAGGCATATGGTAAACTACGGTCAGTCCTCCTCCCCCTTTCTCCTGTCCCCTTTTCCTCCTCCCCCTCCCCCTCCCCCTCCCCCTTCTTCTCCTCTTCCTCCTCCTCTCCCTCCTTCTCCTCCACCACTTCCTCCTCTTCCCCCTCTTCTAGTCCTCCTCCTCCCTTCCTCCTCCCTTCCTCCTCCCCTCCCCTTCTTCTCCTTCTCCTGCTATTCTCCTCCTGCCGTTCTCCTCCGCAACTTCCTCCTCCTCCCCTCCTCCTCCTCCTCCCCTCCTCTTCCCCCTCCCCGTCTTCTCCTCCTTCCGTTCTCCTCTTCCCCTTCTTCTCCTCCCCTCCTCCCCTTCTTCTACTCGTCCTCCTCCTCTCCTGCCTCCTCCTCTTTTTCTCCTTCTCCCCTTCTCCTCCTCCCCCTCCTTCTCTCTTCCTCCTCTTCCCCTTCTCCTCCTCCCTTCTCCACCTCTTCTTCTCCTCCCCCTCCTTCTCCTCCTCTCCTTCCCTCCCCATCTTCTTCTCCTCCCATTCTTCTCTTCCCCTTCTTCTCCTCTCCCTCCTTCTCCTCCCCTTCTTCTACTCTTCCTCCTCCTCTCCCACCTCCTCCTCTTTTTCTCCTCCTCTCCTTCTCCTCCTCCCCCTCCTTCTCTCCTCCTCCTCCCTTCCTCCCCTCCCCCTCCTTTTCCTCCTCTTCTTCTCTTCCTCTCCCTCTCCTCCCCCTCCCCTTTTCTCCTTCTCCTCCCCTTCTCCTCCTCCCCTCCTCCTCCTCTCTCCCTCTTACCCTCCCCCTCCCCCTCCTCTTCCTCTCCTCCTCCTCCTCCTCTTCTTCTCCTCTTCTCCCCCTTCTCCCCCTCTTCTTCTCCTCCCCCATCTTCTCTTCCTCTTCTTCTCCACCTCTCCCCCTCCTCCTCCTCCCCTTCTTCTCCTTCTCCTCCCGTTCCCCTCCTCCCCTCCTCCTCCTCTCCCCCTCCTCCCCTTCTTCTTCTTCTTCTCCTTCTCCTTCCCTCCTTCCTCCTCCTCCTCCTCCCCTTCCCCTTCAACCCCCACTCTTCAGAGGCTGAGGAACAAAGTTGTGCCTCTTGCTCTTTTGGCAACTTCAATGCGTCCTTGAGGTTGCTTCTCTATCTTCTTCCTCATCTGCTTCATGTTCTCTGACCTGCTCTTCTTCTTCTCTTTTTTTTTTTGGATGTGCTTTTATACGGTATGGAAATCCTCTGCGCCAGACGAGCAAACCACAGTCCTGTTGGCTCCTTTCAATGCTCAAGAGATTTTTTTGCAGTCTCACGGATGGGATTTTCTGGATCTGTGGGACTCGTGGGGGTGGGTGGATGGGGGGAGTCCATCCTATTTCAGGATTTGTAGAGTGCAGGGAAGCCCACATGCTGCACCCTCAATGCTGGGCCTTCCTGATTATATCTCTAGCTCACATTTCTTCTAGGATGTGCACTGCCCAATAAGCTTTTCCCCCAGCAATCCTTTCGGGAGGCCGTGTTCTACACCATGGTGGAGAAAATAATAATAATAATAATAATAATAATAATAATAATAATAATAATAATAATAACAACAACAACAACAACAACAACAACAACAACAACAACAGCAACAACAACAGCAACAATAATAATTTGCAACAAACTCAAAACTGTTTCACATTTAGTTTAGTTTAGTTTAGTTTATTAGATTTATATACCGCCCTTCTCCTGACGGACTCAGGGCGGTGAACAGCCAAACATTAAATCATTAAAAATACAAGCAATATAAAAGTTAAAAATAATCTAAAAACGTAATTAAATCAAATTTTGGCTTCCCCAAATTTAAAATCCCTCCTAAAATTCACCCATTAAAATCTACGTTAAGCCAGCCCGGCTTCCTGGAATAGAAAAGTCTTTAATGCCTTGCGGAAAGTGCGGAGGTCTGGGATTAATCGAATCCCTGGGGGTAACTCGTTCCAGAGGGCAGGAGCCCCCACAGAGAAGGCTCTCCCCCTGGGGGTCGCCAGTCAACATTGCCTGACCGACGGCACCCTAAGGAGGCCCTCTCTATGAGACCGTATTGGCCGGTGGGAGGTTATCGGTGGCAGAAGGTGGTCTCGTAAGTACCCGGGCCCTAAGCCATGGAGCGCTTTAAAGATGAGAACCAAGACCTTGAAGCACATTTAATATGTGAATGCAGCAAAATCACACAAGCAGATTATAAAGCTAGACACGACCGAGTTGCTAAATTAATCCACTGGTCATTATGTAAAAAATACACCTTTCCCAAAAGTCATGGGAACATAAGGTGGAGAAAGTTATAGAAAATGAGAAAGTGAAGATCTTGTGGGACTTTCGAATACAGATGGATCGTCACTTGGAACGCAACACGCCAGATATCACAATTGTCAAAAATCGAAACGTACAATTTATTGACATTACGGTACCAGGAGATGCCAGAGTCGAAGAAAAAGAACTGGAAAAAAAAATCACGAAATATCACAACCTGGCCATCGAAACTACACGGCTATGGATGAAACATGTAACAGTGATACCCGTTGTCATCAGGGCACTTGGTACCATGTCCAAGAATTTTACAAAACACATCAACAAATTGCAGCTTCCTGTAATAACACCAGCAGAACTGCAAAAAATTGCACTACTTGGAACATCATACAGCTTAAGAAGGTACTTGGTGGATACCTAAGACGCTGGCAGCAACCCGTATCAACCATTAGCACCAATCAATGGTATTTGTGACACATTTTTAAATGTTCAGTTGACTGAGTTTCATGTTTAATGAATAAAAGAGATAATAATAATAATAATAATAACAACAACAACAACAACAAACAACAACAACCACTGGGAACATTAGGTTGAGAAAGTTTTAGAGAACGAGAAACTCAAGATTTTGTGGGACTTTAGGATTCAGACTGACAGGCACTTGCTCCACATCACACCTGACATAACGGTAGTTGAAAAGAAAAAAAGTATGGTTCATTGACATTGCAATACCTGGGGATGCACGGATTGAAGATAAGCAGCAAGAAAAAATCGCAAAGTACCGGGACTTGCAAATTGAAGTTGAGCGACTGTGGAAAAAGAAATCGTGTGTTGTCCCGATTGTAATTGGAGCCCTTGGAGCAATACCCAAAGGGCTACCCCGCTATTTAGAAATTCTAAATTTACCGGACATTTTGACTCTACAAAAAACCACCTTACTCGGAACAGCTTACATCCTCCGACGATACCTTAACAGTTCCTAGGTTCTTGATTAGGACTCGAGCTGCTGAGCTATTAACCAGCCTCAAAGGATGTGAATCTCACTACAGATTAAATAATAATAATAATAATAATAATAATAATAATAATAATAATAATAATAATAATAATAATAATAATAATGTGTTTCCCCAAAAATAAGACCCTGGCTTATATTTTTTTTGAACCCGGAAATAAGTGCTTGGCCTTATTATTGGGGAGGTCTTATTATTTTGGGGTGCATGGAGCAAGATAGGGCTCCTCTTGCCGTCTTACCTGATTTCCAGCTCTATGTTTAAATATTTTCGGGGAGGGCTTATTTTCGGGAATAGGCTTATTTTAATGCAGGCACTCAAAAGCCCGATTGGGCTTATTATCAGGGGAGGTCTTATTTTCAGGCAAACAGTCAATGGTATTTGTGATGCATTTTTGAATGCTCAGTTGACCGAGTTTCATGTTTAATAAATAAAAGATAACAACAACGACAAAAACGAAGCCGCCCATCCCCGGGGGGCCTCATGTCCCTCCAAAACGAAAGCCAGCCTCCTGTTTTCAGAGAGATCCCAGGAAGATGAGTTGGATGATATTCCAGGCTAGAAACGCTATGAAGAGTTGTAACTGTTTGTATAGTCATGCCGCAGCGAGGACGATCAATTATGAATGAAATTCATTCTTGAAGAGAAAAGCTTTTGAGAGCTGGACAGGCCGCAGGGAATAAAATCAGGTTTAGGAACAGTATTACAAAAAACAAAAAAAAAAATGCATTTTAAATGAGCGATTTCCAATGTCACATGTGGAGCCGGTTGGGCCAACCTCACCTCTTTACTTTACATAATGGCATCAAGCAATTACTGTCCAGCTATCACTCAACTTTTCTTTCCTTTCTTTTCTTTTTTAAACAAACATTACAGCATTTGTTTTTTTGGTTTATTGAGGTGGGGGTGAGTGGCGCTCCGGGTCCAAATGTGATTCCCTGTGGTTAATATCAGGATCGTAGTCAGATTTTAGGGACGAGCGTCAGGGATGTCACATCAGGAGCCTGGTGGCACAGTGGACTAAGTGCTGTTAAAGTAGCACTTAGTTGCCAGCTGCCTGCAATTACTGCAAGTTCAAATCTCACCAGGCTCAAGGTTGACTTAGCCTTCCATCCTTCCGAGGTAGGTAAAATGAGGACCCGGATTGTGGGGGCAATAAGATGACTTTGTATAAAAAAGAACATCGCTTAGGGGGGGCTGAAAGCCCTACTAAGCAGGTATATACAAAAGTATGAAGGCTATTGCTTAATGCATTATAAGCCGCCCTGAGTGTCCGGAGAAGAGCGGCATATAAATCGAACTAATAAATAAAAATAAAAATAAATCAAGCCTGAAGATATGGGACTAAGCTGTCTGAGATTGGAAGTCTATGGAGATTCTCAGTCATCCTTCAGGTCATGGTTATCCCAAAAGTGCTTTTTTCAGGAGGCAACTGGACTTAGTTGTTTTTTTTCTGTTGAAGATGTTTTGCTTCTCATCCAAGAAGCTTCTTCAGCTCTGACTGGATGATGGGGAATGGAAGGATTTATACTCCTTGCAGACAGCTGGTCATTTTAGCTATACAATTTGGGGTGAAGACCCTTGGAATGGTGTGGGAGTAGGAATGGATTTCCAGAGGGGAAAAAAATGCAGATTGCAGGAACCAGGAGCATTAACTCAGGAGATCCTGAGGACACAGATAAACCTTCCAATGCTTCAAGGACCCTCTAAAAGGATGCAAATGACCAGCTGTTTGCAAGGAATAATAAATCCTTCCATTCTCCACCATCCAGTCAGAACTGAAGAAGCTTCTCGGACGAGAAGGGAAACATCTTCAAAAGTAAAAAATTTTTTTTACTACCGGTTCTGTGGGTGTGGCTTGGTGGGCGTGGCATGGCATAGCTTGGTGGGCGTGGCTTAGTGGGTGTGGCAGGGGAAGGTTGAGTTTAGAATGATCTATTTTAATATTTATCTGTTTTAAATCTTCAGCCAAATTTATATTTGTTTTTAGAATGATTTTAACTTTTATGTACTGGTTTTTATTCGGCTGTTCACTGCCCTGAGTCCGTAAGGAGAAGGGCGGTATATAAGTCTAATTAATAAATAAATAATAAATAAATAAACCCCCATTTCCTCCCAATCAGCTGGGACTCCTGAGGAGCAATACTCAGGAGACCCTGAGGACACAGATAAACCTCCAAGGGCTTGAAGGACCCTCTAAAACAGTGTTTCTCAACCTTGGAAGCTTGAAGATGGATGGACTTCAACTCTCAGAATCCCCTGTACAGCACCGCTGTACAGCACTATGAAATGGCATGTAAATTAATCTGAATCAGGAAGACCCTATCTTAAAACCAGCCTGCTGCTGAGTTTAGCAGAAAGTCCATCCATGCTGTTCGGGCATGAAAGTGAATAGAAATGGAAGACCTGAAGTGACCTGCTTGGGAATGGGAGCCTGATGAGTCACAATTGAGTCAGCTGGGTCCGCGGTGGAGCTATTTCCTTTCTTCCAGGTCCTGGACCCAGCATGGACACCGCCATGCATTTTGGCAGGAACTCCTGACTTCTATTTCAAACGGATCGGTGAACCTGAAGAGTGTGCAACCCTCAAATGTTCAGGACCATCTCTGTCTCAATGCAGCTGAAAGTCTACTTGAGAAGGACATTTCTCTTCTCAGCGGTCATTTGCTCTTCAGAAAGTCCTAGATTCTCATTTCTTTTCTCAGGCACGTTCACACCATCAAAGAAACAACTTGGTAGGAAAGATGGCTCCAGCGTGAAGCTCCATCATGTCCTGTCTTATCACCTTGGGTGATCAGAAGCATGGTCTATTGTTGAACTTCAAAGAATCGGTCAAGAGATTTCTCAGACTCCCGAAACATTATTCTAGTTGTCCCAAAATGCTTTTTCAAGAGGCAAATGGGCTTTCTTGTTTTTCCTTGAAGACGTTTCACTTCCAGTTCGAGTTAAATGTTTTTAGAAGAGAACATAGAGCAGGGGTATCAAACCAGGGGTTCCTAGGTCCTTGGTTAGGACTCGAGCTGCTGGGTCTGATAGGTTCTGGAGAACCGGTAGTGGAAATTTTGAGTAGCTCGGAGAACCGGCAAATGCCATCTCTAGCTGGCCCCAGAGTGGGGTGGGAATGGAGATTTTGCAGTATCCTTCTCCCAGGAGTGGGGAGGGGATGGAGATTTTGCAGTATCCTTCCCCCAGGAGTGGGGTGGGAATGGAGATTTTGCCATATCCTTCCCCTGCCATGCCCACCAAGCCACGCCCACAGAACTGGTAGTAAAAAAATTTGGATTTCACCACTGTGTCAAACTCGACTTCATTGGGGGCGGCATCAGGGTTGTGTTTGACCTCGGAAGGCAGGGCGGGGGGCATGGCCAGGGTGGGCGTAGCCAGCTCAATGTCACTCATGTCCAAGTGCTAAGGCAGGACTTCCCTCAGACCCTCCCTCCCTCCCTCCCTCCCTCCCTCCTTCCTTCCTTCCTTCCTTCCTGTTACCTTCCTTCTCCTTCCTTCTTTTTTCCCCTCTTTCCTTCTATTTCCTTCCTTGCTCTCTTCGCATCTTGTATAGCTAAAAGTCTGTAGAGTTGTCCCAAAGATGCTTTTTCAGGAGGCAACTGGACTTCCTTTGTCAGAGTGGCAATCAGCCCCATTACCTTGCCTGGGGGGTAATTGCCCTCTTTTTGAGTTGGATCGTGACTTTTATCCTTCTGTATACTTTGATCAATAAAACCGGAATACATCTTCTAATTAAACTCATCTTTATTGTAAGAAAATAAAGACATCTCACTAATTTAAATTAGTTACATTTTTGGCAAAGAATCTCCAGCCAGACCTTAGCTGGCAGGAGAACAAAGGAAAGTTTTCAGAAAAAGTGAAAGAATGCAGGACATGCGCAGTAGATACTGATAAGAAACTTGGCAAACTACGGTAAGTCTGACAGTTCAGAAATAATAGTTCTGCTGGCAAATATAAAAACGCAGTGACATCCTTGTTTTTTCTTTTGAAGACATTTTGCTGCTCCTCCAAGAAGCTTCTTCAGTGCCGACCGGCTGGTGGGGAATGGAAGGATTTATATTCTTTGCAGACAGCTGGTCATTTGCATCCTTTTTTAGAGTGATTTGTGGGTTTTGTTTCCCGGAAACACCTCGTTATGGACATTGAGTTCATTGAATGACCCTCACCCATTCATTGAACACCCACTGCAAAATTGTCATAAAATTGGATCAGTCCGTTGACAAGTTGGATCGACTTAAAAATGTCATGACAAGTTCCAGGCTCTGTTATGGTTGTAAATTGAGGACTCCTAGAACGTGTGTTTTAGAAATTGAACAGAACAGATCTCTCCAAAGTGCCGAAGTGGAGAGAACTACACCAGCTCCAAAGTTGCTTTAACACATCCTATCAGCAGCCAGAGAAGCACACTGGTGCCTGGATCCTGCCTATTTTGCATGAAATTACATCAGTTTTTTTAAAAAAATCTACTATTATCAAAACCGTGACAGCCAGCCCTGCATAAATCCAACCGGAGCTGAATGCACAATAGCTTAGGAAGAACAAACTGTCATTTTCAGACCAACTTAAGCTGTTAAAATCTTAGCAACGATATTTATCAGGCAAACAATATAATTGGAGCCTGGAATGGGATCCTTGTGCAGCTTGGCATAATCTGTGATGTAAGCTTCATTAAAAGTAAGTATTGGGAATTAAAGGACAGTTATCAGCTACGGGGGGTGTGAGGTGTGGGGTGGCTATTGGAATAGTTATGTAATTTTATAAAAGAGAAACGACTAACGCTTATCTCAAAACCAATGTGAACGCCTTGACACTTTCAGATTAATGGAATGGAATGGGAATGGGAATTCCTATTGTGGAAAGGGGTGGAGTGGAGTGGAGTGGAGTGGAGTGGAGTGGAGTGGAGTGGAGTGGAGAGGAGAGGAGAGGAGAGGAGAGGAGAGGAGAGGAGAGGAGAGGAGAAGAGAAGAGAAGAGAAGAGAAGAGAAGAGAGAGAAGAGAAGAGAAGAGAAGAGAAGAGAAGAGAAGAGAAGAGAAGAGAAGAGAAGAGAAATAGGAATAGGAATAGGAATCGGAATCGGAATCGGAATTCCTATTGTGGAGTGGAGTGGAGTGGAGTGGAGTGGAGTGGAGTGGGGTGAAGTGGAATGGAATAGAATAGAATAGAATAGAATAGAATAGAATAGAATAGAATAGAATAGAATAGAATAGAATAGATAGAATAGAATAGAAAATATGGAATGGAATGGAATGGAATGGAATGGAATGGAATGGAATAGAATAGAATAGAATAGAATAGAATAGAATAGAATAGAATAGAATAGAATAGAATAGAATAGAAAATATGGAATGGAATGGAATGGAATGGAATGGAATGGAATAGAATGGAATGGAATGGAATGGAATGGAATGGAATAGAATAGAATAGAATAGAATAGAATAGAATAGAATAGAATAGAATAGAATAGAATAGAATAGAATAGAATAGAATAGAATAGAAAATATGGAATGGAATGGAATGGAATGGAATGGAATGGAATAGAATAGAATAGAATAGAATAGAATAGAATAGAATAGAATAGAATAGAATAGAATAGAATAGAATAGAATAGAATAGAATAGAATAGAAAATATGGAATGGAATGGAATGGAATAGAATAGAATAGAATAGAATAGAATAGAATAGAATAGAATAGAATAGAATAGAATAGAAAATATGGAATGGAATGGAATGGAATGGAATGGAATGGAATGGAATGGAATGGAATGGAATGGAATGGAATAGAATAGAATAGAATAGAATAGAATAGAATAGAATAGAATAGAATAGAATAGAATAGAATAGAAAATATGGAATGGAATGGAATGGAATGGAATGGAATAGAATAGAATAGAATAGAATAGAATAGAATAGAATAGAATAGAATAGAATAGAATAGAATAGAATAGAAAATATGGAATGGAATGGAATGGAATGGAATGGAATGGAATGGAATGGAATAGAATAGAATAGAATAGAATAGAATAGAATAGAATAGAATAGAATAGAATAGAATAGAATAGAATAGAATAGAATAGAATAGAAAATATGGAATGGAATGGAATGGAATGGAATGGAATGAATAGGATAGGATAGGATAGGATAGGATAGGATAGGATAGGATAGGATAGGATAGGATAGGATAGGATAGGATAGGATAGGAAAGAAAATATGGAATGGAATGGAATGAAGTGGAATAGAATGGAGCAGAATATTCTTTATTGGCAAAGTCTGATTGGACACACAAAGAATTTGTCTCCAGTGCAGAAGCTCTTAGTGTACAGCCAAGCAACAAAGAGATATACGTAAGATACCAATAGGAGCAGGTAATAGGAAAAACATAACAGTAAAGAGAAATATTATAGAATATAAAAGAATAGGGTTGGGAGGGACATTGGAAGTCTTCTAGTCCATCCTATTACTGAAGCAGGAGATCCTATACCATTCCTGACAAATGACTGTCTGGAGACAGTCCAGTCTCTTCTTGAAAACTTCCAGTGATGGAGCACCCATACCTTCAGTTGGACAGTCACTGAAATATGAGCCAGCCATGTCCCAATGGGAACCTAGGTTGCATTAACAGAGGGACAGAATCGGGATCACATGTGGTTGTAGTACGTTCTACAAAGCTTTGGTAAGGCCACACTTGAAATATTGCTTCCAGTTTTGGTTCCCATATTATAAAACAGACGTAGAGACTCTGGAAAGAATGCAGAAAAGAGCAATCAAGATTATTAGGGCGTCTGGAGGCTAAAACAGACGAAGAACGGTTGCAGGAATTGGGTTTGTCTAGTCTAGTGAAAAGGGTTGCGGTGGCTCAATGGCTAAGACGCTGAGCTTGTCGATCGAAAGGTCAGCGGTTCAGCAGTTCGAATCCCAAGTGCCGCATAATGGGGGGGGGGGGGAGCTCCCATGACTTGTCCCAGCTTCTGCCAACCTAGCCGTTCAAAAGCACATCAAAAAGTCAACTAGAAAAATAGGGACCACCTTTGGTGGGAAGGTAACAGCGTTCCGTGCACTTTTGGCGTTGAGTCATGCCGGCCACGTGACCACGGAGACATCTTCGGACAGCGCTGGCTCTTCGGCTTTGAAACAGAGATAAACACCGCCCCCTAGAGTCGGGAACGACTAGCACATACGTGCAAGGGGATCCTTTACTTTTAGTCTAGTGAAAAGGAGGACTAAGGGAGACATGCCAGCAGTCTTCCAATATTTGAGGGGCTGCCACAAAGAAATGGGGGGTGTCCACCTATTTTCCAAAGCACCAGAAGGCAAGACAAGAACCAACGGATGGAAACTAATCCAAGAGAGATCCAACCTAGAACTCAAGGAAGAATTTCCTGACAGCGAGAACAATTAATCGGTGGAACGGCTTGTCTTCAGAAGTTGTGGATTCTCCATCACTGGAGGCTTTTAAGAAGAGACGGGACAGCCATTGGCCCCAGAATATTATAGGATTCCCTGCTTGGGGTTGGACTAGATGACCTCCAAGGTCCCTTTCAACTCTCTTTATTCTGTTCTGCGCTGACCGTCAAGGGAAGAGCCAGGGCCACCGAAATCTCACTTCCACTGTCGCAAGTGTCTTCCCTTAAAGAGCTTCTGTAGTAAGAATTCTCAGGGGGCGAAGTGAACCTGAAAGGATGATTTATTATCCTGGAATATTTTCTCATGATTAGTCATTTACTCACTTAAAGGAGGGAGAACAAGGATAAATAGCCTGAGAGGCAATTTTCTTTTCTTTTCTTTTCTTTTCTTTTCTTTTCTTTTCTTTTCTTTCCTTTTTTTTTTTTTTTACAAGGAACAAAATTATTTGGTTACTCATAGTAGATGATGATAATGACAAAGTCCCAATCCATCAGTGGATAGAGGGCAAATGTGTGCGCGTTTAAAATATATAGCTGGGAAAGAAGCAGAGACCAAACGAAGCTTTGGGTTATACGTTTAAAGGTGAGCAAATGTTCCCTGCCCAAAATGAAACAGATGGTGATGCACAAGCAGTTAAAAGGGCAATCTAAAGTGGAACTATAGACAAAGGGAGTTTTAGATTCAATAGCAATGGCGCTTAGACTTATATACCGCTTCACGGTGCTTTACAGCCCCCTCTAAGCGGTTTACAGAGTCAGCCTATTTTCCCCGCAACAATCTGGGTCCTCATTTTACCGACCTCGGAAGGATGGAAGGCAGAGTCAACTTTGAGCCGGTTAGGGTCGAACTCCAGGCTGTGGGCAGAGTCAGCCTGCAATACTGCATCCTGACCACTGCGCCGCAAGGAAGGAGAAGGACAAAGGGAATAAGGGAGGAAGGAAGGAAGGAAGGAAGGAAGGAAGGAAGGAAGGAAGGAAGGAAGGATGGAAGGAAGGAAGGAAGGAAGGAAGGAAGGAAAGAAGGAAGGAAGGAATAGCACTTAGACTTATATACTGTTTTACACTGTTCTAAGTGGTTTATAGAGTCAGCATTTTGCCTCCAACAATCTGGGTTCTCATTTTACCCACCTCAGAAGGATGGAAGGCTGAGTCAACCTTGAGCCAGTCAGGATTGAACCTCAGGCTGTGGGCAGAGTCAGCCTGCAATACTGCATTTTAACCACTGGGCCACCAGGAATGGGAATGAGAAAGGGAAGAAGGGAGGAAGGGGGGAGGGGGAAGGGACGGAGAGAGGGAGGGAAGGAAGGAGTAGCAATAGCACTTAGACTTAGATACCACTTCACCATGCTTTACAGCCCTCTCTAAGCAGTCAGCCTATTGCCCTCAAAATCTGGGTCTTCATTTTACCAACCTCGGAAGGATGGAAGGCTGAGTCAACCTTGAGCCGGTCAGGATTGAACTCTAGTTTATGGGCAGAGTCAGCCTGCAATACTACATTCTAATCTCTGGGCCACCAGGAATGGGAATGAGAAAGGGAAGAAGGAAGAGAGGGAGGGGGGAAGCAGGAGGGAGGGAGGGAGAGAGGGAGGGAGAAAGGAAAGGAAAGGAAAGGAAAGGAAAGGAAAGGAAAGGAAAGGAAAGGAAAGGAAAGGAAAGGAAAGGAAAGGAAAGAAAGGAAAGAGCAGGGAGAGGAAAGGGGAAGGAAAGGGGAGGGGAAAGGAAAGGAAAGGAAAGGAAAGGAAAGGGGAAAGGAAAGGAAAGGAAAGGAAAGGAAAGGAAAGGAAAGGAAAGGAAAGAGCAGGGAAAGGAAAGGGGAAGGAAAGGGGAAAGGAAAGGAAAGGAAAGGAAAGGAAAGGAAAGGAAAGGAAAGGAAAGGAAAGGAAAGGAAAGAGCAGGGAAAGGAAAGGGGAAGGAAAGGGGAAGGGAAAGGAAAGGAAAGGAAAGGAAAGGAAAGGAAAGGAAAGGAAAGGAAAGAGCAGGGAAAGGAAAGGGGAAAGGAAAGGAAAGGAAAGAGCAGGGAAAGGGAAAGGGGAAGGAAAGGGGAAGGAAAGGGGAAAGGAAAGGAAAGGAAAGGAAAGGGGAAAGGAAAGGAAAGGAAAGGGAAGGGAAGGAAAGGAAAGGAAAAGCAATAGCACTTAGAGTTATATACCGCTTCACAGTGCTTTACAGCCCTCTCTAAGCGGTTTACAGAGTCAGCATCCTGCCCTCCAACAATCTGGGTCCTCATTTCACCGAGCTCGGAAGAACAACGTTCTTCCTTGCGAAGTCAGCAATTACAGGTCGTCCTCGACTTACAACAGTGACCATTGAAAGTTCCAACAGCACTGAAAAAAGGCGACTTAGGACCGCCGTTTTCACACTGATGACCGATGCAGCATCCCTGTGAACGTGTCATCGAGATTCCCATGCTTGGGAACCGACTCATATTTACGACGGTCGCCGCGTCCCCGTGTCACCCGATCCCTTTGTGCGACCTTCCGCCGAGCCAAGTCAACGGGGAAGCCAGATTCACTTTAACAACCGTGTAATTCCCTTAACCAGAACAGTGATTCACTTAACATCTGGTAAGAAGGGTGGTAAAATGGGACAAAACTCACTTAATGTCTTATTGACCAAATTTGGGGCTCAGTTGTGGTCGTATATCAAGGACGACCTGCATTAGATTCTCTGAAGAATTCTGATTTATTAGATTATCCTTTAGATATTTCCCTTTTTGGTGGAACTGGGAGTGAAGGTCTGTTTCTCCTCAATAAAACCTCTCTTGACTGTTTTTTAAAATAATCACGGGTTGCTCAAAACCATCGTAATCTTTGAAGTTTAAATTATGTCACCTCACCCTGTCGATCTCTTTATTCAGTCTGAAGATAGCGTGCAAACTTTTCCAATGATCCTTGCCATTTTGGGATCAATATTGAAGGAATGTATTTATGGACGTAGATCATCAATTAGCATTTTAATAACGCCAAGCTATTTGCATGCAAAATCATTTCTAAATATATCCGGCCTCCTTCAAAAAACCTCGAAGTGTCCAGTAATGTATGCATGACTCTGCTAAAGGAAAGGAGATATGAAACTCACTCACTTTTAAGTTCGACAAATATGCTAATCCTTCCCTCCGAAGAGAGAATTTATTAGAACAAAATTGTTCTATTTGGTGGAAGAAGCATTGCATATCATTTGAATATCATTTGTTCCTGCGTGGGATTGTGATTCAAAGACAACATGCTAGAGGTAGTCCTCGAATTACAACAAACAATTGAGGCCAACATTTATGTTGCTAAACGAGACATTTATTAAGTGAGTTTTGTCCCATTTTATGACCTTTCTTCCCACCGTTGTTAAGTGAACCATTCATCATCATCATTTAACGACCTCATAATCTCTTGCGGGATGGATAGAGGTAGCAGAGTATTTACTGGCCGGATGCCTTTCCTGTCGCCAGTACGGAGTTTTGTTCAGCAGATATATTCTCATTGTGCCCAGAGAGAGAAATATCTGCCTCTACCTAGGATTAAACTCACAGCCTCCTGATTGTGAGGCGAGAGTCCCCACCTCTAGGCCACCGCACCTCTCCTGTTAAGTGAACCACTGCTGTTATTAAATTAGCAACGTGGTTGTTAAGTGAATCTGGCTACCCCGTTGACTTCGTTGACCATGGGGATGCTGTCACAGTCGTATGTGTGAAAAATGGCAGTAAGTCACTTTTTCCAGTACCGTTGTCATTTCAAACAGTCATTAAATGAACTGTCGTAAGTCAAGAACTACCTACAATATTTACACACCATTTAGTTCACTGAAGTATGTTGTCAAAATACTGTGATTGACCATATGAATATCCAGACAGTAGTTCAGTAAGTCACTTTTTTTCAGTGCTGTTATAACTTTGAACCGTCTCTAAACAAAACTGTTGTAAGTTCGAGGACAACCGGTATGGTGGCCTTGACATTGAATTGCTATTGGTGAACACCAGGGCTGTAGCACCATAATTGATCATAATCAAGTCATGGACCAACATCCATGACATATATTAGCAAGATCTAGTTGATAGTAAATAGTAATGTGGCCCTCTTGAATATCTGCCTTGCTGATCCTTCAGATTCTGCATCAGCCATGATCTCAGGACTGGAGAAATGAACATTATTGTCTGGGTCAAGCTAAGAGTGACCAGAGGTCGTACTATAGATTTGATACATTGTGAATGTCCATGACATTCAGATTTCAGGACACGCTAGGGGTCCTACTTCTGCCTTATCTGTTTGTTGTAAGACAGGATCCCTTATCTTTCCAAGCTGGTCTCAGGACTGGAGTTGAAGGACCTTAACTGTTGGTCCTGGTGGACCTCAACCCCATTTGTTTCTCAGAGAGTGCAAGAGTACATGGCAACCATGGCTTGTCCCAAGTAACCAGGTCTTGGTAGACAATAGGCAGCCATACAGAAAATCTGGTGTTCTCCTTTGAGCAGTTGATGTGTTCCACCTAAGATTAGCACTGTGTAGAGGTAGCAGCAGATGCCGAGAGGACTAAGCAAAAGAATGATCCTTGACATTGGACGTATGCTCCAAGTCCACCAGCTAAGATCTAGGAAAGACTTTAAGGCATTCTTGAAGGTACACAAGAACAAATTAAAAGATGGGGGAAGACCACTGAGCAAGGAATAACCTTAAAAGAAGATATGGCTGAAGGATCAACCTCCCTTATACTACACACAGGACCCTGAATAGATTGAAGGTTGGAGTGCCTATGTGTAAGGCCAATAGGCTCAACTGGGAGCTTTTAGCAGATAGCATGCTTTGTGTATATGGAGGGACTCAGATCCTGGTCCATCTGCTGATCTGTCAGCTACTACCAGAATCATGTGCTCACAATAAACTATTTTTGGTCAAAGCCAAGAAAGTGGCTTCATTTTGGCAGTCTAAAATTTGATCTGAACATGGAAGAAGGAGAAGGAGGAGGTGGTGGAGGAGGAGGAGAAGAAGAAGAAGAAGAAGAAGAAGAAGAAGAAGGAGGAGGAGGAGGAGGAGGAGGAGGAGGAGGAGGAGGAGGAGGAGGAGGGAGGGGGGAGGAGGGGGAGGAGGAGGAGAAGAAGGAGGAGGAGAAGAAGAAGAAGAGGAGGAGGAGGAGGAGGAGGAGGAGGAGGAGGAGGAGGAGAAGAGGAGGAGGAGGAGGAGGAGGAGGAAGAGGGATGAGGAGGAGGAGGAGGAAGAGGAGGAGGGGGGAGGAGGAAGAGGAGGTGGAGACGAAGGAGGAGAAGAAGGAGAAGAGGAGGAGGAGGAGGAGGAAGAATAGAATAGAATAGAATAGAATAGAATAGAATAGAATAGAATAGAATAGAATAGAATAGAATAGAATAGAATAATTGGAAAGAGACCCTTGGAGGTCTTCTAGTCCAACCCCCTGCTTAGGCAGGAAACCCTACACCATTTCAGACAAATGGTTATCCAACATCTTCTTAAAAACTTCCAGTGTTGGAGCATTCACAACTTCTGGAGACAAGTTGTTCCACATAAGAAAGAGAAGAAGAAGAGGAGGAAGAGGAAGAGGAGGAGGAGGAAGAAAAAAGAAGAAGAAGAGGACGTTGATGTGCAATTGGAAGATATCAAAGTGGGTCCTTTGCCATGGTCAGATTGCCTCCTGTTCAGGATGAGACTCACGACTGCCAAGGATCTCCACAGGGTACCTAGCGGTTGCCAAGAATCTGGTAAGAATCTGCAACGGCTTGAACAAGAATGTAACTCAAGAAGATCACTCCCGGGGAGCCTAATTTTGCATATCCATCCCATAGTTTTCCCAAGGAGGTTAGGGAGAAGTGGTACAAGACACATTTGGAGTACGGATGGAGGAAAACTCAAACTAAAACTGAGGTGGGACATGTTTGACCTGATGCCATGGTGGCAAGGGTCACAGGATATTCCTTTGCCTCTACCCTTGCTGCAGTTGGACCATAAGGAAGGCTGAGCACCAAAGAATGGAGGTCTTTGAACTCTGGTGCTGCAGAAGACTCCTGCAAGTCCCTTGGACTGCAAGGCGATCCAACCCGTCAGTCCTAGAGGAGATCAACCCTGACTGCTTTTTAGAAGGCCAGATCCTGAAGAGGAAACTCAAATACTTTGGCCACCTAATGAGAAGGAAGGACTCACTGGAGAAGAGCCTAATGCTGGGAACGATTGAGGGCAAAAGAAGAAGGCGACAGCAGAGAACGATGGATGGATGGAGTCACTGAAGGAGTTGGCATGAGATTAAATGGTCTCCAAGGGATGGTAGAGGATAGGAAGGCCTGGAGGAACATTGTCCATGGATTGGACACAACTTCGCAACTAACAACAACAAAGAGAGCAGGACATCACAAGAAGCAGCCATAGTCAAGTTTAAATTGTGGCAGAATGTTTAAGCATCATAGGGCCCTCAAGAGGACTCATCAACCAAGAGCTAACAGATAAACCATGATTCAGCCATCTGCCTGAATTTCTACATTTTCCTTCCAGGATGGGTAAAAACTTCCTAAAAAAAAAAAAGTCCCAGATAAGTATTGGTAGTCCTCGACTTACAACCATTTGTTTAGTAGTCATTCAATGTTACAACAGCACTGAAAAAAAAGGGAACCTGTTTCACACTTACGACAGTTGCAGCATCCCCACGGTCACAGGATTCAAATTTGGATGCTCGACGACCGGTTCATATTTACGACGGTGGGTCCTGCAAGCCCCTTTTGTGACTTTCTGACGAGCAAATTTGGGGGTGGGGGGTGGGGAAGCAAGATTCACTTAAGAACGGTGTCAAGACGGGTCGTAAAAATGGGGCAAAACTCACTTCACCGTTTTTTTTTTAAAAAAAAATTGATTTATATGCTGCCCTTCTCTGGAGACTCAGGACGGCTTACAGTGCGTTAAGCAATAGCCTTCCTACTTTTGTATATTTTATACAAAGTCAGCTTATTGCCCCCAACAAACTGGGTCCTCAATTTCCCCACCTTATAAAGGATGGAAGGCTGAGTCGACCTTGAGCCTGGCTGGGATTGAACTCGCAAGTAATTGCAGCAGCTGGATCTTAAATGCTGCCTTTGTAGGAGGCATTACTCCCCTACGCTACTCAGTCTTGCTTATCAGTGCAGCGTTTGGGCTCCGTTGTGGTTTTAAGTGGAGGACCACCTATACTGCGAATTGAAATCAATATAAATGATCTAGGACCTATGACATGTGTGCCACAGATGGCACGCTGAGCCATATCAGTGGGCACGTGAGCGTTAGCGTGCTCAGCTATGGTGCGCATGCGCGAGCCAGCCAGCTGATTTTTGGGCCTTCTGGGCGCACCGGAAGTCGGGAAACGGGCCGTTTCTGGACTCCGGAGGGTCTCTAGGAGGCTGGGGAAGGTTGTTTTTGCCCTCCCCAGACTCCAGAAAAGCCTCTGGAGCCTGGGGAGGACAGAAAATGGGCCTACAGGCCCACTGTGCCATCACATGCCGAAAGTGGGGGAAGCACAGGGGAGGGTCACACGTGCATGCGTGGGGGGGGGGCACATTGAATTATGGGTGAGGGCACACATGCGTACGACCCCCCCGATGCTCCCCCCCACTTTCGGCACACGACAGCAAAAAGGTTAGCCGTCACTGATCTAGGAATTCAAAGTACCTGCCATTTACTGAGCTTGTCAATCCGAAAGGTCGGCAGTTCGGTGGTTCGAATCCCTAGCACAGGTCTCCTGCATGAGTAGTGGGGTGGACTAGATGACCTCCAAGGTCCCTTCCAACTCTGTTACCGTTAGCTGTTAACCAATGCCCAGGTTTCTGATCTGCTACAGCGGGGAAGACCCATTTCCCCCCCTCCCCTCCGATCCAACTTTGATTAAGATCCTCTAATCTCAGGGAGACCAGCTTTCCATCACCCCCAAAGAGATGTGTCTGTGGGAGTGGGGGAGGGGGAGGTAGTCCTCGACTTACAACAATTCATTTAGCGACCGTTCAAAGCAACCACAAAGAGTGTGACTTTTGAACATTTTTCACACTTAACGACCGCGCCAGCATCCCCGCGATCCCACGGTCACAATGATCGCTTGGCAACCGAATTCTATTTAATGACGGTTGCTAGCAGTGTCCCTGAGTTACGTGATCCCCGGGGTTTTTTTGGGGGGGGAGGGGCGGCCTCTTGACAAACCAAAAAGTCCACGGGTGGGGAGAAGCCGGATTGAGTTCCCAAACCGCGTCAGTCACTTCAACGACTGCAGTGCTTCACTTCAACAACGGTGGCAGGAAAGATTCTAAAAATGGTGGGGGGCAGAGCTGCCTTCATTCCCCGTTTAGCAGGCAGAATCGGTGGGCTACCGTTGTGGTCATAAATCGAGGACGGCCTGCGTTTTACCAGCCTTGCCTCCTCTGGAACCCAACTCCTGTCCTCCTGACTCTAAGAACTCTGGCCACTCTCAGGCATGGTTTGTCCTGGCCTCCTTTTTCCCTTCCCACTTGAGGTAGGGTGGGGGTGCGAGTGGACAGCCTCGGTTGCTAAATTCTCCCCCCCCCGCCCGCGGCCCCCCCCTTCCCCAACCCTGCGGAGCTTTAAGTCTCAGCCTTCCCCCTTCGTCTTAATGCCTTCCAGGCTGGCCATTCCCGTTGCAAATGTCCAGAGTGTGGCCGAATTCAGGAGCGGGCGGGGGCAGGCTCGGTTGGGGAGGGGAGGGGAGGGGGGGGGGGTAAAGGAAGGAGGGCAGCCCCGCCGGTGCAGCTGCTCTGCAGGGACGAGCCGCGCTTGCCAAATTCAGGCTGCCAAGATTTTTTTTTTTTTTTTTTTTGCTGCAACCCCGCTCTGCGGCGGAGGCGGCTTCGGCCCTCTGCGCGGCGGAGACCGAGGAAGCGCACGGGGCCCCGCGTTCCTTTAAAGCGGTTGGCTTGGCCTAGGATCCAAGCCCCCAGGGTGGCTAGGAAAAGCGAGCCCCCGGGGAGGGGGAACCGATCCCGGGGTCTGCCGGGGGAAGGAAGGAAGGTGAAGGGACCCCACGGGAAGGGGAGAGGTACCCAATGGAGACGGAAAGAGCGCAGGAAGACCCGCTGGGCCGCCCCGCCACCACCCACCTCGCCAGCCGCAGGCAATGGCTGCATTGCGCCGGGTCCGGCTCCGACCGGTGTGCGCAACGCCGTGACCTCGGTCTAATTTGCTCTGGAAGGGCGCGGGCGGGCAAGAGGAGAGCCGGCGGGGCGCTTTCCCTGAGAGGTGGGGTGGGGGCGCCAACAGCCGGGTAGTGGAAGCGCAGCGCAGCGCAGCAGAGGAAGCGCAGGACGGGCGCCCCCTCCTCTCCTTCTACTCCTCCTCCTCCTTCTCCTCCTCCTCTCCCTGTGCCCCCGCCCTCCACTCCACTCCTCTCCTCTCCTTCTCCCCCCCTCCTCCCCTCCCCGCGCAACGGCTGAGCTGCAGCTGCGCCGAGGCGCTGGCAATTTCTGCTGAGGCGGCAGCGCGGTCGGGGATGGCCGGCCCGGCTCGGCTGTACTCCGCTTCTGCCGCAAGCGCCCGCCGGCTCCCGCTCTTCGGCGCCCCCCCGAGCCGAGGCAGCCCCGGCCGAGGCCACGCGAAGAGGAAGAGGAGGAGAAGGAGGAGGAGGAGAAGGACCGCGCCGCTCCATCCATCCTTAAGGCAGACCCGCAGCCCGCTCGCCCGCCTCGCCTTGCCGGAGCTGGGCGGCGGGGGACGCCCAAGGGACCCTCAGCCTCAACAACTTCTCCGCTCCTGACCCGCTTCCCCGTGGCCCGGCAGTTGCTGGGAGAGGGGTTGGTAGTGGTCCGCGGGGGTGGCCTCGGCGCAGACCGACCGGCGGCGGTGTTGCGGGGAGTCTGAGAGTGCTGCGGGCGAACGCGCCTTGACGCATCCTGAGCGGGCTCGGAGCGCGGGCGCTGCAGCAGGACCGCTCTCTCCCCACCCCCCCCTCTCGCCCCCCCTCCCCATCACCTCCCGCAGCAAGGTAAGGAGAACTAGAGTAACTTTGCGCTGCTTTGCGGGAAAGCTGGGATGCCGCGCGTGGGGAGGGGAGGGGGACGGAGTAGAGCCCGGACGGATTTTTTTCCCCCTCCTCGCGCCCCTTTTGCACCGCTGTCTTAAGTGCCCCCCCTCCCCACCTTGATCTGAAGCTGCGGAAGAATGACACCCCCCCCCTCCCCCGAAACTTTTAAAAGATCTTCCAGCCTTCACGGATTTTTTTTTCCAAACAATTATTTATTTATTTATTTCTTTATTGGCTTCCTCGCTTCCCACTCGGGTGACCGCCTCTCCGCTGCAGTGCATGACCCGACCGGAGGCTCTCCGCGGCGCGTTCGAACTGGGGGTGGAAAGGGGGGGGGGGCGATCCGTGAACTTAGCGGGCGTGGAGCTCCGAGGCGGGAGTCTCCGCTCAGGTTGGGCAAGCCTGAAAGCCTCCCCGGGCTGGTGTTCCTGGAAGCATGCGGCACTTCTGCTTTGGCCTTTCTTGTGGCTTGGTGTGCTGGGCTGGGGAAGGAGAGGGAGGGAGGGAGGGAGGGAGGGAGGGGGGGTGGGGAAAGCAACCTTTTAAAAAAATGAATACCTTCTTATCCTTTGCAGTCTATGCCCGTAAGCCGTCCGTCCCCCCCACGAATCTCAGGGGAGCCCACATTGGTAAGCAAGGGCCAGCCCAGAGCCAGGGGAAAGTCGCCAGGTCTTGCTGAGTCGGCATCTGGGCTACCTCACCTCAGCCGCCGTGCCGCCGCCGCAGAAGCAGCGGTTGTTTGTTTGTTTATTTATTTATTTATCGGGTGAGAGGAGGCAAAGTGTGGCAGGAGCCGCAGTGCAACAGCAGCCGCAGCAGCCGCCGCCGCCGCCGCCGCGTGGCCCATCCTACAAGAAAAGTCCAAGTGGCCAAAGACTAGTGGAAGTCCATCTCGTAGCCTTTCTCTCTTTCTCCCCCCCCCCACCCACTACTCTCCCCACCCACACGTGCGAGGAGGCCCGGACTCTCCTCCTGCCTTCGGGGAGCCAGTCCGATTTACTCCCCTGCCTGGTTCCCCACCCCACCCACCCCCGCCCAATGACTAGCCCCCTTCCCCATTTCCTTTCCTTTCTCCAGCCAGGACTCCCTCCGGCCTGGCCCCTTCCCCGTTTTCTCATCTTGACTTCCCCGATTTCATCCTTGCCGTCTCCTGGCTCGGGAGCTGTCCACTTCAGCACCGTCCGCACCGATGCGCTAACTCCATCCCAGGAGCTGTCCACTTCAGCACCGTCCGCACCGATGCGCTAACTCCATCCCAGGAGCTGTCCACTTCAGCACCACCCGCACCGATGAGCTAACTCCTACCACGGATTTCTTGTTATCTCTGAAGTCCTCCTCCCTCCATCGCTCGCTGGCCGGCTCTGGGAGGGGACTCCTCCTGCCTTGGGCCCCAATTCTCCATTTCCCACCATGACTGTCATGGCTGGGGACAACGTGGACGAAACCTTGGCTTTGCCAGGCCACCCTCAGGACAGCTACCGGCCAGGGTCTCACGAGGACCATGAGTGCTGTGAGCGGGTAGTGATTAACATTGCTGGCCTGAGGTTCGAGACGCAGCTGAAAACCCTGGCTCAGTTCCCCAACACTTTGTTGGGGAACCCCAAGAAACGCATGAGGTACTTTGACCCACTGAGGAACGAGTATTTCTTTGACCGGAATCGCCCCAGCTTTGATGCCATCCTCTATTACTACCAGTCTGGAGGACGGCTTCGCCGGCCAGTGAATGTTCCTTTGGACATGTTCTCTGAGGAGATCAAGTTCTATGAACTGGGGGAGGAGGCCATGGAGAAATTTCGAGAGGATGAAGGCTTTATTAAGGAGGAAGAGAGGCCTTTACCTGAGAATGAATATCAAAGACAGGTTTGGCTGCTCTTCGAATACCCGGAGAGCTCTGGGCCAGCTCGGGTGATTGCCATCATCTCTGTCATGGTGATCTTAATCTCCATCGTAATCTTTTGCCTGGAAACCTTGCCAGCCTTAAAGGAACAGGAGAGGGACTATAAAGCCCACAACCGCACAGACAACTCCACCGTCTACCGCAAACCCAACATCTTCACCGACCCTTTCTTTGTGGTGGAAACTCTATGCATCATCTGGTTTTCGTTCGAGCTGGTGGTGCGCTTCATTGCCTGCCCGAGCAAGGCTGAGTTCTTCAAGAACATCATGAATTTCATAGACATAGTGGCCATCATCCCTTACTTCATCACTCTGGGCACAGAGATGGCTGAGCAGGAGGGGCCTCCCAAAGGAGAACAGGCCACCTCTCTGGCCATCCTGAGGGTCATCCGACTGGTAAGAGTCTTTCGCATCTTCAAACTCTCCAGGCACTCTAAGGGACTCCAGATTCTGGGACAGACTCTCAAAGCCAGCATGAGGGAGTTAGGTTTGCTTATCTTTTTCCTTTTCATTGGGGTGATCTTGTTCTCCAGCGCAGTATACTTTGCTGAAGCTGAGGAACCTGGGACTTTTTTCGACAGCATCCCCGATGCTTTCTGGTGGGCAGTGGTATCCATGACCACTGTGGGATATGGTGACATGTACCCTGTGACAATTGGAGGCAAAATCGTGGGCTCCTTGTGTGCCATTGCTGGTGTGCTGACAATTGCCCTGCCTGTACCTGTCATTGTGTCCAACTTCAACTACTTCTACCACCGAGAAACAGAAGGGGAGGAACAGGCTCAGTTACTTAAAGTTAGCTCTCCTAACTTAGCCTCTGACTCTGACCTGAGTCGCCGTAGCTCCTCCACCATCAGCAAATCTGAGTATATGGAAATTGAAGAGGATGTGAATAATAGCATAGACAATTTTAGGGAGGCCACTCTCAGAACTGGCAACTACACCTTAGCCAACCAAAACTGTGTCAATAAAACCAAGCTGCTGACAGATGTTTAGGCCACGTTAGGGAAGGAAAAAGAAAAGAAAAGAAAAAAACAACCCCCACAATACAACACAAAAATGAAACCACGTTGGTAGCTTTGGAGAAGTTAAGGGGAGAGTGAGTGGCCCCCGCTTTGTAGATGCTTGACGAATATGTCGTTTGAATGCTTTACCTCGAAATAATGTGGTTGCATTGCAAAGTTTGCTCAGCGCCTCAAGAAGCTTTCAGGATCCATGAACGAGATTCACAATTTTGGGGGGATATTATTATTATTATTTTGGGCGGGGGGGGGGGGGGGAAGGAATTTCGTTTCCAAAAGTTATTTTCCAGTGGGTATGAATAGTTAATGATCATTCATGGGACTAGTCTAGTTATAAATAAGTATCATCTGCTTCTAGCCCTAGAATTCTTTGCTTTCCTTTTTTGGGGGGTTCGTTCACTTACTTTTTAAACGATCAACTTGAGAGGACTTTTACAAATATGCATGGAATACAGGAAAAAAAGTTTCTATTTAAAAAAAAAAAGAAGAAAAAAACCAAAACCTGCACAATGCATCCGAAAACATGCATCCAAACTATATTCAGCAGTAATAAAAGTGCAGTAGATATTTTCCCACTGCTTAGGAGGACCGATTTAATCTAGTCCCTTTGGCAAAAAGGGGTTGGCAGTCTGGGTAGACCGATCTACCCACAGCACTTTACGAAAATATGCCAGGTCATTCTGGGTTTGCGGTACACCCTTCTGAGGCATACCCATCCCAGGGGTGGGGTGGGGTGGGATGGGGGAGACCAAATGTCTGCAGTACTGCTCAGGGGGTCTGTCAGGGGCAGAAGGTCCCGAGATCCATCTAGAACTGGATGCAAATATTTCTAGCGCCTCACTTGCAAGACAGCACAATAGAATTTAATAGAAGCATGTGGACTTTGATACTTCTCTGTTTTATAACTGCATGCCTGGCCCATTACCTCAGAAAATAGGGAAATAAGTTTTTGTTTCGACCCCCACCTCCTTTACAATAGGCCTGATTTATTTATTGACTGATTTCTTGGTTTCAATTTGCATTCACCAAAAGTGCACTCCTTTTGATTTTACGAAGTATCTAATTAGTAACTGAAAAAAAAAAAAAGTACTGTATTTAAAGTGCATATGTTAGTCAAATGGGTACAACAACTTTTGGAGATCAAAGCATGTTCCAATATTCAGCATTATGGCCTCTTTGACGAAAAGGCGTAGCTCCAGTTAATTAATGCATGAGTTTGGTTTTAAAAAAAAAAACGACGACAAAAAAAAATTGATGATGATGATGATTATGATAATACTTCTTTCTGTTTTGTTTGTTTAATTAATTGCTTATTGGGACCGAAGGGCCAGGAAGCACTCATTACATAGTTTCAATTATTTTCCTGTGTTTACTCAGGGAAATTAGTTGGCTTCTGCCTTGGCCTTGTTGGAAATGAACTGACTTCAACCCTTAAAGGGAGAAACTCTTGTGGAAATTTAAAAGCCAGTTTATATATAGCAATGCCTAAAAGAGTCTGTAAATCAGGAAACACAAAACAAAACCACCACAACAACAAAAAGGTGCAGAAGCATGCCTTTTGATGCATTCTTAGAATGTAAAATAAAAACGTATTTATTATATGCATTCAACTTTGCAGCCCAGTTCTTTCCACAGCTGTTGTTGGACGGGGGTGGGAGTGGGGAGAGATTTTGGGGCTCCCCCAGGACACAACCAATTGATTTGAAATTGTTGATTTAGTGCCTTTTATCCTCACACCGGCTGAACTGCTGGAAGGTACCTCGCGGATGAACTCTGACCTCAGGAGGCAAGGCTGGGCCAGCTCGAAGCTGGGCCATTGCGCCTTGTCCAGCGCAGGCACCACAGAAAGAGAGAGAGAGAGATGGAGTTTAGGGTGGGCACAGAGGAAGTGGGAGAGCAGGACTACCAACTGTCAGGCACCTTCACCGCCCTTCTGGATTCTTCCTTCAGAGGCAGGATGACTTTGCAACTTGATTTCGCCTTTGCCAAGTAAGTCGTAATCAGTTTTTCCCCCCCTCTACACAACTCAGCTTTCCTCCAGCCTGCTTCTTGCCTTGCTTTCTTTTTTTTTTCTCTTTTTGATTTTGTGGGGTGTGCTCTTGAGAGTTGTCATCCTTCCTTGGCAGGAAGTCTCCTTGGCATCCAGTCACCAAAGAAAAGGATGAAACTTTCCTAGCATCTCCATGGGAAGCCAACAGGAGTTGACCAAATCGGGGCTACAAATTCCCAGCCGAACTGCCCTGTTATTTCCACCCCATTTTAAACTCCCCCCCAATTCCTTGGAATTTTAAAATGTAAAAATGCCAGGGCTCTGGAAACAAACAAATAAACAAATCCCAAAGCTTATGCTTGGTCCGAATTAACGGGTGACAGGAAGAATAGAAATGATGTCATGAACCCAACACAACTCTGCTTTCCTTAAAAAATAAAAAAAAATCATTCCAAACATTCTTTGGATGTTTATAGTTTCTTGCTTGAAGGAAACTTTTCAAGATAAAGTTTCTAAAAAAGATTGCAAGGCCTGAAACTCCAGGGCGGTGATGGCTAACCTTTTTGCCATCGCATGCCAGGAGAGGGAGGGGGGGTGGTTTGCGCATGTGCGTGCCCACACCCATAATTCTAAGTGCCCTGCCTTGTGCATACAATGCCCCCCGCCCGCTTCTGGCACACGATGGCCCGGTAGGCCCATTTTTCTTTCTTACCTGGCTCCAGATTCTCTCTATACATCTGGGAAGGGTGAAAACAGCCTTTCCCACTCCCTCGGAGGCCTGAAAGGGCCCATTTCCCAACTTCCGGTGACTTTTTTGCTGTCCCCAGCCTCCAGAGAGTCTCTAAAGTCTGGGGACAGCAAAAAAGTAACTTCCTGTCCCACCGGAAGTTGGGAAATGGGCCCTTTCAGGCCACTGAGGGAGTGGGAAAGGTTATTTTCGCCCTCTGCAGATGCATAGAAAGGATGGAGCCAGGTAAGAAAGAAAAACGGGCCTCCCCCCCCCAGGCCCTCTGGAGGCAGGAAACAGCCTGTTTCCCTACTTCTGGTGGGCCCAGAAGGCCCGAAAATCAGCTGGCAGATGCGCGCATGCATGCCAGAGCTGAGCTGAAGTGCCATAGTCACCATCACGGTTCTAGGGCTACGGAAGGAAATAATACACAATTTTTAATCGATGCGGGGGTGTCAATGTTTTTTAATGACTCCTTTTTTTAAAAGTCAGAGTTGGGGGGGAGGGTTTCTTTTACACATGGATCGTACTGACATGGGCCATTAGACCCTCCCTCCCTTCCATTATTATTTTGCCTTTTCCATGCCAGGGGCAGGGAAAAGGCAAAATAATGTAACACAATTTTGCTCAGAATAGGAATACAGGTGTAGAAAGCTGCACCAATGTGGCTTCTGTGATCCAGATCAATAGGGAATATTTGTCCGAGGAAGCACATTTCCCTTCCGGTGATCAATGAACAGGATTTAAAAGAACAAGGCCGACTCCATATTTCATATCAAAAATCTCTTTTGGTTAACCTCTTCCTCTGTACAACCAGAGGATGGGCTTTGGTAGCCTCAAACTAGTTTCCTGAAGGTATCCTTGCATTAAACTGACTTGACAGTTGTGTTATCTCTGCGATAAACAGCTTAATGGCATAGAAGGTCATTTGCTCAGGGAGTTGAGACCTCGGTCAGCTTAGTTAACTCCTTTGCTCCTTGGTTTTGTTGTCTACACCTGTGTTTATCTACTACTACTGTCCTCAATCCTTACTCTGCATGTCGACGAGAGAGTACTGCATGCAGTGGTTTTTTGGGGTTATGGCTTCCCTTGTTTGCTTTTCGGCAAGGATGAGACAATCTTTAGGGCTTGTTGTAGCTTGCAAATACAAGCATTGCTTCCTCATGTATAATTCACGGCGAAGGAATTAGGTAAATATGGAATAAAGCTATAACCTCATATCGCATCGGCATTTGGCATGTATGACATCTAGCAAAGTTCTGCCTTTCCGTTAAAACTCTTGGCTTTGCCCTACACGTACTGAAATGTCTTTGCAAGACCTGAAGCTACATCGGACTGTTTACAGAGTCTTCCTAATATTCTTTTCAGGGTCTTCATTTCCCCGCACCCCGCCATCTATTAAGGAAACAGTGGTCTGTAAAAAAAAAGAATAGATGCGAGGATGGGCTCCAGATGGGGAGGACCAGTCAGAGTAGAGCTACAACCCATGTCCCGATGAGGTCCAAGGGTTGTAGGACCCATAGGCGGATCTAAAGTTGCCCATGGTGCCAAAACACGAAACATGGATGCTATGATTCATCGGGTGATTCAGAAATTAACCAAGCAAAACATTCAAGATCACTCATGTTCACATTCTTAGCATCTTTAGCGTGGCCCTTGCAGGCTTCAGAAGTATGTTACCAAATTACCGTGTTTCCCCGAAAATAAGTCCCTGTTTTATATTTTTTTGAACCCTGAATCCTTGGCCTTATTTTTGGGGAGGTCTTATTATTTTGGGGCGCGTGGAGCTCTTGCCATCTTACCTGATTTCCAGCTCTGTCTCCCTAACCCTAACCAGAGGAAATGGTGGGGACCAGCTGCCCTGCGTTTAAATATTTTCAGGGAGGGCCTATTTTCGGAGACGGCTTATTTGAGCACATTCGCTCAAAAGCCCGATTGGGCTTATTATCAGGGGAGGTCTTATTTTTGGGCAAACACGGTATTTCTTTCAATGTGACGAAAGAAAAAAAAAGATAAACATTCGACAGGAGAAGAACAATCTCAAACCCGTTTCACATTCGTTAGATTTCAATGTACAGGAGAGAAAGCGGAAGGCCAGTCTCCTCCTGGCCCCTTTTCCTACATTTTCAAACTAAATGGAAAATGGAAAAAAATAAATTCATCCGAGCATTGGTTTGAGAGAAAAAAAAATGATCCATCCTTGAGGTTGGAACTCAACAAGATAGTCAGGTCAGTACTTCATTTGTTTCAGGAAGGGTAATATTTGCAAGGACTTGGAGAATGGAAGTTTCAGACACTTTTGGAAGCCTCTGTAGATAGAAGGTGATCAGTTGAAGCCGGAGAATGGAAGTCCTGGAAGAGAAAGTGGAGAGAAGGTGAAGTTCTGAAGTTGCTTCTGAGCTTCATTATTTCAGTCTGGAGGCAGATATTTGGCAGTAGGTCTCCTATCTCCACTGCAAATAGCTGAGAGAAAATGAGACGATCGTTCTTGCCTTGAAGAGCTAGGTTTAGTTCTTACTGAGGAGAGAAATCTAAGCTTGGAGACAACCAGATTGGGAATATCTGAATGAGAGATCCCCAACTTCCCTCCCCCTGGAAAATTACTATATTAGGGAAAAGGGTTTTTTCTCAATGGAGCAAATGGAAGGGTTGCAGGCTTGCCTAGACTTGTTACCACAGAGGGAGGATTTACAAGGACAAGGGAGCATTCGGTTATAGAATTACCGTATTTTTGGTAGTATAAGACACACCTTTTCCCCCCTTCTATAGGGGTGGGGAAGGGGTTGGATTAGATGACCTGCAAGGTCCCTTCCCACTCTGTCAATCTGTATATCTGTAATTTAATCCGAGATGAGGTTCTCACCTTCATTCATTCGGTCTCATTTCTTTGCGTATCACTTGTAAAGATCACCCTTCCCAAAAAGGTTGATGAGGTTTACACAACTGATGAAGCATTTCAGTGGGGAAAAAATTACAGATGTCTACATTTTCTACATTACAAACTAGATATACCCAGTTCCTGAAACCATCCTTCAGAATTTTTAGCTTCCAGTTTCTTTGCCACCTAACAGAAAGGACTGGATATAGACTATTGCTAGTGCTTAAAAAACAGGGCGAATCCTACAGATTCGAGGGGGGAAAAATACTGTATTTTTCAGAGTATAAGACGCACCTTTTTCCCCTCTAAAAGGGGGTAAAAATTTGGGTGCGTTTTATACACCGAATGTAGTCTGCCCACCCACTGGCCCCCATCCTTTGGCCTCTGCCTCCCAGTAATTTACCTCCTTGTAGCAAGCAGCAAGAAGAAGCAGCCCGTTTTTGCTTCAGCACAAGTTGATTATCCCTTGGATTGGCCTCCCAACTCTCAGCTGTTTCAGGCTGCAGGGATTGCCATTGCCTATGGCTGTGCAGGCCTTTGCTGCTTGCTGCAAGGAGGTAAATTGCTGGGAGCAGATTTTTTTTCCCCTTGGGCTAATCAAGCTATGCTGAAAATGAAAGTGAAAGTAAAGCAGGCTGTTTGCTGTTTGCTGCAAAGAGGCAAAATTGCTGAGAAGCAGAGGTAGATTTCTTTTTCTTGTTTTCCTCACCAAGAAAGGTAGGTGTGTCTTATAGTCTGGAGCATCTTATACTCCAAAAAAATACGGTAGTTTACCTTCTCCTCTATGGGGACATCCGATCTGCTGCTTATCTGGAGTAGACCAATGTCTGGCTTCTGTAGTTGTTGAAGGTGTTCTGTAGGACATGTTGGGCCCCAAAGAATTGGAATAGTTCTGTCAAATTAGAATAATGTTAGCTTCTAAGAATGTTCTTTGGTAGTTGGGGGCCCATCTGGTCAGTTGACCATGTGGCTGACCTTTCAGTCTACCTGGGCCATATTTGGAGGCAGGAAGACCAGCATGGATGTTCTGTTCTTAATTTGGCCCATCCAAGGACAGAAAAGGAAAATGAGAGATTCAGGTGACCTCCTTCTCCTTCTCCTTCTCCTTCTCCTTCTCCTTCTCCTTCTCCTTCTCCTCCTCCTCCTTCTCCTGCTCCTCTCTTCTTCTTCTTCTCCTCCTCCTTCTCCTTCTCCTTCTCCTTTTCCTCCTGCTCCTTTCTCCTTCTCCTTCTCCTCCTCCTCCTTCTCCTCCTTCTCCTCCTGCTCCTCTCTTCTTTTTCTCCTCCTTCTCCTTCTCCTTCTCCTTCTCCTTCTCCTTCTCCTTCTCCTCCTTTTCCTCTTGCTCCTTTCTTCTTCTTCTTCTTCTTCTTCTCCTCCTCCTCCTCCTCCTCCTCCTCCTCCTCCTCCTCCTCCTCCCCCCTCCCCTTCCCCTTCCCCTTTTTCCTTCTCACATTCCCTCATTAATGCATTTAAACATAGCATAGGATCACAACAAAAATCAAGAAACCTGGTATACTTTTTTGCTTAAACCATATTATTTGAGATACCAAAATGGGACCTCACTTTCCCCAAAAGCATGTTCTATTTAAGTCAGTTGTTCCTATATTCAGACATAGTTTCAAGAAAGTTTTTAAAAATTTATTTTGAAATGGCACAAACTCACTTTTAGGAAATTTAACTTTGATTCTGCATTTTCCATGGTATTTTTTTTTAAATCCTTCCTACAAATCAGAAGCTTGTTTGAAATGAAATGATTCCTTAATCTTGGAATTTGTAGTTTTGTGGGCCATTGAAATGGACAGCGATGTTGTTGTTATATTATTATTATTATTATTATTATTATTATTATTATTATTATTATTATTATTATTATTATTATTAATAATAATTTTCCATTTTCAGAGTGGATGATTGATATCTGGAGAAGTAAAGACATTAATCAGAATTAATCGACACCAATTTATGAAATTTATAAAAAAAACCTGTTCCTCTTCCTTTGCAATGCTGAATGGTACATTTATACATCCAAAAACATGTATGATCAGACAAGAGTATGTAATCAATTTGGGATGTTTATTCGAACTTATCAGGGGAAAAATGATTTGTGGATGCCTATCGAATTACCGTAGCTTTCTTGATTTCTCCAGCTACGATCTATACAATTTATCATTTTTGAGCTTTTCCTGCTATTATTTGGGAGGGGAATATTTCACTTTGATTAACTGTCTCCATGCCATTTCTTATAATATCAGATGCATATTTTGCTTTGATACCAACGTTAACAAGAAGATATTGTTTTATGACTGATTTCAGACACCCAAAAAAAAAAGAAAAAAAATACTTGAATTCATTTTTCCTTTTTAGGTTACGATAACACGTTTCCCTCACACACACACACACACACACACACACACACACACACTGTAGTACGTTAGCTCAAAAATGATGTACACAACGGATGTGTGTAGGAATGTATGTGGTTACTTCTCAGAATCCTCAGTTTAATGAATCAGTATTAATTGGGAAGTTTTCTCACAAAACGGCGATTATCTGACAAATGTACCATCAGGACCACAAAGCACATGGGCGTTTTTGATTTCCATGATATGCAAATTGTTTCTACATTGAGTCAAGAATGTACCTCACGTTATTGTTGATTTGATTTAGCCATGGCTGAAACTGGTTTGGTTTGTCAATTTTTGGGGGGTGACAAATGTTATGAGTTTATATATACATACATACATACATATAAATATATATATATATATTTAAAGCATAGCTTTCAACTATGCTGGTTTATCTGCTTCTGTTACTTTTACCATCTGTTCATACTCGGCATTGATTAAAGATAATTTTTAAGCTTATTCTTACACTCAGGAAAGTTGTGATTTGTTTATTGCGTGGACTCTGGTTTTTCTCCTCTCTTTTCCAACGTGTGCAATTGGGAAGATTTGGGAGTTGACGGCTTTCAAGAAAGAGGGATAAAAGAACCGGATTAATTTTGAACCGTTAGGCCTTTGAAAAACAAAAACAAAACAAAAAAAAAACGAATCTTGGCAAGGACTGGATGGGATCTTGGAAGCAAAGATGGAAAGTAGCGGTGGAAAATTGATTTGATTAGTCATCTTCTTGCAACGGAACCTTGTGGATTTGAGTTATGTGGCTGTAATTGCATTGGGGCAGTCGGCTGTTATAAGTAGTAGATGACTGACGATTGAATGCATTGCGTTAAGATACAGTAGAACGTGCATTGCTTGCGTCCCGTAGCAGAAAAGCAGGCAGAGCTGGGAGTGGTGGTGGTGGAGTGAAGTCAGTTATCAGCTTAGAGTCATTACATTGCCACAGAATGCAACCCCTCTTGAATTCCGTTGACCGGAATTCTGGTGCCAATTTAGTAGTGAGCTTTGGTCAGCTAGATTCTTGTGTATAGCTTGAGCCATAAATCCTTTCTGAATTGTGACTTAACATAGGGTCCTGATCCTTTGTGCCTGACACTTCCTGACATTTGTGATTGTGACATTATTATACATATGATTATCATGGAAAAATACCGTGTTTCCCCAAAAAACGACCTACTCAAAAAGTAAGTCCTAACTTGAAGAATATATGCAATAAAGGGAGAGAAAAACAGGGATGCTTGGACACCATAGGGGGAAAAAAAGCACTGAATTGAAAGTGAACAGAGCAATATTTATTTGTTTATTTATTTATTTATTAGTTTGATTTATATGCCACCCTTCTCTGAAAACTCAGGGCAGCTTACAATGCATTAAGCAATATAGAGAGATAGAAGAAGGAGTAGGGAGATTGAAGGAAGGGAGAAGGAGAGAGAGGAACAGAAGAAAGGGAAGAGGAGAGGAAGAAAGAAAAGGGGAACAAGAGTAGGAGGGAAGGTTAGATAGGGGAGAGGAAAGGAGGAAGGGGAGAAAGGAAGGGAAAGAAGAAGGAGAAGGAATAGGAGAAGAGGGAAGAAGAAGGTAGGAAGGACAAAAGAAGGGAGGGAGAGGAAGAGAAAGAAAAAAAAAGATTGCTGCGAAACGAAAAAGAGGAAATAGAAGAAAAGTATCCCTGAACATATTTCAATATATTAAGATAAAGAATGAATTAATAAAAAATAAAATTAAGAAGAATGTGTATGATTAAGAATAGAAAAAATAGAATTTGAGGGTGAAAGAAGATACTGTTTATAAAAATAAGAATAGAAAAATTGATTGACAAATATGGAAAAAGAACGCTTTGGCAGAAACTGTAACTAAGTAATATATATTTGGATACGATGAATTATATATGATATGATATGGTCAATACTCTGTTTCAAAAAATATGTTGGTGTGTATTGGGGGGGGAACCAATAAAACTTGTCAAAAAACATGATAAACCCTAACCTCCAAAATAAACCCTAATTAAGACCACGCCCACTCCAGGGTGCACAGGTAAAATTTAAATTAGGGTGAGGATGGGGTGGTGGTGGAGCTGCACTACTACTTACCTTCGGATAGTTGCAGCCACGCCTTGTGTACTTCGACCCCTTTCTTCTGCAGCCAGTAAGGCTTTCCTGAAGGTCTCTGTAGCCGATAACAGAGCTCTGGATCGATCCAGAGCTCTGTTATCAGCTAGAGTGACCTTCAGGAAAACCTAGCTGGCCTTGCGGGGTGAAAAAGTTCCTGAAGGCTTCTGATAGCGAAAAAGAGGCCGGGGGCAAAGCACGCAAGTGAGGTGAGTCAGTAGGTGACATCACCCCCTCCGAAAATAAGACCTGGTGCCTTTTTTGGTGGCCAAAAAAAAAGAGAGAGAGAGAGACAGGGTCTTATTTTTGGGGAAATATGGTAGTTTGTAAGGCCTGGCATAGGCTATCTGGTGGCTACCACACCATTACGTTCCAGTTACTCCGATTTATTGCTCATGTCAACACATCAGAATCTAATAAACTATTGTGTTTCCCTGAAAATAAGACCTATACTATTTGCTCCAAATAAACAATAATTATTTATTTAATAATAGTAATAATTTAATAATGAAAATAACACCTAACTGAAAAATAAGCCCTAATGCATCTGCATTAGGGTTTATTTTTCAGTTAGGTCTTATTTTCAGGGAAATACGATACTAAACACGGAATCTTAACTGGGGCTTATTTGGGAGTGGGTAGGGCTTATATTACGATCACCTGAAAAATCATGCTAGGGTCTTGTTTTCCGGTTGGATCTTATTTTCGGGGAAACACAGGTAATAGTCATCACTAAATTTGCCCCGTGACCAGGAGGGCCTTCGCACAGGTTCGCCTGGTGCACAGTTGCGCCCTTTCCTGGACCGAGATGACCTTCTCACAGTCACTCATGCCCTGGTTACTTCCCGCTTGGGTTACTGCAATTCCCTCTATGTGGGCCTACCCCTGAGATGCACCCGGAGACTCCAGCTGATCCAGAGTGCAGCCGCATGGGTTGTTATGGGAGCCCCTCATTACTCCCATATAACATCCCTCCTGCGTGAGCTGCACTGGTTACCAGTGGTTCTCCGGGTCCACTTCAAGGTGCTGGTTCTCACCTATAAGGCCCTACATGACTTAGGTCCGGGATATTTCCAGGACCTTTTCCTGCCTGCCTCCCACCGTCCTGTTCGCTCACATAGGACCTGTCTCTTCAGGGTTCCGTCGGCGAGCCAATGTCATCTAGTGGTGCCCAGGGGTAGGGCGTTCTCTGTGGGTGCTCCCACCCTCTGGCATGAGTTACCTACCAAGCTCCGGATGGCTCCTGATCTCCACTCCTTCCATCGGGACCTGAAGACTTGGCTGTTCAAGCAAATAGGCTGACTCTGATTCTGGGTTTTATTATTTATTATTAATTCGTTATTTGGTTTAAAATGGGATTTTATTGTACATGTTTCTTAACTTGTGCTCGCCACCCTGAGTCCTTCGGGAGAAGGGCGGCATATAAATACATGTAATAAATAAATAAATAAATAAAAAAAAGAACAGAATTGAAGAGAGGTTGTGGGGACGTAACGACTCTAAGCTCATTCCTCTCTTGATTCCACCACCCCCAGCTCTGCCTCTCCTTTTGCTTTCTGCTACAATCTGGTGGCTATACATCAAAACAAAACAAAATAAAAATCTTGCTCTTCCTTGAAACTGGTTGGCCACCATTTCTGAAGAATAAGCCAGATGGTATCACTCTTCATCTATCTTCTCCTCCTCCTCCGATTGGCCTCTGTGCTTGTTTTCCTGCTGGGCTTGAAACCCATGGGTTTGGCCTGAAGTCACCTTGAGCTTTGAGATCTGTTTTGGTTCGAGGGTAGGATAATGGCTGTTCTTTGGCGCGTGCAAGCAGGAGTAAGAGAATGCTCCTTTCTGTATATTTGTGTTTGCTTCCCCAACAACCTTTCTCTTCCCTTAATGGCAAAAACTGCAGAGAGCAGCAATGAATCACACAGCATGGGCCAGACTTACAAAAAGTTGGAATGCTAATTTTCAGTTGTTTATTGTAACCCCCCCCCCCAAAACCCAACAACAACAATCTTCCGACGTTTCAGCGTTTTTCAGAAGTTGTGGTCGATCGATGTGAGCTTGAGCTCGTTGTTGCTTTGGCTGCTTTAAAAGTTAAACTCCGATGACCATAAGATGCAAACAACCTCAGGGGTTAGTACAGAGGTAGTTGGAATCTCTTGGAGACCTAGACCTCTAACTGTAGCTAAATACAAGTACTGTATTTTCCTGCGTATAAGACTACTTTCTAACACACACAAATCTTCTCAAAAGTCGGGGGTCGTCTTATACGCCGGGTCTCATTCCCCTGTAACCAGGCAGACCAGCCCATAAGGCTCTGACGAGCCTTAAATGGCTCTGAGGAGGGTCGTCTTATACGCCCAGTCGTCTTATACGCCGGAAAATACGGTAGTTCTCGACTTACAACAGTTCATTTAGGGACCGTTGGAAGTGATGATGGAGACTTATGGCTGGATTTCACACTTAACGACCGTTGCGGCTTTCCCACGGTCACGTGATCACAATTCAGAGGCTTGGCAACTGACTCGTCTTTACGACGGTTGCAATGTCCCCCCCAAATCCTCTGATTCCCTTTTGCGACCTTCTCACAAGCAAAATCTATGTGGAAAGCCAGATTCACTTAACAACCCGTGTTCCTAAGTTAGCAACGGCAGCAATTCACTTAACAGCTGCGGCAAGACAGGTTGCAAAGCGAGGAAAACTCACTCAGCAACTGTCTCGCTTAGCGGCGTAAATTTTGTGCTCGATTGTGGTGGTAAATCAAGGACCGTGTCAGGTTTCGAGGTTGTCTCAAATAAATTGCACTTCAAACGAAGTCTTTGATGAAAAAACTCTCATTTATTAAGCACGACATTCTAACTCCGACTCATCGTAGCCAACACTGACTTCCGACCCTAAAACCCTCCCTTTCCTTCCCCCACTCCTCAGCACTCATTGGCCATCTTCCAAGTCACTCTACCCCTAATCTACTGCTCCAGCTCAAAGGAATTTCCCCCCTCCCATCCCATCTCCTAGGGGATATTATCTCCAGGGAAAATAAGTAGATGAAAAGTCAACCGTCCCTTTCCAAACACCTCCGCTTCTCCTTCTTATGTCAGCACTAGAGTAAATGCAGCTTGAAGTGCTGACAGACTGTATATATGGGTTTTGAAGGTCTTGCAAAGATAACGGACAGAAATATGCTCGCCTAGCAACTTACCCTGAGCAAAATGGACACTTGGTTTATCACCTTTTAAAATATTTCATTCAATCTTTGTGTACTAAAACACATTTTTACACACACACATCCCAAGTTCTTCCTTGGGGAGAAATAGGCTCAGACTCAAATCTTCAAAGACTGAGGGGCTGTGGTTCCCGGCGTTGCGATATAGTCAGCTAGGGCCATCGCTGACTATTGGGGGTGAATCTTTGCCCCCCACAGAGAGGGCTCGCAATCTGGGCGTCCTCCTGGATGCACGGCTGTCTTTAGAAGAGCGTATAACAGCCGTGGCCAGGGGGCTTTTTATCAGGTTCGCCTGATCCGCCAGTTGCAGTCCTTTCTGGATCGCGACGCCTTGCGCACGGTCACTCATGCCCTTCTCTCCTCTCGACTGGACTGTTGTAATGCTCTCTACATGGGGCTCTCCTTGAAAAGCACCCAGAGGCTCCAGCTGGTCCAGAATGCAGCCGCGCGGATGGTTATGAGTGCAACTTGTTGTGCCCATATGACACCCCTGCTGTGCGAGCTGCACTGGCTCCCAGTGGTCTTCCGGGTGCGATTCAAGGTGTTGGTTATCGCCTTTAAAGCGCTCCATGGCATTGGACCTGGGTACCTTCGAGACCGTCTCCTGCCACCAGTAGCCTCCCACCGGGCAGTCCGCTCCCACAGAGAGGGTCTCCTCAGGGTGCCGTCGGCCAAATTATGTCGGCTGGCAACCCCCAGGGGAGGGCCTTCTCTGTGGGAGCCCCTGCCCTTTGGAATGAACTGCCCCCAGAAATGTGTAAGATCTCTGACCTCCGTGTATTTCGCTGTGCCCTCAAAACCTTGCTGTTCCACCAGGCCGGGCTATCAATGTAAAGATTTTAAATTGGTTTTAAATGTGGGATTTTAAATTGGGGATTTTATATTTGAGCCAAATTATTTAATATTTTTAATTATTTTTAAATCTTGCCTGTCTTTGTGCTTTTAATCAGGCTGTACACTGCTCCGAGTCCTTCGGGAGGGGGGCGGTATAAAAATAAAATAAAATAATAATAATAATAATAATAATAATAATAATAATAATAATTATTATTATTATTTAATCTGTAGTGAGATTCACAGTCTTTGAGGCTGGTTAATAGCTCAGCAGCTCGAGTCCTAACCAAGGACCTAAGAACTGTTAAGGTATCGTCAAAGGATGTAAGCTGTTCCGAGTAAAGTGTTTTTTTGTAGAGTCAAAATGTTCAAGTCCGGTAAATTTAGGATTTCTAAATAGTGGTGTAGCCCTTTGGGTATTGCTCCAAGGGCTCCAATTGCAATCAAGTCAACACATGATTTCTTTTTCCACAGTCACTCAACTTCAATTTGCAAGTCCCGGTACTTTGTGATTTTTTCTTGCTGCTTATCTTCAATCCGTGCATCCCCAGGTATTGCAATGTCAATGAACCATCCTTTTTTTCTTTTCAACTACCGTTATGTCAGGTGTGTTGTGGAGCAAGTGCCTGTCAGTCTGAATCCTAAAGTCCCGCAAGATCTTGAGTTTCTCATTCTCTAGAACTTTCTCAACCTGATGTTCCCAGTGGTTTTTGCTGTACTCAAATCCAAAATTCTGGCACAATGTCCAGTGAATGATCTTAGCAACGCGGTCATGGCGTTGTAGGTAGTCGGTCTGTGAAATTTTGCTGCACCCACTGGTCAGTTTATTATGATTAGTTTATTTATTGATTGATTATGATTACGATTACGATTACGATTACGATTACGATTACGATTACGATTACGATTACGATTACGATTACGATTACGATTATGATTATGATTATGATTATGATTATGATTATGATTATTCCTCGCCTTTCATTAAGATCTGGGCAGTATTAGGGGCAAAAGTCCTCTTTTCCCCCTTAGTAATCGAAGTAACTATCATTGTGGGTTTCTCTCTTCAGTAGGATCATCCATGCCTTCTTGCCCCCTCCTCTCATCTGGCCATGCTAGCAAATGACAGACTGTCAGGGTGGCGTGACAGAATATTGCGGAATATGGCGTGATTTTCATGAATAACTAGATCAGATTCTTCCACATATGGCAGGAGGGTAGATCAGCGGGAACGATGCACTCCCAGAATGGAAAATGTACTGAGTTGTGCTTGCTTAATGACACGCAGTTGTACTTTAGGGCTGAGCAAGTTAAGGGATTGTTTCTTTAAAAAGAAAAGTGGAGGAGGAGGAGGAGGAGGAGGAGGAGGAGGAGGAGCTGTGGGGTCCTTGATGCTCTCTGAGTTTGGTTGTTTTCTTTCAAACATTTCATTACCCAACCAGGTGACATCATCAGTGTTAGAAGGGAGTAGGGTTTGTGGAATGATGGAGGAGGAGGAAGATGGTAGGGTCCTTGGTGCTCGTTCTCTGAGCTTGCTTGTTTTCTTGCAAATGTTTCATTATCAAACTAGGTAATATCATCAGGGCTAGGGGGGTTTGTGGAGAGGAGGAGGAGGAGGAGAGGAAGGGGAGGGAGAGGAAGAAAAGGTGGGAGAAGGAAGGGCAGGAGGAGGAAGGAGAGGAAGAGGAAGAGGAGAAGGGGGAGGAGAAGGAGGAGCAGGAGGAAGAGGAGGAGGAAGAAGAGGAAAAGGAGAAAGTGGAAGAGGAAGAAGAGGAGAGGGAGGAGGAGGTAGAGAAGGTGGAAAAGGTGGACTAGGAAGAGAAGGAAGAGGGAAAGGAAGAGGAAGGGAATGGAATGGAAGGGGAAGGAGGAGGAGCAGGAGGAAGAGGAGGAAGGAGAGGAAGAGGAGCAGGAGAAGGAAGAAGAGGAGGTGGAAGAGGAGAAGAAAGAGGAGGAAAAGGAGAAAGTGGAAGAGGAAGAAGAGGTGAGGGAGGCAGAGGTAGAGATGTTGGAAAAGGAGGACTAGGAGGAGAAGAAAGAGGAAAAGGAGGAGGAAGGGAATGGAAGGGGAGGAAGAGGAAGGGGAGGAAGAGGAAGGGGAGGAAGAGGAAGGGGAGGAAGAGGAGGAAGGGGAAGGGAAGGAGAGGAGAGGAAGAGGAGGAGGAAGGAGAAGGAAGAAGAGGAGGTGGAAGAGGAAGAGGAAGAGGAGGAAGGGGAGGAAGAGGAGAAAGTGCAAGAGGAAGAAGAGGAGAGGGAGGCTGAGGTAGAGAAGTTGGAAAACGAGGATTAGGAGGAGAAGGTAAAGGAAAAGGAGGAGGAAGGGAATGGAATGGGAGGAGGAGGAGAGGAAGAGGAAGAGAAGGTGGAAGAAGAGGAGGAAGGGCAGGAAGAGGAAGGGGAATAAGAAGAGGAAGAGGAAGGGAAGGAGAGGAGAGGAAGAGGAGGAGGTGGAAGAGGAGGAGGGAGAGGAAGAGGAGGAGGAGGAGAAGGACGACGAGGAGGTGGAAGAGGAGGAGGAGGAAGAGGAGGAAGAGGAGGAAAAGAAGAAAGTGGAAGAGGAAGAAGAGGAGAGGGAGGCGGAGGTAGAGAAGTTGGAAAAAGAGGACTAGGAGGAGAAGGAAGAGGAAAAGGAGGAGGAAGGGAATGGAAGGGAAGGAGGAGGAGAAGGTGGAAGAGGAGTAGAATCCATTAACTCCATTAACTAACAAATTTCTAGCAGGCCCCCAGAAGGGAACCAGATACAAGGGGATTCTAAAGAACTCCACGTAACTAGAGCTTTTCACGCTGAACGGATGGAAGAGGCGCACCCCTGTAGAACCAGCGGTGTGACTGTTTAAATTTTATTCCGAAAGTATCTCACAGCTATTTTTACCCGGTGAAAGGAATGGCGTCTGTCATAACGATTTTAAAAGCTTCGCAGAAGTGTGCCAGGAGACCTCACGAAGACCAGGCTGATTTTTGCCGTCTCTAAACGAGGCCCACGTGACTTTGAGGTTTTCATAGATGTTCCCAGATGTCTTTCGCCGGATTCTTGACTTGCAAGTCAAGACTGTTTGGACAGTTTGCGTTGTCAGATTGTACCAGGCGAAATGCCTAAGCTACATTCAGACGTACAGCCCTCCCTGTCCCTCGTTTTTCATAATCGCATCGCTTAATTCATCATTTCGATGCTTTCCCATTGAGAATTTTTAGAGTTTTGATCATTTCTCCCCTACCAGAATAATAAAACCACAGTGTCAGGGTTCCAAGTAACACCCCCAACGAAAGAAAACACCGAGGCTTGAGGTTCCTCAGAGTTCCATTTTATTAGAGATATCATATTGGCACATCTGGGAAAACCCGACTCTGAAAGCTTCCAGGTTTTCCCCACCCAAGTAAAAGTTCCAGTTCCTGCCCAGCACCCACAGGTCCATCACATGGTCCAATCCAAGCACCATCTCAACTGGAGATACTTCCCAGTCACACCCCTCCAGATGCAGGGCAGAGTGGCCTTGACTCTTTGGGAAAGGAATGCTATTTTGACTACATATTTCCCCAGCTCCATACAATCCCCTCTCCCAGTTTCCCACAGCATTAAATGTGGCAGGCCTGAAGATCCAATGCCTTTCTTGTCTCATGAACTTGAGGTTTCATCTTACTATTTTAAAGTACTGTATTTTCCTGCGTATAAGACTACTTTCTAACACAAAAAAATCTTCTCAAAAGTCGGGGGTCGTCTTATACGCCGGGTCTCATTCTCCTGTAACCAGGCAGACCAGCCCGAAAGGCTCTGACGAGCCTTAAATGGCTCTGAGAAGGGTCGTCTTATACGCCCAGTCGTCTTATATGCCGGAAAATACGGTAGGGGTTGTCCTCGACTTACGACCACAGCTGAGCTCCAAATTTCTGTTGTTTAGCGAGACAATCGGGTTTTTTTTAAAAAAAATGAGAAGCGGAGGAGGAAGGGGAAGGGGAAAGAGAGGAAGAAGAGAAGGTGGAAGACCGTTTGAGCATTCTTGCACACCATTGTTAAGCGAGCCTTGGTAGTTTTCTTAAATTAGTGATACGGATGATAAGTGAATCTGACTTTGCTCGGTTGCCAAAACCCATCACGTGTCCCTGGGACAACTGCAACTGTCATAGATATGAGTCGGTCGCCAAGGGTCTGAATTTTGACCGGGTGACTGTGGGGATGTTTGCAATGGTCATAAGCATGAAAAACGTTCATAAATCCCTTTTTTCAGTGCCGCCGTAACTTCAGTTACTTAAACGAACGATTGTGCGTCAAGCATTACCTGTACAAAAACACCAACTTCCTACTGTGTTTCCCCGAAAATAAGACCCTGTCTTATATTTTTTTTGAACCCCAAAATAAGCGCTTGGCCTTATTTTCAAGGAGGTCTTATTATTTTGGGGTGCATGGAGCAAGACGGGGCTCCTCTTGCCATCTTACCTGATTTCCATCTCTGTCTCCCTAACCCTAACCAGAGGAAATAGCGGGGACTGGCTTATTATCCAGGGAGGTCTTATTTTTGGAGAAACACAGTATATTGCAACCTGCAAAACTTAAATCTCTTTCTTCTGCAGCATAGCGTAAAGGGCCGAAATAGTTCTTTCTTTTGGATAAAGAAAGACTGACTGGTACTTGTGTGTTGTTATGCGATGGACCAGTGTCGCTGAAAGCTCTTTGCTTCCGAGCTGCCTTGATCTAACCCATAATAGACGGATGTTCGGCGGTATAAATCCTGCAGGATATATCCCGCGCTTCGGAACTGGATGGAGGAGAACTGCCTTGGCAGTCCGTCTTGCAAAAGAAGATCCACTTTTGGAAGATGGGCGAAAGGGAAAATGATGCAGCAGATTAAAAAAGACAAAAAAAAAAAAAGACCAGCAGCATTTCAACTGCATTAAACAGAAATGCTGATCTTGGATCGTAAATGACCATGGCTGGTTAGATTGCACAGTCCCCAGTTCGAGTTAAATGTTTTTTTTTAAGAAAAGAACATAGAGCAAGGGTGTCAAACTTGATTTCATGGCGGGCTGCATCAGGGTCGTGTTTGATCTCGGGGGTGAGGCAGGGGGCATGGCCAGGGTGGGCGTAGCCAGTTCAATGTCACTCACGTTGGGGGCACCTGTGGTGGCCAGATACTAAGGTAAGACTTCCCCCTCAGTCTCTCACTTTTATTATAATCTTCCTTCCTTCCTTCCTTCCTTCCTTCCTTCCTTCCTTCCTTCCTTCCTTCCTTCCTTCCTTCCTTCCTTCCTTCCACCTTCCACCTTCCTTCCTCCCTCCCACCCTCCCTTATTCGCTTTCTTATTATCCTTCCTTCCTTCCTTCCTTCCTTCCTTCCTTCCTTCCTTCCTTCCTTCCTTCCTTCCTTCCTTCCTTCCTTCCTTCCTTCCTTCCTTCCTTCCTTCCTCCCTCCCTCCCTCCCTCCCTCTCTCCCTGCCTCCCTGCCTCCCTGCCTCCCTTATTCCCTTTCTTATTATCCTTCCTTCCTTCCTTCCTTCCTCCCTCCCTCCCTCCTTTTTCCTTCCTTCCTTCCTCCCTCCCTCCCTCCCTCCCTCCCTCCCTCCCTCTCTCCCTGCCTCCCTGCCTCCCTTATTCTCTTTCTTATTATCCTTCCTTCCTTCCTTCCTTCCTTCCTTCCTTCCTTCCTTCCTTCCTTCCTTCCTTCCCTCCTCTCTCCCTCCCTCCTATTCTTTTACCTTCCTTCTTCCTTCTCCTTTCTTCTTCCTTCCCCTCTTTTCTTCAGCTTTGACTGGATGGTGGGGAATGGAAGGATGTATACTCCTTAGAGACAGCTGGTCATTTTAGCTATACAATTTGGGATGAAGACCCTTGGAATGGTGTGGGAGTAGGAATGGATTTCCAGAGGGGGGAAAAATGCAGACTACAGGAACCAGGAGCATTAACTCAGGAGATCCTGAGGACACAGATAAACCTTCCAGTGCTTCAAGGACCCTCTAAAAGGATGCAAACGACCAGCTGTTTGCAAGGAATAATAAATCCTTCCATTCTCCACCATCCAGGCAGAGCTGAAGAAGTTTCTCGGACGAGAAGGGAAACATCTTCAAAAGTAAAAAAAAATTTTTTACTACCGGTTCTGTGGGTGTGGCTTGGTGGGCGTGGCATAGCATAGTTTGGTGGGCGTGGCAGGGGAAGGATACTGTAAAATCCCCATTCTATCCCCACTCCAGGGGAAGGTTACTGCAAAATCGCCATTTCCTCCCAATCAGCTGGGACTTGGGAGGCAGAGAATAGATAGGGGGGGGGGCAGTCAGAGGTGGTATTTACCGGTTCTCCAAACTACTCAAAATTTCTGCTACCGGTTCCCCAGAACTGGTCAGAACCAGCTGAAACCCATCTCTGGTCCAATTGCCTCCTGAAAAATACCTTTGGGACAAGGCTATTTGTCAGGGTATTTACGAGACCGTCTTCTGCCACCAGTAACCTCTCACCGACCAGTACGCTCCCATAGAGAGGGGCTTCTCGGGGTGCCGTCGGTCAAACAATGTCGACTGGTGGCCCCCAGAGGGAGAGCCTTCTCTGTGGGGGCACCTACCATCTGGAACGAGCTCCCCCTGGAATTATGGAGGATCCTGGATCTGCGCACTTTCCGCCGTGCCCTTAAAACATTCTTATTTAAACAGGTGGGCCTGGCCTAATCTTCCCTTTTTAAACTGTTTCAAATCTATCCTAAATTGAGTGTTTTAAATGATTGGGCCAAAATATTTATTACATTCTAAATGTTTTTTTAACATTGCACTTCATATGCACTTCATCTGACTGTTCACCGCCCTGAGTCCTTCAGGAGTAAGACAGTATATAAATTTAATAAAATAAATAAATAAATAAATAAATAAGAATGACTAAGCAGTAGAGCAATTTGCCTAGAGTAGCAACTTCCCCTGCAATGATCCACTTCCTATTTAACAACTACAGTTTCATTTAGTGACCTTTCAAAGTTACAACGGCACTGAAAAAGGGACTTAGGACCATTTTTTCACACTTACAACCTTTGTAGCATCCCCAGGTATCATGGGATCGAAATTCAGATCTCAGCAACTGCTTCGTACTTATGACCATTGCTGTATCCCAAAGGCACACGATCCCCATTTTTGGAATCTTCTGACAAGCAGAAGGTTGCAGTTGTAAGACGAGGACTACCTATGTAGCAAGAAAGGCTGTAAAATGACCCCAAATTCACTCAACCGCTGTCTTGCACAGCGACAGAAACTTTGGCCCCATTTGTGGTCGTAAGTCGAGGACAACCTGCCTTCTGCAGTTGGCACATGTCTTCCTTAGTATCTTTTCCGGTACTTGCAATAAAAGCTGGCCTTTCAAGAACGATGCCCTTGAATCGTTGCCTGCAGTTCCAGTGAGCTAAGGGAGAAATCTGACTATTTCTTGGAATTGGCCCATTCTCCAAATACGTCAAGGTCAACTTCAAAGGCGATTCTGTTTTTTGAAGTTATAGCCAATCTTGGTATCATCTGCAAATTTAATATGCATCCTTTCATGTTCCAACTCTTGGACATTTATAAAGACATTGAATAGTGCAGAGCTGAAGGCAAGGGTCTTCAGAAATATCTGCATATTAGAATGTGCAGACATGAATAGATTAACACTTGCAATTAAAGAAAAGGAAGATTCTGATTATTATAGAATATGGGAGTCCTTCTATCAATGACTCCCGGATTTACGCACCTTCCATTGTGCCTAACGACGGAAGGATTTACGCACCTTCCGTCGTTAGGCCAGGCCTAACTTTTTTTTTTTTTTTAAATTTTGATTTATATGCCGCCCTTCTCCGGAGACTCAGGGCGGCTTACAATGTGTTAAGCAATAGCCTTCATACTTTTGTATATTTATACAAAGTCAGCTTATTGCCCCCAACAAACTGGGTCCTCAATTTACCCACCTTAGAAAGGATGGAAGGCTGAGTCGACCTTGAGCCTAGCGAGGATTGAACTCACAGAAATTACAGGCAGCTGGTGTTAATTGCTGCCTTTAGTAGGAGGCATTAGCCCTCTACGCTACACAGGCTCCCTTTAATTGTAACTTTTAAAATTGGTTTTAAAAACATTGGGGGTGTTTTAAATTGTTCTGGGCCAAATGATTTAATGGGTTTTATATTGTCTTTTAAATTTTGTAATTTGTGTGTTTTATCTCTCTGGCTGTTCACCCGCCCTGAGTCCTTCGGGAGTAGGGCGGTATATAAATCTAATAAAACGAAAAATGAAATGAAACTGAAATGAATGGTTAGAGAACAAATATGAACATTAGAAAGAAAAGCAGAGAAGTGAAATATGGGAAATGTTTTAACGAAGTTGAATAAGATAAGAAGAGGGTTGTTATCATAGTAGGCATATTAGGGCATTAGCACTAAGTTAATAATAGACAAAATATTAAATATGGCTGTAAATCTTAATTGTTATTGCACAAAATATTTGTACCCAGACGGCACACTGTTTAGATGTCAATCAATCAATCAATATCAACCAATCAGAGTGGAGCTGAAAGGGACCTTGGAGGCCTTTTAGTCCAACCCCCTATAGGAGACCCTATAGGGCCTATACCCATGATGGCCAACCTATGGCATGGGTGCCACATGGAGCTATATCTGTGGGCCCGCGAGCATTGCCCTAGCCCAGCTCCAGAGCGCCTGTGCATACTAGCCAGCTGATTTTCAGGCCTTCAGGGACCACCAGAAGTCGGGAAATGGGCCGTTTCTGACCTCCGGAGGGCCTCGAGGGGGGGGGGGAGGCCATTTTAGCCCTCCCCAGGTTCCAAGAAAGCCTCTGGAGCCTGAGGAGGGCAAAAAACAGGCCTACTGGACCCACCAGTAACCTTTTTGCCATCGCGTGCCAAAAGCAGGGCAGGGGGAAACGTGGGTAGGCGGGGCACGGGGGGCCATTGAATTATGGGTGTGACCACACGCATGCGTGACCGCCCCTCCCGTGCTCCCCCCGCTTTTGGCACACGACAGCAAAAAGATTAGCCATCACTGGCCTCTACCATTTCAGATAGGGGGTTGTTGAGTCTTTTCTTAAAAGCTCTCCAGTGATGAAGCATCTACAACTTCTGAAGGCAAGTTCTTCCATTGGTTAATTGTCCTCACTGGTAGGAAGTGTCTCCTGAATTCCAAATTGCTTCTTTTCTTGATTAGTTTCCATCTATCGTTTCTTCTGGTGCTGTGGGAGAACAGGTTGTCTCCCTTTTTCTTTGTGGCAGCCCCCCTCAAATGCATTCGTTCATGTCCACAATGCTATATTGCCGTGATGGCGAACTTATGGCACACGGAGCCGTATCTGTGGGCACGCGAGCATTGCCCCACTTCAGTCCGTGCTGGCCAGCTGATTTTCGGGACTTCCGGGCCCACTGGAAGTCGGGAAACGGGCTGTTTCCAGGCCTCCGGAGGGCCTCCGAGGGAGGGGGGGAAGGCTGTTTTCGCCTTCCTCAGGCTCCTAGAAAGGCTCTGGAACCTGGGGAGGGCAAAAAAATGGGCCTACTGGGCCCACTGTGCCATCGTGTGCCAAAAGCAGGGGGAGAGCAGGGGGAGTCATACGTGCATGTGTGGGGGGACAAGACGCATTGAATTATGGGTATGGGCACGCACGCATGCAATCCCCTCCCCACTACCTCTGCTTTTGGCACGCGATGGCAAAAAGGTTAGCCATCACTGCTATATTGTATACTAAGAAGAGTTGTGTGGTGGTGCAGGGGTTAGAATGCAGTATTGCAGGCTAATTCTGCCGACTGCCAGCAGTTCGATCTTTACCAGTTCAAGGTTGACTCAGCCTTTCCACCCTATTTCTGGGGGCAATAGGCTGACTCCATAAACTGCTTAGAGAGGGCTGTAAAGCACTATGAAGCGGTATATACCGTATTTTCCGGCATATAAGACGACTGGGCGTATAAGACGACCCTCCTCAGAGCCATTTAAGGCTTGTCAGAGCCTTATGGGCTGGTCTGCCTGGTTACAGGAGAATGAGACCCGGCGTATAAGACGACCCCCGACTTTTGAGAAGATTTTTTTGTGTTAGAAAGTAGTCTTATACGCAGGAAAATACAGTAAGTCTAAGTGCTATTGCTACTTTACTGAACTCCCATTTCATCCACAGAATTCCCTTTGTCAGTCAAAGTAGTCAGAAGAAGTGTATACACCCATTATGGATCCTAGACATGGTTGGATTATGGTCATCTTTGCTAAGGGGTTAAAGACATTTGTCTGAAATGGTATGTTTCAGCAGGAGGTTGGACTAGAAGACCTCCAGGATCTTTTCAAAATCTGTGATTCTGTTTTGTCCTAATTTAGCTTACTGGATGCATTAAGCCAACTTGCCTACAGTTTCCTGGCACCTTTTCCAATTTTCTGGCACCTCATTATTCTCCTCCCAGGTTTCAAAGAGTACAATCAATAGTTCCGAGATAACCTCTGTTAGTTCCTTCAGCACTTTGGAGACCTACGTACATTAACAAATCAAGTTCTTAATACAGTATTTAGAATGGAATGGAGAATAGAACAGAACGGAATGGAACAGAACACAACAGAACACAACAGACAGGAATAGAAAATATGGAATGGAGTGGAGAATAGATTTAGATTAGATTAAATTAGATTAGACTAGACAAGACTAGACTAGACTAGACAACATGGAATGGAATGGAGAGTAGAGTAGAGTAGAGTACAGTAGAGTAGAATAGAAAATATGGAATGGAATGGAATGGAATGGAATGGAATGGAATGGAATGGAATGGAGAATAGAGTAGAGTAGAGTAGAGTAGAGTAGAGTAGAGTAGAGTAGAGTAGAGTAGAGTAGAGTAGAGTAGAGTAGAATAGAATAGAAAATATGGAATGGAATGGAGAATAGAGTAGAGTAGAGTAGAGTAGAGTAGAGTAGAGTAGAGTAGAGTAGAGTAGAGTAGAGTAGAGTAGAGTAGAGTAGAGTAGAGTAGAAAATATGGAATGGAATGGAGAATACAGTAGAGTAGAGTAGAGAAGAATAGAAAATATGGAATTGGATGGAGAATAGAGTGGAGTGGAGTGGAGTGGAGTGGAGTGGAGTGGAGTGGAGTGGAGTGGAGTAGAGTAGAGTAGAGTAGAGTAGAGTAGAGTAGAGTAGAGTAGAGTAGAATAGAATAGAATAGAGTAGAACAGAATAGTTTATTGGCCAAGTATGATTGGATACACAAGGAATTTGTCTCCAGTGCATAAGCTGTCAGCTTACCCCTATTTCCCCAAAATAAGAAATCCCCTGATAATAAACCCAACCAGACTTTTGAGTGCATGCGCTAAAATAAGCCTCCCCCCAAAAATAAGCTCTCCCCGAAAATATTTAAAAGCAGAGCTGGAAATCAGGTAAGACAGCAAGAGGAGCCCCATCTTGCTCCATGAGCCCCAAATAATAAGTCCTTCCTGAAAATAAGGCCAAGTGCTTATTTCGGGGTTCAAAAAAATATAAGACAGGGTCTTATTTTTGGGGAAACACAATATATACATCCAGCAAGGTAATATAATCATACAGTATTTCTTTTTTGGTTTCCAATTGCATTTTCCACCTTCTTTTCTTACTTGCTGTAGGAAGAGCTCTCTTTCTCTCACTTCTCAAAGAAGACCAGCACAAAGAAGTTGTTAAGTAACTGAACCTCCTCATTTCCCATTATTATTTCCACATCATCCGCATAAACCGTCTCCTTGGTTTTTCTAATATATAAGCCAAATCTTCCAAGGAACTTTTTCTTTCTTCTATAAGTCATGTCTGACTTTAAGCGGCTGTGTTCATCTCCATTTCTTAGCCGAGGGAGCCATGTTGTCTGAAGACACTTTTCTACGCACAAAGGCACACAGAACACCGTTACCTTCCCACCAAAGTGGGACCTATTTATCAACTCGCATCTGCATACTTTCGAACTGCTAAGTGGGCAGGAGATGAGGCGAGGATGGGAGCTCACCCTGTCATGCAGCACTTGGGTCTCAAACTGGGACTATCAGCTTTCCTGCTGACAAGCTCAGTGTCTTTCACCGCTGAGTCATCGGGCTTCCCTGGTCTCCATAATTTCACCTCATTCTGAGAATTACCCTTTCTACTTCTGTTTCTACGATCTCCAGCAACCAGCTGATTATTCCTTAACAGTCAACCTCTGCTTTCATTTCATGTTCTTTTTCCTTTCACTCCTCAAATTATTACTGAATTTGCTATTTGTCTCTAGAGGCTTTGTAAAGCTTTTCTATTTTTCCTTCTTTCCTTAATTGCTCCTGAAGATACCATGTCCAGTATCTCCTGTTTTAGAAATTCATATCCTTCTTGGACTTGTTTATCCTTTAGGAATTTGATCATTGGTATGTTGTCCATCTTTCGCCAGAGTTAAATTATTAAAATCTTCCTTTCCGGAAATCCAGGCTTCTCCCTGTTTTTCCTACCGAGTTATCTTGATCTCTGTTATGACATGGTGGTTGTCTCCTAAGGCACCTGACAACTTCAGTCCATCAACTCAATTCCTCTCTGTTGGTCAGAATCAGCTCCGGGATAATTGACATTGAATTTCTCCTTTCCTCCTTTTTAAAACAATGAAATTACCAGCTAGAGAGAATGAGAGAGAGATTTTAGACGTCTCATTCCTACATGAACTGTGCTTTTGGAGGAACTGAACCAGAAGTGGGTTTCTGCAGGTTCTGACCAGTTCTGGAGAACTGGTAGTGGAAATTTTGAGTAGTTTGGAGAACCGGTAGTAAAAATTCTGACTGGTCCCTCCCCCATCTATTCTCTGCCTCCCAAGTCCCAGCTGATCGGGAGGAAATGGGGATTTTGCAGTAACCTTCCCCTGGAATGGGGAGGGAATGGAGATTTTATAGTATCCTTCTCCTGGAGTGGGGTGGGAATGGAGATTTTACAGTATCTGTCCCCTGCCGTACTGACCAAGCCATGTCACGCCCACCAAGCCACACCCACAGAACCAGTAGTAACATTTTTCGAAACCCACCACTGAACTGAACCAGTTGGTGGGTTGCTACCAGTTCACCCCGGGTCGGGCGAACTGGTAGCAGCGGCGGTGGGAGGTTCCACCCCACCCCCCCACTTGGACATCATCAAATACAATCTGACATGCGGAGAAGTGGTGTGTGCGCGAGCGAGCGAACCGGTAGCAAAGATAAGTAAAACCCACCCCTGAACTGAACTGGATGATAACCATTTTAGAAGGGTAGAAACTGACCAAAATCCCTCAAGTGGCCTGTTTTGAGAAGCCGGTGAGCCGATTTAGGGTCGAGCTGAGGACTTGGTTCAGTATCTGTATGACAAAATCGCTCAGATCCGGGAAGGTCTGGCCTCTGACTGGGTAGATCCGGATGGGATAATCGAGGCAGATCTTGGGGATGTGGTTTGGGAGGAGTTCAATTCTGTGGCTCCCGAGGACATGGACAGGATCCTGGGGCGGCTGAATGCAACCACATGTTTATTGGACCCGTGTCCCTCCTGGTTGGTGCTGGCCTCCCAGGAGGTTACACGAGGCTGGCTCCAGAAGATTGTTAACGCTTCTTTGAGTGAGGGTGTTCTGCCGGCCGCTTTGAAAGAAGCGGTGGTGAGACCCCTCCTCAAAAAGCCCTCTCTGGACCCGGCTGTTTTGGCCAATTACCGTCCCGTCTCCAACCTTCGCTTTGTTGCGAAGGTTGTTGAGAGTGTGGTTGCTTGGCAGCTTCCCCGGTTCCTGGATGAAGCTGTCTATCTAGATCCGCTCCAGTCCGGCTTCCGGCCTGGGCACAGCACGGAAACGGCATTGGTCGCGTTGGTGGATGATCTCTGGAGGGCACGGGATAGGGGATGTTCCTCTATCCTGGTCCTATTAGATCTCTCAGCGGCTTTTGATACCATCGACCATGGTATCATGTTGCGCCGGTTGGAGGGGTTGGGGGTGGGGGGCACCGTCCTACGGTGGTTCTCCTCCTATCTCTCTGATCGGTCGCAATCTGTGTTGACAGGGGGGCAGCGGTCGACTCCGAGGCGCCTTGTTTGTGGGGTGCCGCAGGGGTCGGTCCTCTCGCCCCTTCTGTTCAACATTTATGTAAAGCCGCTGGGTGAGATCATCCGTGGCTTTGGTGTGGAGTTCCATCAGTACGCTGACGACACCCAGCTGTACATCTCCACCCCAGGCCACCCCAACGATGCCGTTGAAGTGATGTCCCGGTGTCTGGAAGCTGTGCGGGTCTGGATGGGGAGAAACAGGCTCCGACTAAACCCCTCCAAGACTGAGTGGCTGTGGCTGCCGGCGTCCCGATATAGCCAGCTGACGCCATCGCTGACTATTGGGGGCGAGACATTGGCCCCCACGGAGAGGGCTCGCAACTTGGGCGTCCTCCTGGACGCACGGCTGTCTTTAGAAGAACACATGACGGCCGTGGCCAGGGGGGCTTTTTATCAGGTTCGCCTGATACGCCAGTTGCGTCCCTTTCTAGATCGGGACTCCCTACGCACAGTCACCCATGCTCTCGTGACTTCCCGCTTGGACTACTGTAATGCTCTCTACATGGGGCTCCCCTTGAGGTGCACCCGGAGGCTCCAACTGGTCCAGAATGCGGCCGCGCGGGGAATTATGGGAGCGACGTGGCGCTCCCACGTGACACCTCTCCTGCGCGAGCTGCACTGGCTCCCGGTGGTCTTCCGGGTGCGCTTCAAGGTGTTGGTGACCACCTTTAAAGCGCTCCATGGCTTAGGACCTGGGTACTTGCGGGACCGCCTTCTGCCGCCAATAGCCTCCCACCGGCCAGTACGCTCGCACAGAGAGGGCCTCCTCCGGGTGCCGTCGGCTAGACAGTGTCGGCTGGCGACCCCCAGGGGGAGAGCCTTCTCTGTGGCGGCGCCCGCCCTCTGGAACGACCTACCCCCGGAGATACGTAGGATTCCAGATCTCCGGACCTTTCGTCGGGCCCTTAAAACCCACTTATTCCATCTAGCTGGGCTAGCCTGATCCTATCCTCCGTTTTTAAATTTGAATTTAATTTTAAATTGGGTTGTTTTAATTTTCGGCCAAATGATATTTAATAGTTTTTAATTGTTTTTAATTTTTGTGTACTATGTTTTATTCTGGCTGTTCACCGCCCTGAGTCCGCAAGGAGAAGGGCGGTTTATAAATTGAAACAAATAAATAAATAAATTTAGAAATAAAAAAGCTAAATACAGGGTGAGTTAATTCTACCTTTGGACTGTGTCAGGGCTCTGCAGTCTTAAACACTCAAAGAGCCATTTGGACCCATTTCCCACAGAAAAGAAAACACCGGGAGCCACAAAATCCTTCCCGTGCCTGACTATTTCTTGAGCAGCCACACAACTAGCATATGCAGTTGAATTAAACGTTCTGTTTTCTTCTGAAACTTTTCTTTTCTTGGATTTATCCATGGTTGGCCTACCGGGGGTTGAAAAGCTCAGTAAATCGTGTGCCAGTGGGTGTTGCACATTGGTATTTGCGACACATATTTTGAGCGTCAGGGAGCTGCAGCAGAAGCAGGTTGCTGACCCCTGGACCATGTGAATTGGTTTCTTTACATTTCTTTTCTTTTTTTTTAAATTATACTTTATTAATTTTTTATAGATACAAAAAAATTTCATTTCTATTTACATCGGATACGCAGTGTTTATACATATATACATAAAATTACTTGGTGTCACTTTTACTATTTGTTATTATTTATTTAACACACCTTTTACTCCTGTTTTGGTTTTTTTCGTTCATCCATTCGTACCACCTTTCCCACACAGTATAGTAATCTGAGTTTTCATCATTATTTATTTCATAGGTTAATTTGCTCATCTCTGCACACTCTAATACCTTCCTAAGTATAAGTTCTTCTGATGGCAGGGTTTTTTCCTTCCAGTATTGGGCATAAGCCAACCTAGCAGCTGTAGTTATATGTATCATTAAGCGGGTCTTTATTTTTCCAAATCTCTTCTTCACTATTCCCAGGAGAAATAGTTCCGGTATCAGCTCTACTTCTTCTCTAATTATTTCTTATAACCATCTCCCAATTCTGGTCCAATATTTTTTCGCTTCGGGGCACTTCCACCACATGTGAAAGAAGGTGCCCTGACCGTGGCCACATTTCCAACAATTTGGGGACCTGTTAGGGAACATCTTCGATAGTCTAGCAGGCGCTAGGTACCACCTGTGGAGCATTTTATAGTGATTCTCCTTATATGATGCAGCTCTAGTCAACTTATAATTTTTATTCCATGCTCAGTAAATCGTGTGCCAGTGGGTGTTGCACATTGGTATTTGCGACACATATTTTGAACGTCAGGGCGCTGCAGCAGAAGCAAGTTGCTGACCCCTGGACTATGTGGATTGGATATCTTTACATTTCTATCAGAGGTGGGATTGACTTACCTTCCCTACCAGGGAATTCTGTCGTGCATTCTCATGCATTCTGTCCGGGCGGATGGGTGGAGCCTCCCGCAGTCGCCACTACCAGTTTTCCCAAATCGGAAAAAACTGGCTGAATTCCACCTCTGATTCCTATCCTGAGAAAATATCTACAGACCCCCTCACATCCCGGACATAAACTGTTTCAATTTCTCCCCTTGGGACACCGCTATAGGGCATTGCATGCCAAAGCACCTAGACACGTTATCACTCTCCTGAATGCCTAATTCCCCCAGCACTGTTTTAAGCCTAAATATATTTACCCTGTAGTATTGGCTGTGTGACTATTATCCTTCTCGTCTTCTCATCTTTCCTGCTATCTTCTCCTGTTGGTATCTTACGGTTTATCACTCGTTTATGTCTTATGATTTATTATTGTAACTATGATTTATGATCTATGATATCACTTTTTGATATCATATCAAAAAGTGTGTATGTACACTGAGAGCTTATGCACCAGAGACAAATCCTTAGTGTGTCCAATCAGAATAAAGAATTCTTCTCTTCTTCTCTTCTCTTCTCTTCTCTTCTCTTCTCTTCTCTTCTCTTCTCTTCTCTTCTCTCCTCTCCTCTCCTCTCCCCTCCCCTCCCCTCCCCTCCCCTCCCCTCCCCTCCCCTCCTCTCCTCTCCTCTCCTCTCCTCTCCTCTCCTCTCCTCTCCTCTCTTGTCACCTTTCCCATTGTCACTCTTCATTTTTTCCCTACCATTTCACTTTTTTCTTGTTTTTAATTTTTTTTAAAAAAATGTGTAACTGCCAGAGTTGTCAGAAATTGGCTGGCATATATACCTAATTCCTATTACTGCTATTAATCTAATAATGACTTCACTGTCTCCATTCTTTCTCTTTCTCTCTCTTTTTGAATATATATATATATATATATATATATATATATATATATATATATATATATATTAGAATTTTTCAATACAGTAGAAATATACAAAGCAAGCAAACCAGAAAGATAGAAAGTAAGAAAAGAGAAAAGGGAAGGCAATAATGAAAAAGGAAACATACAATTATGCTTTCTGTTTTCTTTCGGTCGAGCAATTATCACCTTATTCTTTCCCCTTTCCTCTTCACCCCATTTTAAACCCCAAATCATCAGTTCATTTTTTCTCTCCCTGAACAAAAAAGTTTAAAGTTTCTAGTCCTTCAGAAAAGTCGTCGTCCTTTTTCTTTTCCTCTGACTCAACCGCTTCAATTAAGTTTAATTCATTTCATAATCCTTTTTTTTTATTTTTTTGCTGTAGGTTATTTCTTTTTCAACCGTTGGCATTCTATAACCTTGCCACGCTTAGCACGTATAATATTATTTTCCCGTATTTCTTTCCCAATTCTTTATCTACAACTCAATAGAAGCAATTCTGATTTCAGCATGAGGCTAATCTACAATAATTGTTGCTTTTTTGTATGGATTTGCAACCCTCTCTCTCTCTCTCTCTCTCTCTCTCTCTCTCTCTTTTCTGCTTTTTCACAAGTTCTCCATGTATGATAATACATTCCCTCTTCTTCTTTCACACTTTCGACACTGGTTTGAAGTTCCTTTATAGATTTTAGACAATTTAGCCAGTGTCGTATGCCATCAGCATGTCACATAAAAATTATCTTTGACTTATGGCACAAAGTAAATTTAACCCCAGTTCCTCACATTTTCTCCCATATGTTACATTTATATTATAAACCAAAATTTGCAGCCTATTTCGCCCCACTTCATCACCTCTTTCCATCAGAACCAGATGGTTTCGATAGGACTTCCATATTCAGAGACATTAATTTTTTTTCCCCCCACAGGCGGTTTGGTTAATTTACATACCGAGTGATCTGCACTTCCCTTTTGGTTGGGTCTGTTAATTTTAAAGCAAGTTCTAACTTTCCGTTTTAGCCTTTCCCCTGATGTAGAAGATGGAGTGGTTAGAACTGGGAGCGGAGTCAAAAGAGGGCTCGGCCTCGAATCCGTACATAATCACAATCGAGCTAAGTCCAACCTCCCTTGAATTCCCTTGACTCTTATCTAACTCCAGCCAGGTGCTGATTGTTAAATTGAGAAGATTCTGGTGCATATCATGTTTCTTCCAAAATAAGACTGGGTTTTATATTAATTTTTGCTCCAAAAGATGCATTATTGCTTATTTTCCAGTTAGGTCTTATTTTGGGAGAAATACAGTACTAAACACCTCTGTATGGTTGACAATCTTAACTGGGGCTTATTTAGTACATATTACGAGCATTTTCCGATTGGGTCTTATTTTCGGGGAAACAAGGTAGGCATTTTAACAATAAATCAGCTTAACTGGAGCCTTCACCTGTAGGCCTGGTCTTTCATGCTTTCATCATAGAACATCTGCTTTGTGTCCATGATGCCTAACAGATCCTATTTGCATTCCCATGTTAACATTTCTAATTCCTCCTATTTGTGTCCTGTCATAGAGCTGCTGAGATCAGGAATATCAGTGCTCCTCATGCTTCCAAGACCCCATTCCTGCCTCGGGCTTTCTCTGTTTCCTACGTGTGGCCGTATTCCTAATGCCCCTGTGTGGTTCAGCTGGGCTTGTGCCTCAGTTTCCCTCACCTTTCTTTGTTTAATTCAAAGCCATGCTACCAATGACCTCTTTGGAGACTGTGAAGATAGAATTTCCTTAGAGGGATGGGTGACCATGTAGATTGGCTACATAAATAAATAAAGGGTAACCTAAATATAAGATAAAATATAAGAGCCGAGGTGGCGCAGTGGTTAGAGTGCTGTACTGCAGCTACTTCAGCTGATTGCTAATTCAGCAGATTAGCAGATCAAATCTCACCGGCTCAAGGTTGACTCGGCCTTCCATCCTTCCGAGGTGGGTAAAATGAGGACCCAGATTGTTGGGGGCAATATGCTATTTAGTATACTGGCGATTGTTGTAAGCCACCCAGAGTCCTTGGAGAGTGGGTGGCATAGAAATATGATTAACAATAAATAAGTAAGTAAGTAAGTAAATAAATAAATAAATAAATAACCCCAGTCCCCTCTAACTGTCCAATCTTTAAAGTCTGATGATCTTTTTTTTAACAATTAAAAACAAAAGCGTTTGGAAAGGATTCACATCCCAAAAATCTGGTTTCAAATGTGTTTGAGCCCTTCATCTCTTTGTAACTTTCCAAAAGCTTCTAAACTTTCTAAAATCCGAATGTAATCACCCTTTGGCTGTTTATTCTAGAAAAAAGAGATTAAGCCCTTAAACTTACATTTAAAACTTGTTTTCAATAAGAGATTGAATGAAAAATCACTCGGTGCTGTCAAAATTGTCAATCCGAAGGTTCCTAATAGCTGAAAAGCAATTAACCAGCAATTTTGTGTTTCAAGCGATTAGAAAAGGATGTGTAGGATGTGTAGGAGAGAGCCCGAGGGAGGGGTCAAACTTGTCATCAGTCTTGAGTCTCTTTGTGCCCAAAAGAGATCTAAGTACAGCCGAGCTTCAATTCCTTTCTTACCTCCCGTCAATTTGCTTGGGCCATTAGTAGTTCTTGTCGGGAGCTTAATCTTGCAATAAACCTTTATACCCATTTGAACTGCCTGGATCATCTGATTGACAGGATAAATGCAAGCTTGACGTCTCCAAGAGCTTTAAACCTGCCGGAGACTATACGAAGAACAGCTCTCTGGAGCACTTGTGGGTAATCCAAAATCCTCTCCTTGTCCAGAGAGGAATTACACAGAGCCAGTCCACCTGCTGTCTTTTCATCCCGCAACAGAGTCAGCTCTACTTTTCGCAGAGCCATTTTGGGTACACCATTCCCCAGAAATTTGTTTTATAGGGTTCTTGTCGAAACTGTGTCCTTTCCTCGTGAGACATAAATCCACACTTAAAGTTGCTAATTGGTGATGTAAGCTACTGCCTATACATCCAGTGGTGGGATTCAAATAATTTAACAACTGGTTCTCTGCCCTAAGGACCGTCCCACCTGTGCCCCGTTTTGGGCCTAGTAGGCCTCTCTGCAGCCTCCTGGGAGCAAAAACAGACTGAGGGTGTGTGTCACCTCCCATGCCCTGTTTTGGGTTTAGTAGGCCTCCCTGCACTTACCTGGGAGCCAAAACGGAGAGGGGAGGAGCGGGGCCAGCCAGCAATTTAATAATCGGTTCGGCCAAAGTGGTGCGAACCGGTTCGGCCAAAGTGATGCGAACTGGTTGAATCCCACCACTATATACATCCGTTTCTTTCTTGACTGGGCTGTTTTTTTAAGCAGGTGTCCACTTTCACACATAGGTAGTTCTCGACTTGCAAATAGTTCATTTAGTGACGGTTCAAAGTTACAATGGCACTGAAAAAAATCACTTATGACTGTTTTTCAACCATAGCAGTGATCAAAATTCAGACCCTTGGCAATTGACTCATTGTAGTGTCCTGGAGGTCGTGTGATCATCTTTTGCGACCGTCTGACAAGCAAAGTCAATGGGGAAGCCAGATTCACTTAATAACCGTGTTGCTAAGTTAACCACTGCAGCGCTTCACTTAACAACTGAGGCAAGAAAGGTCGTAAAACGGGACAAATTCACTTAACAACAAACCCGCTTAGCGAAGAAATTTTGAGCTCAGTTGTGGTCGTAGGTCGAGGACTAACTGTATTACCAGTTTAACCGTTTCAAATGGAACCCCTCATAGTGGAAGGAAATCACTGAATCAGTGGAACGATTTGCCTCCAGAAATTGTGAACGCTCCAACATTGGAAGTTTTTAAGATGTTGGGTAACCATTTGTGGTGTAGGGTTTCCTGCCTAAGCAGGGGGTTGGACTAGAAGACCTCCAAGGTCCCTTCCCACTCGGTTATTCTACCGTCACTTTATTTGGTACCTGCGCTTTCACGATGTCCTCTCTGACTTATTTTGCTTTTTGCGCCTCACGGATTTCACGCGAAGCCAAATGTATCGGGAGTTCTTTTGAGCCCCGGTCTGTTATTTGTTAGAAGAGGGCCCTTTCCATTATTTCCATAACTAATTGCAGCCAAATCGAAAATGAAACATTTAATCAACCGTGATTTGCTTTTGATGGTCCTGAACATATTGAGGACAGGGAATTACCGGATGACATAAACATGAGCTGTGTTTAATACGAAGGAGGCTTCCATTCTTTTTCCTGTGTTCAAGCAGAGGGTACGAATGGGAATTTTTAAGAGCTGAAACATATGGGGAGATTGAAAATGTATTCTTTCGCTTGAGCTGCCGATTAAACAGACATCTCTCCCGGCAGGACCTTGGCAGCATCCTGCAGCTCACAAGGTTATTGGAGCCAAATCATACACAGGAACGAAAAATCATAGGCGAATTCAGGCATTTATTTACTCCTAGGCATATACAGGACAGTCCTCGACCTACGGCCAAAAACTGAGCCCAACTTTTCTGTTATTAAGTGAGCTTTGGCCCCATTTTACAATCTTTCTTGCAAGTTTTTCAGTGCAGTGGATCAGTGAGTAACGTGGGTGCTAAAATGAATCCGACTTTCCTCCGTTGACTTTGCTTGTCAGAAGGTCGCAAAAGGGGGAATCACGTGAACGCATGCCTCCACCTCCCCCCCCCCGGGATATTGCGACCGTCATGAATATGAATCAGTGGCCAAGTGTCTGAATTTTGATCCCATGATCATGGGGATGCTGCAAAGGTGGTAACTGTGAAATATGGTCAGAAGTCACGTTTTTCAGCGCCGTTGTAACTTGGACCGGTCACTAAATGAATTGTTGTAAGTCGAGGACTACCTGTGTTGATGCATTCGCCTGGAGGCCGCTTACTCATTTGATTCTAAATGGCTTGCAATGAGGACCCAGATTGTTGGAGGCAATATGCTGACTCTGTAAACTGCTTAGAGAGGGCTATAAAGCACTGTGAAGTGATATATAAGTCTAAATGCTATTGCTATTCCTTCCTTCCTTCCTCCCTCCCTTTCTTATTTTCCTTCCTTCCTTCCTTCCTCCCTTCCTCCCTCCCTCCCTCCCTCCCTCCCTTATTCCCTTTCTTATTATCCTGCCTTCCTTCCTTCCTTGCTTAAATCTTCCACCTTCCTCCCTCCCTCCCTCTCTTATTCCCTTTCTTATTATCCTTCCTTCCTTCCTTGCTTCCTTCCTTCCTTGCTTCCTTCCTTCCTTGCTTCCTTCCTTCCTTCCTTCCTTCCTTCCTTCCTTCCTTCTTTCCTTCCTTCCTTCCTTCCTTCCTTCCTTCCTTCCTTCCTTCCTTCCACCTCCCTCCCTCCCTCCCTCCCTCCCTCCCTCCCTCCCTCTCTCCCTGCCTCCCTGCCTCCCTTATTCCCTTTCTTATTATCCTTCCTTCCTTCCTTCCTTCCTTCCTTCCTTCCTTCCTTCCTTCCTTCCTTCCTTCCTTCCTTCCCTCCCTCCCTCCCTCCCTCCCTCCCTCCCTCCTTACTTCTTTCCCTCCCTCCCTTCCTCTGTCCCTCCTTCCTTCTCCACATCTACAGCTCCTGAGAGAGTTTTTTTTTAAAAAAAACCCAAATCCTCCATTGCCACTTAACTTCAAGAGGAAAATAGCTGCGTTTGCTCAGAGATTTAGTCAAGTGAGCTACCCAGATTTCCTTAAGGTGTGCGGGTGTTAAATCTTTTAGAGAAAGAAATTAACAGCCCTAAAAACAAACAGACACCACCACAGGATGAGAATTCACAGTACAAAGAATAATGAATTGTTGTGTGGTTCTTTCTGGACCCCCGCAGATCAAAAACCAAGAAAATCCAGGTGCCTTTTGAAAAAACATCTTTGAGACAGCTGATGACCTGGATGACTGAGAATCTCCATAGACATTCGCAAATAGATGTTTTACCGTCGGACATACATGTCTCATGTTACTCCTTTATATATTTCATTTATGGGGTTTTTTTTCCTCCTAAAAACAGAATGGTTGTCGTTTTTCACTTAAGAAGTATCATTTTCAGCTCAGTTTTAATGCCACCAATTCAAATGAACCTCAGGGTGGACCGGCCTTCGCCCTTGTCTTAACAAGCAGCTAAGTTTTGTTGACCAGAAAATTTGCCTGGATCTTAGAGCCGACGTCTTTGGTCACCTTACTCGTTTTGTAATTTGGAATTCTGCCTCCCTTTATCGCTGTTGCTAGGGAGGAAGGGATATGGCAACTGCCTGGTTTCTTCGGCTTTGATCTCCGTGTTTGTGCTCAATTCACTTTATTGGCACGAATCTAGGCACGAAAGCAGCTCGCCTTTTGCTGGGATGCCTGAGCAGAGCAAGGAACATAGATTTACCGCAAGTTCAGGTAGTGCTTGACTTAGGACAGTTCATTTAGTGACTGTTCAAAGTTATAACATCTCCTTCCTTCCTTCTTTCCTTCCTTCCTTCCTTCCTCCCCCCTCCCTACTTCCTTCCTCCCCCCCACCCTCCTTCCCTTCCTCCTTCCTTTTTCCTTCCTTCCTTCACTCCCTCCCACCCTTTCTCCTTCCCCTCCCTTCTTTTTTCCTTCCTTCCCTCCCTCCCTCCTTCTCTCCTTCCCACTTTCCTTTTTCCTTCCTTCCTTCCTTCCCTCTCCCCTTCCCCTCCCTCCCTCCTTGCCCCCCCTCCCTTCTTCCCCTCCTTTCTTTTTTCCTTCCCTCCCTCCCTCCTTCCCTCCCTCCCTCCTTCCTTCCTTCCCTCCCACCCCCTCCCCCCCTTTTTTCCTTCCCTTCCTTCTTTTTTCCTTCCTTCCTTCCCTCCCTCCCTCCCTCCCTCCCTCCCTCCTTCCTTCCTTCCTTCCTTCCCTCCCTCCCTTTCTTATTATCCTTCCTTCCTTCCTTCCCTCTCCCCTTCCCCTCCCTCCCTCCTTGCCCCCCCTCCCTTCTTTCCCTCCTTTCTTTTTTCCTTCCCTCCCTCTCTCCCTCCCTCCTTCCCTCCCTCCCTACTTCCTTCCTTCCCTCCCACCCCCTCCCTCCCTCCTTCCTTCCTTCCTTCCCTCCCACCCTCCTTCTTTCCTTCCCTCCTTCCTTTTTCCTTCCTTCCTTGCCACTCCTCTCCCTCCCTCCCTCCCTCCCTTCCTTCCTTCCTTCCTTCCTTCTCCACATCTACAGCTCCTGAGAGAGGCTTTTTTAAAAAATCCCAAACCCTCCATTACTACATAACTTCAAGAGGAAAATAGCTGCGTTTGCTCGGAGATTTAGTTAAGTGACTCTTCTAGCTTCGGTACTAAAGCAAAGATTAATTTATAGATCAGTTTGTGTGTCTCCTGATCTAATGGAGACCTCTAGAAGCTTACAATGCTTTCATTTTTCCATGTAACAACGTCTATTTCCTTAAAACAGAACTGCGAGTTAAAGTAATTCTCATAAAATACTGCTTTTCTTTAAAATTACATTTTTATTTTAAATATTTCTGGATGACATTGAATAATCAAATTGGTACATGACCCTGGGATACCTGTAGAGCAGATGAAATGATTTATGCAGGTCAAAAATTTTGGAGGTGCAGAATTCAAAACCAATCTTTGGCCATTAATTCTACTTTGGATGCACTATACCTTGTTTCCCTGAAAATAAGTAAAAAAAATATTTACTACCCCAAAAGTAAGCAAGTTCAGTAGATGGCATTCAACTTCCAAGATTTGGTAGTTTGGTCAATGTACAGTATTTTTTGGACTATAAGACACACCTGTTGGGTGATAATTAAAATGAAATAGTAAATTTTGAGATCTCTGTGTAAAAGTTCAAGAATATAACAGGATAGATTGGGTTTAGAAAATGAGAAAAATAGAAAGAAATTTTGATTAAGAAATTGAAATAAAAATTGAGTTGTATATATTTTGAAATTAAGATTTGTGGTGATAAAATTGTAAGGTAAATATATAGATTAATAGAATAGATTGTCCTTGGGTTTTAATGTTGATGCTAAAAGGAGCAAGGGATATATATATAAAAAAGAGGAGATTTGTTTGAGTAGAAGATTAGGATGTACGATGAGATAATAGAAAGATTAAGATGTTGAAATTTATGTTAAAATTGCTTGTTTTTCATTTGTTAAATTAGTGTACCCATTTGTGACCGGACCAAGACTTCGTTCTGAAAAAATTTTCTGTTTTATGTTTATGTTGGAAAAAATAAAAAATTTTTACAAAGAGAGAGACACACACCTGACTATAAGACGCATCTAAATTTAGAAAAGGAAAACAACAACAACAAAAAGGTTTTGGCCTCCATGTGCCCCATTTTCAGGCCTTTTTTCAGGCCTTTTCCAGCCTTTTTCCACCCTGTTGTTTTTGAGACTTTTTCCAGCCCGTTTTTGAGGCTTTTTTAGGCCCATTTTTTCAGAAAGCTTTAAAAACAGGCCAAAAAAGCCAAAAAAATGAGCCAAAAAAAAAAAGCACCTCGAAAACAGGCTGAAAAAAGCCGAGAAAGTGGGCCGAGAAAAGCCTCAAAAATGGGCTAAAAAAAAGCCTTGAAAATGGGCTGAAAAAAGGCCTGAAAAAAAGGCCTCTAAACAAAACGGGGTATGTGGAGGCCAAAAAACGCCTGGCGGGTGGGCGGGGCTTCAGCAATATTCAGTCTATAAGACATTTTCAGCCCCTTTTGGGAGACAAAACAGTGTGTCTTATAGTCCAAAAAATACGGTATATGTCCTGGAAACTAGGAAAAGGAAACCTTTGGAGAGAGGCTGCATCGAACTCTATGACGTATTGGTGTCCCCATTTATTTAGATGGGGAAAGTGTTCTTTTTTGATGTAGCTTGAATGGTTCGTTCTGAGATTGAATCTCTGAGATTCTCGTGAGCCAAGGGACTATTTTGAGTGTGATGCAGGGGTGAAATCCAGCAGGTTCTGACAGGTTCTGGAGAACTGGTAGTGGAAATTTTGAGCAGTTCAGAGAGCCGGCAAATGCCACCTCTGGCTGGCCCCAGAGTGTGGTGGGAATGGAGATTTTGCAATATCCTTCCCCCAAGAGTGGGGAGGGAATGGGGATTTTGCAGTATCTTTCCCCTGCCATGCTCACCAAGCCACGCCCACCGAGCCACGCCCACAGAACCGGTACTTAAAAAAATTGGATTTCACCACTGGTGTGATGGTGAGAAAAGGAATCACTCGGTTGATAATCTACTGCATTTCCCATTGTTATTTTTGTAATTAAGGGTCTGTCTTCTTGACTTGGGTGGGTGTCTCAGATTATGGCCTTTTTCCAATAGTTCCGGGGAACAGTCATTCTTTCCATTTTTTAACCATTCCTCTGTAAATTCCCATTTAAAAACTCAATTTTTCAATCATTCCTTCGTGCCTTCCCAACCCATAACACAAGAGGAGCAGATGTGGCACCATTGCACACAGCTGTCCGCACGTCTTTTTAAAACCACACGTCTTGTACATGTGTGTTTTTTCCCTTCGGGGTAAAATCCACGATGGAAAGAATTTCTTGGCTTACGAAGATTCATTTACTGACCGTTCGCAGTTACGGCGGCACTGAAAAAAGTGTCTTATGATGATTTTTCGCACTTACAACCTTTGTGGCCTCTCTATGATCGTCGGATCAAAATTCAGATTGCTTGGCAACCAATGTCTTACTTAACAACAGAAAGTTTGGGCTTTCTAACCTCCTACCTCCCTTCCACCATAGCTAATAAAGATGGACTCTGGCTTTCCGTCTGAATGCATATCCTGCTTCCTTTCACCCTGGTCCCTCCGTCTCCCTGCTGAAGCAGCATTCAGCTAATATTAGATGGGAATCCACCTATTAATGCCTTGGCAGTGATGATTTATTTAAAAGAGTTTATAAAAGAAGCCCGTAGTGGCATTTTCTATTTTTAAAAGTCCTCTCTCTCTGGCTTTTAATATATTATATTAATTTAATATATATTATATTAACAGAGAGAGAGAAAGAGGGAGGAAATGGAAATAGAAATTGCCATTATGGCAAAATTTGTCCTGAGCTAGCTGGGCCAGCTGGCCATTAAAAAAAAAAACCATTCCCTCCCTTCCATTCTCCCTCCCTCCCTCTCCTTTCCCTTCCCTTCTTTCCCTTTCTCACCTTCTATTCTCCCTCCCTCCCTCTCAACCTCCCTGTTCTTTACTTTCCCTTCCTTTACTTTCTGATCTTCCTTCCTTCCTCCCTCTCTCCCTCCCTCCCTCCTCCCTTTCCTTCCCTCCCTCCCCCTCCCTCTTCTTACCCTTCCCTTCCTTCCCTTTCTCATCTTCCTTCCTTTCTTCTTCCGTCCTCCCTCTCTCTTCTTTCCCTTCCCTTCCTTCCCTTTCTCATCTTCCTTCCTTCCTTCCTTCCCTCCCTCCCTCCCTACCCTCCCTCCCTCTTCATACCCTTTCCTTCCTTCCTTCCTTCCTTCCTTCCTTCCTTCCTTCCTTCCTTCCTTCCTTCCTTCCTTCCTCCCGTCCTTTCTTCCCTCCCTCCCTCTTCTTACCCTTCCCTTCCTTCTCTTTCTCATCTTCCTTCCTTTCTTCCCCTTCTCTCTTATTTCCCTTCCTTTCTTCCTTCCTTCCCTCCCTCTTCTTACCCTTCCCTTCCTTCACTTTCTCATCTTCCTTCCTTTCTTCTTCCCTCCTCCCTCTCTCTTCTTTCCCTTTCCTTCCTTCCTTCCCTCCCTCTTCTTAACTTTCCCTTCCTTCCTTCCTTCCTTCCTTCCTTCCTTCCTTCCTTCCTTCCTTCCTTCCTTCCTTCCTTCCCTCCCTCTTCTTACCCTTCCCTTTCTTCTCTTTCTCATCTTCCTTCCTTCCTTCCCATTCTCTCTTCTTTTCCTTCCTTCCTTCCTTCCTTCCTTCCTTCCTTCCTTCCTTCCCTCCCTCCCTCCCTCCCTCCCTCCCTCCCTCTTCTTACCCTTCCCTTCCTTCTCTTTCTCATCACCACAAAGTATTTGTGCCACACCATGGGTATGACAATCAAAAAGATCTAACTCCATGGCAACTGGCGGTTCCTTGGCCAATCTGGTTTCAAACTGTTCAAGAACAAAAGCTGAGAATGCCTTTACCATCTCTGTGAGGCCACCCTTGCGAGAGTCTTCAAGGACAGGAGTCACAAGGGCCCAAGAGTGAATCCAAGGCTCAACTCATCCAGTCATGAATGCTTTATGGCTCCTGTTTGGTGTCCTACTCACAGGGATGACCAGTCAGGATTCATCTCACCTCATCTATACATAAACGGTGAGGAGGTGGAGAGGGTGGATAGTTTTAAATTCCTGGACATTTATATCTCAGAGGACCTCTCATGGACTATGAATGCTAACATGCTTGTGAAGAAGGCACAGAAGAAGCTGAACTTCCTGAGAATGCTCAGGAAGATAAATCTATCTCAGCATCTCCTTCTGTCCTACTATAGCAGCACCATCGAGAGTGTCCTGACATATGGCATTCTTGCATGGTATGGGAGCAGCTCCATAGCGGACAAAAAATGCTCTCTAGAGAATCATTAAAACTGCCCAGAATATCATCGGGCTCCAGCTACCAGCCCTGGATGACATCTTCGATTCTCGCTGTTTGAGAAAGTTGCATAATGTTCTCAGAGACTCTTCCCATCCTGCTTACAATCTTTTTGGACTGTTGCCTTCTGGCAGAAGATACAGAACAATTAAAACTCGGACCACACGTTTTCTGAATAGTTTTTATCCCAGAGCTATAAACAACGAATTAAAGGGCCACCATCAGTGAGCTGTTGGACAGCATTACTTGGTCTGTTGTGTGGATGTTTGGGTGGTTTAGGGGTGGAGAATTTGTGGTTGGTGGGAGTGTGTTTGGGGATTGTTATGTGTGTTGGACCTGGTCTTTGGGTGTTAAGTGGATTTTGTTGCATGGGTATACTGTGTTTACACGTACAACGCACAATATCAATGAAGTTATTTATTTAATCTGAGAAGTTTCAAGGAAGAAGAATCAGAAACAGGCAATAACTATTGGCTTGATTTAAGTCGGTTTTCTCAACTGCGATGGACCAGACATTTGCTTCTCGCAAGTTAAGATGAGATGGGACAGCTATTTGTCTGAAATGGTACAGGTAGATCTTCACCTACAAATTGCAAAAGGAAGCTTTACTTGGACCAGCTTAAATCCTGTGATGTTATGGAAGAAAGGATATAAGAGACATCCCAAAGAGCAGCTAGAGTCAGGTTTATTTTGCAAAATAGATTCAGAATCAGAGTTGTATCTGAAAGTTCTGAATGAAGGGTCCATCTTTTACACGACACCTTTTATACAGTTCTTAAACAAAGGATTCTGCTAACACAGCAACTTTTCCATATATGGTTAACATACATTTGTTATTTTTAATTGACATCTCCTAATTACTAAGATTTTACATTATCTTTATCCAACACTCATAATTCTTCTTGTAACTGGCTGAAGTACAAATTCTTCTTTTGATATTTGCTTCTTGTCCAGGTGCTATTCTCTGGCCTAATCACCCTTGACTATGTTTCATGAGGATGCTCCCTTTTCTTCTGACAAGTTAGGGGGTCACTTAGAGTATCAAGGAGGTTATGTTGACTCTGTATTCTCTCTAGCTGGCAGTATTTCCTGTCTTCAGAATATAGTTGCTTTTAGAATGTCTTTTAGAATATAGTGAATAACTTATCCAGTAACCATCCAAACGTTCCTATTTTAGTGACACCTTTAATACCACCAAAACAACAACATTTGCCCATCCCAAATCCTTAGGAAAGATTTGATGGGTGAACAAAAATGCCATCCAGTCTAAACGACTGGCTGATTATGCAACAAACTATAATGATAATGATCATCAAGAAAGCAAAGGTAATATCAATAGTAAGATTTCTTAAGAGGCAACTGGACTTTCTGGTTTTCTTTGAAGATGTTTTGCTTCTCATCCTAGAAGCTTCTTCAGCTCTGAGTGAATGGAAAGGAATGGATGGGTTTAGGATAAACCTGGAAATGGCCTCAATGAGCTTCTAAAAGGATGCAAATGACCAGCTGTCTGAAAGGACTATAAATCCTTCCATTCCCCACTATCCTGCCAGAGCGGAAGAAGCTTCTTGGGTAAGAAGCAAAATGCCTTCAAAGAAAAAATAGAAATGAAAAAACGCCTTTGGGACAGCCGTGACCTGGATGATTGAGAAACTCCATAGACATCAATAATAATAGGCTGACTCTGTAAGCCGCTTAGAGAGGGCGGTAAAGCACTGTAAAGCAGTATATAAGTCTAAGTGCTATTGCTATTGACTCAGCCTTCTGTCCTTCCAAGGTTGGTAAAATGAGGATTCAGATTGTTAGGGGCAATATGTTGACTCTATAAACTACTTAGAGAGTGCCAAGTACTATGAAGTGGTATATAAGTAAGTGCTATTGCTCACACTTATTATCCAAAGCAGAAGTCACCAACTGATCGTCCATGGACCACTGATGGTCTGCAGAAAAATTATTTGCATTTTTTATATTCCACTAAATACTATTTATCTTTTTTTAAAAAAATTCGTATTAGTGGTCAAATTCATAAAATTATGAATTTAGTGGTCCCTGAGATCCGAAAGGTTGGTGACCCTTGTTCCAAAGGACCAGAAGGCAGGAGAAAGAAACCATAGGTGGAAACTAATCAAGCAGAGGTGCAACATGGGACTAAGGAGAAACTCCCTAACAGTGAGGACAATCGAGCAGTGGAACAGCTGGCCACCAGAAGTTGTGGGTGCTTCACCACTGGAGGTTTTTAAGAAGAAACTGGACAGCCACGTGTCTGAAATGGTATAGGATCTCCTGCTTGAGAAGAAGATTGGACTAGAAGGCCTCCAAGGTCTCTTCCAGCTCTATTCTGATTGATTGATTGACCTTCTGCCAGATTCGCTTAACAACCATGTTACTGGCCGAACCATTGCAGTCATTCCCTTAAAAACCATGGCTAGGAAGGTGGTAAAAATGGGCCAAAACTGGCCCGGAACAGCTGTCCTGGTTAGGAATGGAAAAGTTGGGCTCGGCTGTGGTCGTACGTCGAAGACTAAGCCATCACCATTCAACCAGGGGGTTATTGTCTCAGGTGTGAGGTCGTCAAATCGGGATTTAGTGCAGTTTCCTTGGAACAAAAGAAGTAGGAAAGTTGTCCAAGGGAGCCATTCTTCGAACAGAACCTGATCAGGGCCCTAATGAGTTGGAAGCAATAGGCCAGGAGATTAGCTTGCGCGGCAGACAACAAACAAAAGAATATTGATGACATCGTCCTGCTTGGCTTCCAGACTCCCATCCTCCTACTTTGAAACACATTGAATAGGTTGGCCGGGACACCTCTCAACACCCTTCCTGGCTGATGAGTCTTTTTTTGCTGCTGGTTTTGTTCTCCGGACGGCACTTGGTTTTTTTCCATTGTATCCGTTAATGTCCTCCGTCTGCCCTTGCTTTCTCTTGTCGAACAAACTCCTAGCCTTTCCTTCTCAGGTGACAAGGAAAGATTTGACCCAGAGAGCTTGAAAAACAGACCCACAGCTTGAAAAACAGGCCCTCAGGGACCACTAAATTCATAATTTTAAATCCCGTGGACCACTAATATGATCTGCCTAAATGACCGGCTGGGTGGGCGGGGCTAGATAGTCATGTGACTGAGTGGGTGTAGTCAACTCGATGTGACTCATGTCAAGGGGCGCCTCACCAGCCTCTACTCGCCCCTCCCCTCCCAGCCACTCCTCGCCTGCCCGCCCGGGCTCCTTAGGGCCCCAACAGGAAGCAGTTGTTGGAGCTAAGCAACCACCACGAGAAAGAGTTGGCAAATACAGCTGGCTCAGTTCAAATTGGATCTGGCCAAGAAGGAGGCTCAGCAGAAGCACCTCACTGAGGACTAGGAGCATGGGCTTTCCAAGCAGAGGGAAGACCTGAGGGAGAGCAAGGCCAGGTACCGGCACCTGGAGGCTCAGCGGGCTGAGATGGTCAGCCAGTTCCAGGCCATGATTCAGTCTCACTGGAATGAGGCCCTCCATTTCTTCGCCACCAGCGGTGCTTCCCTCCAGCCTTCACCCCAAGCCCCACACCAGGAGGCTGAAGCAGACCCCAAGTCAGAATTTCTCCCTCCCCTCTGACCCACACAAAAAGACCCCGAAGGGGGAGACTCTCTACAGCAACACAAACGTTCATTGCACGTATCTGGCCCAGGGTCTGTAGTTTGGGGACCCCTGATTTAGTGCAATATAAAAAAATGCAAATAATTTTGCTGTGGACCACCAAAATTTTCTCACGGACCACCAGTTGGTGACTACTATTCTAGTCCAACCCCCTGCTCGAGCGGGAGATCCCTGTTCCATTTCAGACAAAGGCCTGTGCAGTCTCTTCTTAAAAACTTTTTAAAGTTTAAGTACGAGAAACAGAAGAATTTGGTAAGGAGGCGGGGCTTAAAATAAAGATAGAAAAGACAAAGTTAATAACCAAAAATCTTACCAATAACTAGGAAAAGGAATTAAAGAGGAAGCTGGAAATACAGACAACCAAGAAAGTTAAATATCTGGGAATCTGGTTGACGGCAAAATGTTCATCGATTAAAGTGGATAATTACAATAAACTACTGCAAGAAGTAAAAAAAAAAAGATTTGGATAATTGGGGAAAATTACAACTACCATTAATTGGAAGAACAGCCACCATCAAAATAAATATACTACCAAAAATTTTAATTTCTCTTTCAAACAATACCAATAAAATTAGGAAAGACATTTTTGGAAGAGTTCAATAAAGGAACAACAAAATTCGTTTAGCTAGGGAAAAAAAACCTCCTGAATAAAACAAAAACTATTACAAAAACTTTTAATATTTTTTTAAAAAACTTCTTTAAAAGCTTCCACTGTCAAATAACTCCATTCAGAGGAAAAGCTGACTGACCTTCTGAGGGATCTGTTGATGAACAGGATGGATCCATTGGGAATCAGCTGCTAGGACAGATCCCGAAAGAGGTGGGCCTTCAAAGTTTTCAGGTCTTCAACTCTCTAGAGTGGTTTATCATCATAAATATTGCTTTCTCCCTTGACAATCCCTCTGAGATCCAAACATAGAGCATAGAATGATAGAGTTGGAAGAGGCCAACCCGATGTCACTCACAGCCATGCCCACTCAGTCACAAGACCCCCCTCCCACCAAGCCACGCCCACAGAACCCATAGGGAAAAATTTTAGATTTCACCCCTGCTCTCCACTTCTTTTTTACATTGTGGCGACCAAAACTGGATGCATGAATAAGAATTAGGGGGTGACATGATAGCTGTCTTCCAGTACTTGAGGACCTGTCACAGAGGAAAAGGGATTGACTTGATGTCTGCGGAGAGAATTCTCAGTCATCCAGGTCACGATTGTCTCAAAGGTGCTTTTTCCCCCACCCCTTCAAATGGGACCTTGATTGTCTCCTCCATCCCTTGAGGAACAAGAAGAAAACATTTCACTTCTCATCCGAGAAGCTTCGTCGGTTCTGATGGCGGAGGGAGGGGAAATGGAAGGATAGGTACTGACAGTTGAGATTGGATGGTGGGAGGATGGGAGAATAGGTTCTAATATTTGTGGAAGGTTTTAATTTTTTTTTTATTTGATTTATATGCTGCCCTTCTCCAGAGACTCAGGGCGGCTTACAATGCGTTAAGCAATAGCCTTCATACTTTTGTATATTTTATACAAAGTCAGCTTATTGCCCCCACAAACTGGGTGGTGGTATTCAGGTGGTTTTACCTCCCGCGGCTGCAGGAGGCTCCACCCACCTGCCCGGACATCATCACATCCCGTTTTTCATGCTCTGTGCATGTATGAAAGACTCTGTGCATGTGCAGAGGTCACATTTGTGAACCGGTAGCGAAGGTAACTGAATACCACCCCTGGAAGGATAATACTTTTTTGCAGTCATCTGGTCATTGGCACTCTGGGGTGGGGTGGAGGGAGGAGGAACACCCCCTCCCCAGTTGTTTTGAAGAAAACACAAATCACCTTTAGGAGGATTGACTTATTCTCCAAAGCCCCAGAGGGCAGGTCAAGAAGCAATGGGTGGAAGCTTGTTAAAAAGAGATTCAACTTGGAATTAAGAAGAAATTTCCCCAACAGTGAGAATAATGAACCGATGGAACAGCTAACCTATGGGAGTTGCCAGTGCTCCATCTCTGGAAGTTTTCAAGAAAGATTGAACATTCGTTTGTCCAGGATGGTATAAGGTCTCCTGCCTTGGGCAATGTTGTGGCCTGCCAGCAGATTCGGACAGTGAGGAAGTTGGTGAGGAACGTGGGCCAGTCCTGGAGTCTGGGGAAGGCTTGGATGAGGACTCTGAGTTGGAGGCAGAGAGGGAGCTGAGGCCCTCTGGTAGTTCTTTGCTACCTCCAGAGTCTCCGGAATCTGACATCAGCGAGGCAGAAGAACAGCGTAAACCTGTTCCCAGTGTGTGCATGCGCAGAGCTGCCAGGAACAATTAAGGAAACAGGGTCGACTTGCGAGTAAGGCTTGGAGATGATTGGCCCCTCCCGTAAGACATAAAAGAGAAGCGAACGGGACGTGAGCTTTTGCAGGAAGCAATTACTTCATCTGGTCGGTAAAAGCTCTGTTTGACTCTGTGCTAAGTTTGGCCTTGCCCTGTGTGTGGCAATTAGTTCTCTGGCAGCATTCCAAGGGAGATAAGGTGGGTGTTTGCAAACGCTCCTCTGTAAGACTGTTTGAGGAGCCTTTCGGATTGGAAATGACAATAATTCACAGCCGTGTGAATTAAAGAGGTTTGCCGGGGCTAAGATTGTGCTGTATACTTTCTAAGGAAGCCTAGGTCATAACAGGTAGGGGGTTCGATTAGAAAACCTCCAAAGTTGCTTCCAGCCTTATGATTCTATGATTCTTGCTGGGCATTTTGCTCTTTGTTCTTTCTCCAGCCTTCGAGATGATTTCCTGCCCTATTGCTTCAAATTGCTTGCTGTCCGCTCAAAAAACCCTCTATTCTGGGCTATTTTTCTTCTCCATCTTTGGTGCCAATGAAAACTTGGTACCAGCAGCTCCCCTCCACGTTACCGTTCCAGGCACAGTTCCTGCACTGTAACATTGTGGGGGAAGGCTCTGAACATTGCTGAAAATAGCAAGAAGCCATGGAAATCAGCCAGCATCCTTAATTGCACTGGGGAACAATTTGACTGATCCTGTAAGGGATTTGCTGATGAACACGGAGAAGTCACTGCAGTCCTCGTCCCTTGGCAGAAGAAGGTGAGCTGCAGGCAAAGGTAGGGAGAGAGGGGAAATCAAGCTCTCTCTTCTGAGTTTGATCTGGTCTTCAGGCTGGGCAAGAATCCAACAGATAGCAGAATAACAGAATTGGAAGGGATCAGTGGTGAAATCCAAATTTTTCTACTACCGGTTCTGTGGGCGCGGCTTGGTGGGCGTGGCAGGAGAAGGATATGGCAAAATCTCCATTCCCATCCCACTCCAGGGGAAGGATACTGCAAAATCTTCACTCCCATCCCACTCCAGGGGAAGGATACTGCAAAATCCCCATTCTCTCCCCACTCCTGGGGGAAGGATATTGCAAAATCTTCACTCCCATCCCACTCCTGGGGGAAGGATACTGCAGAATCTCCATTCCCACCCCACTCCTGGGGAAAGGATATTGCAAAATCTTCACTCCCATCCCACTCCTGGGGGAAGGATACTGCAAAATCTCCATTCCCACCCCACTCCTGGGGGAAGGATACTGCAGAATCTCCACTCCCACCCCACTCCAGGGGAAGGATACTGCAAAATCCCCATTCCCTCCCCACTCCTGGGGGAAGGATACTGCAAAATCTCCACTCCCACCCCACTCCTGGGGGAAGGATATTGCAAAATCCCCATTCCCTCCCCACCTCTGGAGGAAGGGTACAGCAGAATCTCCATTCCCACCCCGCTCCTGGGGGAAGGATACTGCAAAATCTCCATTCCTACCCCATCTATTCCTTGGATGAATGAGCTTTAGAAAACAGGCAGGTATTGCAGATTGTGGTAGGCGGGTCAGCCAAGCTACCCATGGCATGGCGTGAGAAAAGCCTTGACAGATTCAAAACAGAGAGATTTCCATCAGCAAGCCAGGTTGCACCACCCTTCCTCTCTGCAGATCCCAAAGGATCACATTATCATTTCCTTCATGGTAGCACCAAGCAGAGTGAGATTAACTTCCATTATAATGAGCCACGGTGGCTCAGTGTTTAGAGTGAGGTATTGCAGTACTGCAATTTGGCAGTTCAAATCTCACCAGGCTCAAGGTTGTCTCAGCCTTCCATCCTTCCGAGGTGGGTAAAATGAGGATCCGGATTGCTGAAGGGGCAAGATGCTGACTCTGTAAATCGCTTAGAGAGGGCGGTAAAGCACCGTGAAGCGGTATATCAGTCTAAGTGCTATTGCTATTATTCTCGAGAGCGGTATTTCTCAACGTTGACAGCTTTAAGATGTGTGGACTTCCAACTCCCAGAATTTCCCAGCCAGCAGGAATCCTGGGAGTTGAAGTCCACACATGTTAAAGTTGCCAAGCTTGAGAAACACGAATCTGGAATCTGTTTGTAGGATTATTATTATTATTTAAAAAATCCCCATTTGCTTCTTTAAACAAAGATCTGAAAATGACGTGCCTTCATGGCTGATGCTCTTCTGAGAGACGGTCTTTTGATTTGGTTTTTTTAAAAATTTCACTGCATTTTTATATTAAAGGTGACAGTGATCAAAACCTGAGAAGCCCAGTGTGCCTTTTTAAATTGTTCCTGTGTGGTTGCTGCTGTCCCAGAAAAATGTTGTGATCTAGGCCTATTGAGTCATTATAAGAAACAATTAGTCCCAAACAAACCTATTTTATTGTAACATCTGAGAATTACGTTCATTCCCAGCTGAGTCCTAATTAAGTCCTTCAGAAGAAGTCCTTTGGGATAATCACCAACCTTTATCTTCTTTGACACCCTGCCAAAGGCCTTACTTGGCAAAGCCCCATGAAGTTCAGAAACAAACAAGAGATGCCGACTGGAAGCCGAGTTAGCAATGTTGCTTTCCTGCAAAAATGCCCAAGTGCCTTTGTTTCTCTTTTAAGACTTATGGGAGGGGCCAATCATCTCCTTGCTTTACTCCTGAGTCATCCCTTTTGCTTTAACTGCTCTTGCCTTCTGGCAGCTCTGCGCATGCATGCACTAGGAACAGGCTCCTCCTGTTCCTCTGCCTCTCCTCTGTTTGACTCTGGAGGCTCCGGAGTCCGTGCATCACTCCCAGATGGCCATGGCCCCATTTCTGCCTCCGACGCAGAGCCTTCATCCGGGCCTTCCCCAGACTCCAAGACTGTTCCATGTTCCTCCCCAGCCTCCTCACTGTCCGACTCTGCTGCCAGCTCTTTCTGTTTTCCTTAGTTCTAAGTTGCTTCTGTCCTTGATGAGTTTCCATCCATCATTGCTTCTTGTCCTGTCCTCAGGTGCTTTGGAGAATAGCTTGACTCCCTCTTCTTTGTGGCAGCCCCTGAGATATCAGAACACTGCTATCACTGCTAGAAAAGCATGCTGTTTTTAGTCTTTTCCACAAAAAGAAAATCCAAAATATTGAACACAATAATAGTCTCTATTCAGCAAAGGTATGATGCTAGACTTATCTTCTTGGAAGCTATGTGACTCCTGTGTGTAAACATGCTGGAAATTAAAGAAGCGTAAGGAATTTCTTTTCGAAGTCCGTCTCCTTACCTGTAGTAGAAGGAGTGGCAGAACCTGGGGGATAGAATCAAAAGAGGAATCAGCCTGGAATCCCCACATAGTCACATTTCTTGGAAACAAATGATCAAATTCTCTCAAGGTAGCTTGATGATTGATGATGCAATGAGAATGAGTTAGCAGGGTTATTTGACGTATCACTTTAAGAGGCTGTATATATAAGAGAGACCCTGTCAGAACATTCTCTCTCTCCGTGTGTGCTTCTGTGCTGTAGTTGATGATTGATTGCCTGACTTTGCCTAGTACGTGTATGTATATATTCCTTGTAGATAAACCAGTATTTGAAAGAGAAACCTCTGTTTACTGTATTTTGCTCCTGGGTTGTCTCAAAATAGTCACACTGTGCACACTCTGACAAAGCAGGTTTTAACTGTTAGCTGAGAAGATTCCTCTGTGTAGGCTTTTTAGTGATAAGTCAGTTTCATTGGACCTTCACATGTGGACCTGGTCTTTCGCACCTGTCATTGCTCCGTTTTGATGCTCTTTGAAATGTTTTTCAAAGCATGCTTAATGCGGTCCCTAATTGGTGCCTTCCCCCTGCTGACTGACCAGGTGGCTTAGTGGCTAAGACACTGAGCTTGTCGATCAGAAAGGTTGGCAGTTCAGCGGTTTGAATCCCTAGTATAGGTTTCTTGCGTGAGCAGGGGGTTGGACTAGATGACCTCCAAGGTCCCTTCCAACTCTGTTACTGTTAAAAAAATACTTACTCCTATAATCAATGATGGGAAAGCAAGGACCCACGACTTCCCTTTCTGGCGTTGGTAGGTGGATGGATGAAGCTTTGAGGACATGAAGCATCCATTGATAGACCTTTTATAGAAGCCCCTCCCCTCCATTGACTCCCCATTATACTTAACATCTCCCCCATTGGAGCATCTTCTAATTGATCAGTAAAAACACAGAAAACATCCGTTTTGTCATTTGTCCGGTCACCTGGGCTAGAAAAGGGAACTGACAGGTGTCCATTTCATTTTTGAAATCGATTGTCAATTTCGTTTTTGAAATCGGCTGTCAGTTTCATTTTTGAAATCGATCGTCAATTTCATCTTTGAAATCGATTGTCAATTTCATTTTTGAAATCGGCGTCAGTTTCATCTCTGAAACCAGTTGTCAATTTCATCTTTGAAATCGATTGTCAATTTCATCTTTGAAATTGATTGTCAACTTCAACTTTGAAATCGACTGTCAGTTTCATTTTTGAAATTGACTCTTGTAGACGCCATTTTGAAGTCGACTCTTGTCGGTTTCATTTTTAAGTTGACTCTTGTCCATTTCTAAAACAATTTTTTTAGCATTTTTACGGTGACAGGTCAAGCTCCTGTCAATCTTACCCAGTTTTTTTTTAAAAAAGAGTCCACCATGTCACCGTGCTATCACTTAACTTGTAAAAAAAGAGGAAACTCCAAATTTTACCATTCCAAGAAATGTAGTTTTTTTTTAAATGCAGCATTTCACTTATTTACAAATAAACCAAAGGAAGAGACGAAACAGATTTACTGGTTGAGGTTCCTTAATATGGAGGATGGGAAGCCCAGCTCTTCCCCCCAGGTTTCTTTGTTTGTTTGTTTATTTGTTTATTTATTTATTTATTGGTTCAATTTATATGCCTCCCTTCTCTGGAGACTCAGGGCAGCTTACAATGCATTAAGCAATAGCCTTCATACTTTTGTATATACCTGCTTAGTAGGGCTCTTGGCCACCCCTAAGCGGTGTTCTTTTTTTATACAACGTCAGCTTATTGCCCCCACAATCCGGGTCCTCATTTTACCTACCTCGGAAGGATGGAAGGATGAGTCAACCTTGAGCCTGGTGAGATTTGAACTTGCAGTAATTGCAGGCAGCTGGCAGCTAAGTGCTATTTAACAGCACTTTAGTCCACTGCTCCATCAAGGCTCCTTTACGTTTAGGGTTGTGGGGGGCAATGAACAATGATTGGGGGGAGGGGAGGAGGGGTGGTAGAGGAGGAGGCCATTTTTATCCTGAGCTTCAGAAACAGAGCCCAGGGTCATACTCTGTTTCCCCCAAAATAAGACATCCCCTGATAATAAGCCCAATTGGGCTTTTGAGCGCATGGCAATAAGGCCAAGCGCTTATTTCAGGGTTCAAAAAAAAATATAAGACAGGGTCTTATTTTCAGGGAAACATAATATGTGGTGGCCACTTGATTCTGCTAATCAATATTTTTGTGAAGAAATTTTTAGGAATTGTTGAGGATCTTTTTGAAAGGGCAAAGTGAAAGAAGAAACTTTTTAAAACCAAAAATAAAATAAAAAAATTAGAAGGACTATGACAGAATTGTGATCTCTGCATTTACTGTGGGATATGGTAGTGTTTACAAGGAACTCGGTGGCTCAGTGGCTAAGATGTTGAGCTCGTTGATCGAAAGGCGGGCAGTTCAGCGGTTCGAATCCCTAGTGCTGCGTAACGGGGTGAGCTCCTGTTCCTTGTCCCAGCTTCTGCCAACCTAGCAGTTCGAAAGCACGTAAAAAATGCAAGTAGAAAAATAGGGACCACCTTTGGTGGGGAGGTAACAGCGTTCCATGCGCCTTTGGCGTTGAGTCGTGCTGGCCACATGACCACGGAGACGTCTTCGGACAGCGCTGGCTCTTCAGCTTTGAAACAGAGATGAGCTCCGCCCCCTAGGGCGTATTTCTGATTCTAAGGAGACACGTATTGTAAAACTCTTGTAAAAAATGTACAAACACAGGTAACTCCTGACTTATGACAGTTTGTTTAGTGACAATTCACTGTTACAACAGCACTGAAAGAAGTGACTTGTGACTGTTTTTCACACTTACGACCATTGCAGCATTCCCCAGAATCACGTGATCAAAATTCAGATGCTCGGCAACTGGCTCATATTTATGACGGTCGCAGTGTCCCTGGGGGGTGGATCAGGCGATCCCCTTTGTGTGACCTTCAGACAAGCAAAGTCAACGGGGAATCCGGTTTCACTTAAGGACTGAGTTATTAACTTTAACAACTGCAACCATTCACTTCGCAACTATGGCAAGAAAAGTCATCTTGTGGGGCATAACCAATGTCTCACTTAGTGACAGAAATGTTGGGCTCAATTGCGGTCATACGTTGAGGATTCACTTCATACTTATGGCAAGAAAAGTTGTCTCACAGGGCATAACCAATGTCTCACTTAGTGACAGAAATTTTGGGCTCAATTCTAGCCGTAAACTGAGGACCACCTGTTTTTCCCTATATATATATATCGCTAGAGTTACTCAACCAAATGAGTTTCAAGATATGTTCACTATAAAATTTTGCAATCGGATGGCGTGAAATTTTCTCACTTCTTCACTCTCTGGAAAAGCCTATATGTGTTTGAAGAATGAAAAGTCTACTTCAGTTCTTAGGACAAGACCATCCAAAAATGGTTTTTTCCCCCTTCTCTCTCTTTTTCGAAGAATTAGCAAATGAGATGAACATGTGGATACGATAAAAAAATAAATAAATTCCCAAGCTGGAGAAAGCTGCAAATGTAGCTCGTGAGTCATTCATATAATCCTCGTCCACAAAAGATAAATACGCAAAACGAGGGAAATCAAAAAAAAAAAAAAAAGGACAGTTTTATTCCAGAACGAGCGAAAGAGCAATTACAGAAAGGAGAGAAGAAACTACTTGAGCCGAATTCCCAAAAACTTTAATGGAAGAATTTAAAGATTTCTCTTTTTAAAAAAATAAATAGAAGATGGTAATGCCTCATTTTGTTGTTGTTAGTCGCGAAGTCGTGTCCGACCCATCGCGACCCCATGGACAACGTTCCTCCAGGCCTTCCTGTCCTCTACCATCCTCTGGAGTCCATTTAAGCTCACGCCGACTGCTTCAGTGACTCCATCCAGCCACCTCGTTCTCTTGTCGTCCACTTCTTCTTTTGCCCTCAGTCTTTCCCAGCATTAGGCTCTTCTCCAGGGAGTCCTTCCTTCTCATTAGGCAGCCAAAGTATTTGAGTTTCCTCTTCAGGATCTGGCCTTCTAAAGGGCAGTCAGGGTTGATCTCCTCTAGGACTGACCGGTTCGATCACCTTGCAGTCTCGTACAATTGGGTAAATGGGGAATTAATTTGGCCCAAAGTTGGAAAAACAGCAGTCGGCGTCAATGAATGATTATGGACAGAGGCCCATGGTGAAATTAGAATTTACTACCGGTTCCGTGGGTGTGGCTTGGTGGGCATGGCAGGGGAAGGATACTGCAAAATCTCCATTCCCACCCCACTCCAGGGGAAGGGTATTGCAAAATCTCCATTCCCACCCCACTCCAGGGGAAGGATACTGCAAAATTCCCATTCCCTCCCCACCTCTGGAGGAAGAGTACCGCAGAATCTCCATTCCTACCCCGCTCCTGGGGGAAGGATACTGCAAAATCTCCATTCCCACCCCACTCTGGGGCCAGCCAGAGGTGGTATTTGCCAGTTCTCCGAATTACTCAAAATTTCCGCTACCGGTTCTCCAGAACCTGTCAGAACCTTCTGGATTTCACCCCTGACAGAGGCTTCTTTTGCCTTTACCACGAAGCGAATTTGACGCCTGACTGCGTTTGAAGGAAAAAGGATGGGGGAAAAAAAGAAGAAGAAAAAAGACTCAGCCGTAGAGGAAAAAACAGACCCAAAGCGGTTTAAACTCTTTGGGCGAAAGCTCATTTTGGAGCTGTTTTAAACATCCCGCAATCCTAATGAATTTCAAAGCGGCGTTGCCTGGAACATCACTTCCGGGAGAAAGTCCTTTTTTGCTATGAACAATGGATGGTCACCGGACGATAATTGGATTTAACAGGCTCCCCGTTGCTCTGGGGTGTGTGTGGGTGTGTGTGAATAAGACAGCAGGGGAAGGTCAAAGTGGGGTGGGGGGGAGGGAGGACTAAATTTTGAAGGGCTCTGGAAAGAAAAAAAAAACAACTCCAGAAAAAGTCCAGCCAAAGGACAGCATTCGTTACCCTTTTAAATCTTTACAAATAAAGGATCCAGAAAGAAATGCAACGTGTTTGTTTATTATTGTGGATCTTCATCCTGGCTTAATTTTTGGGACAAAAGGGGAGGGAGGTGAGTTCAAGTTTCCTCTTGGACGCCTGGTTTAACAGTAGCATAGTTAGTAGATGATCTTGAAGGGTCCTTCAAGATCATCTAGTCCAACCCCCTTCTGAGGCAGGCTTGGTTGGTGACTCTCTTGCTGGGGGGCGGGGTGTCTCTCCCACCCCTAAGGCTGGACTCTCCCCGCTCCCCCAAGTTTCTCTCCTTTCCAACCCAGCGCCTCCAAAACCCAACCGGCCCGAGGCAGCGCCGGCCCGGACTCGATCTCCCCCTGCCCTCTTCCTCGCAGGACACGCAGAGCGATCCCGAAGCCGGAGAAGACGCGGCTGCGCCCCTCCGCGCCCCTTGGGCTGCCCAGAAGCCGTCCCCTTTGGCTGCCGGGGGGAGGGGGGCTGCTTCGCTTCTCAGACCCCTCTCCCCCAAACCTAGGCTGTGGGGGTGTTCTCCACTTGAGACGCGCTGGGAAATCCTCCGGGGGCTGCCCCGTCCCAGGCGTGGGGGGAGGAGGGGTCTCCAACTAGGGCGCGCTGGGAGAAGGGGTCTCCAACTGGGGCGCGCTGGGAAATCATCCGGGGGCTGTCCAGTCCCAGGCGTGGGGGGAGGAGGGGTCTCCAACTGGGGCGCGCTGGGAAACCTCCGGGGGCTGATCAGTCCCAGGCGTGGGGGGAGGAGGGGTCTCCAACTAGGGCGCGCTGGGAAACTTCCGGGGGCTGCCCAGTCCCAGCCGTGGGCAGAGGAGGGTCTCCAACTGGGGCGCGCTGGGAAACCTCCCGGGGCTGATCAGTCCCAGGCGTGGAGGGAGAAGGGGTCTCCACCTCGGGCGCGCTGGGAAATCCTCCGGGCTGCCTCTCCCCGGCCAATCCCTTGCGCGGAGAGGGCGCCCAGAGATGCTCCCACGCTCAGCCACAGGGATGCGCGTGGCCAACCGGAGCTGCGCGATTCAAGCCAAACCGAGGCTGGTTTTGGGCGCGATGGAGACTTCTCTGCCGCCGCGTCTCCATCTCCCGTGCGCGGGGAGGCCTGGAGACGCACCGGGGAAGCGGACCGAAAACAGCTTGCCTTCCCTCCCTCCCTCCGTCTCTCCCTCCTTCTCTCTCTCTCTCTCCCTCCCCGCCTGCCTCCGTCCCCTCCCCGCTTCGCTCGTCCGCCCGCCGGGGCGCTGAAGCGCAGCCTCCTTGACGTCAGGCGCGGGCGGTGCGCGGCATCTTCGGCGCGGGGTCCCCGGCCGGTGGCTTGCGCTCGGGCGCCCCAAGGCAAGGAAGGGCGTCGGGGCGGCTGGCAGCCGGACCGCCGCCTCCAAAGGCTGGCCAAGGACCACCGCCGGCCCCGCAGAAGGAGAGCGAGGCAGAGCCAGGGCGGACGAGCCGGCCTCCCTCTCTCCCTCCCGCCGCCGTCCCGGCTCGGCTCGGCCCGGCCTGGCCATGGCAGCCGCCGAGATGGAGAGCGCGGGGGAAGGGGAGCTGGCCGAGCGCGTCTTGCTGAACGTGTCGGGCCTGCGCTTCGAGACGCGGCTGGGCACCTTGGACCAGTTCCCGGAGACGCTGCTGGGCGACCCGGCCAAACGGCTGCGCTACTTCGATCCGCTGCGCAACGAGTATTTCTTCGACCGGCACCGGCCCAGCTTCGACGGCATCCTCTATTTCTATCAGTCGGGGGGAAAACTGCGCCGGCCGGTTAACGTCTCCCTAGAAGTCTTCGCCGACGAGGTGCGTTTCTACCAGCTGGGCGAGGAGGCCTTGGAGCGGTTCCGGGAGGAGGAAGGTTTCCTGCGGGAGGAAGAGAAGCCTCTGCCCACCCACGAGTTCCAGCGTCAGGTATGGCTGATCTTTGAGTATCCCGAGAGCTCCGGCTCGGCTCGGGGCATCGCCATCGTCTCCGTGTTGGTTATCCTCATCTCCATTGTCACCTTTTGCTTGGAGACCTTGCCGGAGTTCCAAGAGGAGCCGGCGGAGATCCGGGATCCTACAGGCCAGACGCCACGTCCTGGCATCCTAGCTGACCCTTTCTTCGTCATTGAGACCACTTGTGTCATCTGGTTCACCTTCGAGCTCTTGGTACGCTTCTTCGCCTGTCCCAGCAAGCCGGAGTTCTCCAAGAACATCATGAATATCATCGACGTGGTGGCCATCATCCCTTACTTCATCACTCTGGGCACCGAGCTTGCTCATGAGCAGCAGAAGGGGGAACCGCAACAACCACCACAACAGCAACAACAGGGGAACAGTGGAGGCCAACAGCAAGCCATGTCCTTGGCCATCCTGAGGGTCATCCGCCTGGTAAGAGTCTTCAGGATCTTCAAGCTGTCCAGGCACTCCAAGGGGTTGCAGATCCTGGGACAGACCTTGAAAGCTAGCATGAGGGAGTTGGGCCTCCTCATCTTCTTCCTCTTCATCGGTGTCATCCTCTTCTCCAGCGCCGTCTATTTTGCCGAGGCGGATGACCCCGAATCCTACTTCTCCAGCATCCCAGATGCCTTCTGGTGGGCTGTGGTCACCATGACGACCGTGGGCTACGGTGATATGAGCCCCATCACCGTCGGAGGAAAAATTGTGGGTTCCTTGTGTGCCATCGCTGGTGTGCTCACCATCGCCCTACCTGTGCCGGTTATCGTGTCCAACTTCAACTACTTCTACCACCGAGAGACGGATCAAAGTCTTCTCCAAGATGACCCGGGAAGCGTTCACGGCAGCTCAGAGGAAGAGGTGAAGAGTAAAAACTCCTCCTGCAAATCCGTGGTACACTTAGAGCACCTCGATGAGACGCACAACGGGACCAGGTCTGTGGAGAAAACCAACCTCAAAGCCAATAGCACCATAGATCTTAGGAAATCCCTTTATGCACTTTGTATGGATTCTACCCGGGAGACCGATTTGTGAAGGACGCAAAACTCCTGTTGTGATTTAATCAGGGAAGAAATGACTTTCGTTTTATTTTTTTTAATTTTTTTTTTAAGTTGGGTAGCTTATCTAAAAAAAAAAAACATCTCAAAGTTAGCAAATTCTTTTTTTTTTAAAAAAAAACAACAACAACCATGATTCATTCCTTTGGATGACTCAGCATATGCTGAGCAAAGCTTTAAAACCAGCAAGGAGTTTGTTAGTTTGGCATCCGTTTCCCACTTATCCGAGGGGCCTTTCGTGGAGAAAAAAGGACTTTGCTTGTAGAGCAAATTTATTTTCATAAACAAACTCCAAAACGGTGGGGATTTCTTGTATAGTTCATTGGTAGCCCCCAGCCTCAAATCCCCTCCCTCTTATAACCCGGTCTTCTAAGGCCATTTCCCCCCCTCTCCCATGGATAGTCAACAAATTTTTGTAGGTACCATCATTTCAAGCTAAAATATTTCTATTTTTAATATGTCTGACAAAAATAGCCATGTTACTGTGAGATATGAAACCCTGACCTCTATATAGACTTTTAGCTAAGGAATAGATTTCCTATTTTAAAGATAAAAAAAAAAACCCACAGCAACCCTTTCCTTGTATGTGTGGCAAGTCCTATTTTCAGCATTCTCGTAGCATTGCGTTGTCTAAGTTTTGTACCTTTGGTGAGAATTAAATTACATAAATGGCAATCTTTGTTCTGTAAACTGTGATCCATGCAAGATTGCATCCTGTTTCTGGTCATCGGTGAGGTCTGATGTCAGCAAACTGGCCAGCTTGAAGGACCTGGGTTTTTCTAAATAGGGGTAGTCCTTGATTTACGACCTCAAATGAACCCAAAAATTTCTTCCGTTAAGCGAGATAGTCATAAATGTTGTTCCATGTTACGATCTTTCTTGTCACAGTTGCAAAGGGAATCACTGCAGTTGTTAAATTAGTAGCCCGGTTGTTAAGTGAATCTGGCTTCTCCCATTTTTTTAAAAAAATTTGATTTATATGCCGCCCTTCTCCGGAGACTCAGGGCAGCTTGCAATGCGTTAAGCAATAGCCTTTATACTTTTGTATATTTTACAAAGTCAGCTTATTGCCCCCACAAACTGGGTCCTCAATTGACCTACCTTAGAAAGGATGGAAGGCTGAGTCAACCTTGAGCCTGGTGAGATTCGAACTTACGAATTGCAGACAGCTGGAGTTAAATTACAATGCATTAGTCTGCTGAGCTATCCAGGCTCCTCCAGGCAAACTCCATTGAGTTTGCTTGTCAAAAGGTCGCAACCTTTTGACCCTGGGGACAATGCAACCGTCGTAACTCTGAGCCAGTGGCCCAATGATGGAATTTTGACCCCCTGACCACGGGGATGTTGCAATGGTCGTAAGTGTGAAAAACGCTCATAAGTCACTTTTTAATAGAGCTGTTGTAACTTGGAATTGTCATGAAACGAACTGTTGTAAGTCAAGGACTGCCTGCCTAATTGAATGTTTTGGGGTTCAAGTTTCATTCAAACAAGTCCAAAGCTTTGGATGTGAGTGCAAGAAAAAAACGTTTTAGCAAGCCGCGGAGCTTTTCGGATGCAGTTTTCTGAAGATGTTTTCTGATAGGGACCTAGATGTGATTTATGTCTTGAAGGAGCTGGTCACTGTTTTTTAAATGACAGCGTCCACTGATGGACTCTTGGGGGGCGGGGAAACTAATGGAAAAGGCAGAACTTATTAAATAAAGCTTTTACGGATTCCACTTTGTGCTAAGTGGGCATCAGATGACCTCAGAGTAGACAATCCATCCATAAAGTGGATGGTTGCTTTGTAGATTATTGTTTGATGGCTGGCAGGAGTTTGTTCCTTAAGTTCAGCCCTCTCATTGTTGGATCACAAAGAGAAAGAAGAATGACCTCAATCACTAGGAGGACCTCCCCTTTCCTCTGGAGCTACTGAGACAGGAGATCTTCTTGGTTTGACTTCTCTCTGTCTTCTAAGGCACCTGGACCTTTTTGAGTTGCTGTTTTTTTCTCCCCTTGAAAATGACTCAATTGGTCATCCAAGAACCTTCTTCAGTTCCGAACTTTCTAAACCTAGGAAGCTTCTTGGATGAGGAAGCAAAACCTTTTCAAGGGGGAAATAAAAAAATATCACAAAAGTCTAGTTGCCCTTTGAAAAAAAGCATTTTGGGAAAAGAATGGTTAATTCCTGCCTAAGGATACAGTGGCTCAGTGGCTAGGACGTTGAGTTTGTCGATTGAAAGATCGGCAGTTCGGCGGTTCGAATCCCTAGTGCCGCGTAACAGGGTGAGCTCCCGTGACTTGTCCTAGCTTCTACCAACCTAGCAGTTGAAAGCAGCTTAAAAAAATGCAAGAAGAAAAAATAGGGACCCCCTTTGGTGGGAAGGGAACAGCGTTCCGTGCACCTTTGGCATTGAGTCATGCCGGCCACATGACCACGGAGACGTCTTTGGACAGCGCTGGCTCTTCGGCTTTGAAACGGAGATGAGCACTGCCCCCTAGAGTCAGGAACAACTAGCACGTATGTGCGAGGGGAATCTTTACCTTTAAGAATACCTATCCACAATATTCCTAACTCCTGTGCATTAATTTGATCTAAGAAGGCAAAAAAAAAAAAAAAAACACCCACCTGAAGCCAAGGTAACTTAAATCCTTCTTGCCCTGCCAATAAATCTATTTTTCCCCCGTTTTGGTCTTCTGCTGAATGGATGAGATTATGTAGGTTTGGGAATGCAGCCATCACAATCATGACTAGACTTTTTATCTTCCTCCCTCCCTCCCTCCCTCCCTCCTTCCTTCCTCCCTCCCTCCCTCCCTCCCTCCCTCCCTCCCTCCCTCCTTCCTTCCTTCCTTCCTTCCTCCTTCCCTCCCTCCCTCCCTCCCTCCTTCCTTCCTTCCTCCCTCCCTCCCTCCCTCCTTCCTTCCTTCCTTTCTTCCTTCCTTCCTTCCTTCCTCCTTCCCTCCCTCCCTCCCTCCCTCCCTCCCTCCCTCCCTCCTTCCTTCCTTCCTTCCTTCCTTCCTTCCTTCCTTCCTTCCTTCCTCCCCTCCCTCCCTCCCTCCTTCCTTCCTTTCTTCCTTCCTTCCTCCTTCCCTCCCTCCCTCCCTCCCTCCTTCCTTCCTTCCTTCCTTCCTTCCTTCCTTCCTTCCTTCCTTCCTTCCTTCCTTCCTTCCTTCCTTCCTTCCTTCCTTCCTTCCTTCCTTTTTTGCAATGGATTGCTGTAACTTGAGTCAGGGAAACGAACATTTCTGCCAGACCCTGGGAGGGGGAGGGGAATATAGCCATAACCCAATTTTGCTGAATTTCTAATTAAGATTTTCTTTCAGGATTCCAGAGTCTCTCTTCCTTGCTTTAAGGCAGAGAGGAAATAAATAGACTGAATCGAGTTCGTAAATTAAATTAAACTCTGGCTTTTTTTTTTTGAAGTAGGTTTTCAATTATTATTATTAGAAATGTGGTGGGATTTTTTTGATTGTTTTGTTTTGGAATCGCAAATGCTGTGGCAGAGGTTCCTTTTTGGAGGATCAAGTATATTTGATTTTAAAACCATGCAGAGGGAATTATCTTCATTATTTTCCAACGAGCAGCTGTGGGGAATGGAATCTGAGTACTTTATGGACTTTAAATCCACCCAGATTACTAGCTTTGAGACATAGATGGGCAAAGGGGTTGGTGGCTGAGCATTTCAGTGAAATTTCTGCCTGCCAAGAAGGAAGTTCTTTGGTACATTATCTCGGGTTGACCAAGTCTAGTTTATTAGAGCTGTCAAGAACTGCTCGGTTGGCCGTAGAATTAAGGAAAACCCCCTCGGTTGAAAAGGTAAATTTCAGAACATTGGATTCCGATCTGGAATCCAAAATTAAAGCCCCTGAGACACAGGACTCTCTAATCTAATGTTTTTCAGTCTTGGTTGCTTGAAGATGGGTGGACTTCAGTTCCTAGAATTCCCCAGCCAGTATGAAGTCTGCAGCTCTTAAAAGCATGCTTGGCTGGGGAATTCCTGAAGTTGAAGTCCACCCATCTTCAAGCAACCAAGGTGGAGGAACTCTGGTCCAACCTCTGCTTGAAAGGGGTGACCAGCCTCTCCTTGAATTATTGCTTGGAATGAAGTTCTACCGTTCCATCAAAATCCAGCTTCTCATACACCTGTGTCCTGTACTTTGAAATCTGAAAGGATCCCCACCCCCTCCCCTTGGAACCTCCTGTCCTTCTCATCCTTTCTCCTCTTTATCTGAAGGCTAAACATTTGCAGCTCCTTCCAGAGATTTTTTTTAGTCAAAGCAAAATAGTGGGCATGTCAACTCATAAAGCATCTCTGGCCTGCTCTTGAGCTGCCATAGGCAAGAGGGATGGGAAACCGACGAAGCAGCATGGCACCCATAGACAGGATCACATTCCAGACATATCTTTCTCAAGGCTGTATCCCAGGGTTACCCACAGTGGCCAGAGGGGAGTGATCTCTACAATCCATGAAATTGCTCCATTGGCGAATGTGATTGATGACACACCCTGGATGGGGAGAGGGGAGAAACAGGGTCATGATTAGGGCCGTAAATTACGTGGGGTCAGAGTTGGCTTCATTTGGGTACATGTGGACATGGAGCTCCTAGCAAATAACTGGATTTCTTTTGAAGCTTGGCTCAAGGCTCATGATTTAATTAGGGCATCCGTGGGAACCCTGACAGGGTAGACACTGAAAACCAGAAGAAGGGGAGAGTATAGTACAGATAGAAGAGAATATTTGTAGCTCAGGATTCAAGGGTGGGGTCCTTGGTGCTCTCAGAGCTTGGCTGTTTTCTTGTAGACATTTCATGGATTGACTAACTAATGTGTTGATCAGTGATCATATTCCCTGGTTGGGTGATGAAACATCTGCTCAAAGAAGACCAAGGACCTCATGGAGAGTATAGTATCTCAGGAGTCAAGAGGAAGGATTTCATTGCGGTGAAGCCAACCCATCTCAAAAAGTTTCTTCGTCCCAGGCCATTGTGCACTCAAATCTTCTCTGGCATCTTGAGACGCTTTCCTTGTTGTCTTAGTTTCTAGTTCTCCAAACCTCCTCGTTGCCTTTCTTTGTCTGAGTTTCTCTGAATAATTTAACATGCGATGTCCAGAATTGAATAGAGTACTCAAAATAGGGTTGGAACTGAATGGAATAAACCGGAATTCCTTCTTCTTGTGATTTAGAAACTTCTGCGGACATCCTAGCTAGCACATCTTCAAATCTTAATATTTTTGGCAGCCGTCTTTATACTGCTGACTTATATTCTGCTTATAGTACAATATGTCTCTCAGTTCAGGTAATGTTACCAAGTCATTATTCCCTCTCCTCTCTTGCTTTCCTGCACATTTTACTTTCGTTTCCTAAATGAATAATAATTAATCAATCAGAATATAGCTGGAAAGGACCTTGGGGGCCCCCTGTTCAAATAGGAGACCCTACATCATTTCAGACAAGCGATTGTCCATTCTCTTCTTAAAAGCCTCCAGTCATGGAGCACCCATAACTTCTAAAGACAAGCTGTTCCATTAGTTAATTGTCCTCACTGTCAGGAAGTTTCTGCTTAATTCCAGGTTGTTTCTCTCCTTGATTAGTTTCCATCCATTGTTTCTTGTCCTGCCCTCTGGTGCTTTGGAAAATAGTTTGACCCCTTCCTCTCTGTGGCAGCTCCTCAAATATTGGAACACTGCTCATATCTCCCCTAGTCCTTCTCTTCTCTTCACTAGACTAGCCATGCCCAGTTCCTGCAACCGTTCATCGTATGTTTTAGCCTCCAGTCCCCTAATCATCTTGATTGCTCTTACAGTCTGAAATGGTACCCTGAATCATTCTAGAATAATCATCAACAAATACTATAGCAAGCACTTTGGAAACTATGGCCAGAAATGAGATTTTTTTAAATTATTGAGAACAAAGCTTGAAAAGTAAATTTATTTATTCCTCTTTGTGGTAACTTCTCAAATACTGGAATACTGCTATCATGTCCTCCCTCCTAATCCTTGTTTTATTCAATTTCATGCTGTTATTTCTCAACCCTTTCCCTCACTTATCAGTATCATTTTGAATGCGATGGTTGCATTCCAGAGCGTTGGCTATCTCACTCGGTTTGATTAGAATCTTCTTCTCCTCTCCATCTAAGCCATTAATAACAATAAAAAAAAATCTTGATTAAAAATGGACAACCCAGGACTGAGTCTTCAGTCAACCCGATCAATAGTTCCCTCCGGTTTGAGGAGGACAAACCGTGCTTTCGATGGGATTATCGATCTCGATTTCTGCTTATTTGTCATTCCATCTAGCCCACAATTAACTAGGTTGGCAATAACGGGCAATTTATCAAATGCTCTGCTTGGAGTCAAGATGGTATATTATATCGACAGCGTCCCATGATCAGTTGGCATTTCCCATGATATATTAGGGCAATTACCAAAACAAACCGAGGTAAGAATCTGGCAAGATTTGTACTTGATAAAAAAAAAAAAATCTCATTTCTGGCCATTACTCCATGGTTTCGAAAGTGTTTGCTACATTATTTGTTTATGATGATTCTAGAATTATTCAGGGCACCATTTCAGACTGTAAGATGATTAGGGAGGCTAAAACATACGATGAACGGTTGCAGGAACCAGGCATGGCTAGTCAAGTGAAGAGAAGGACCAGGGGAGACATGAGAGCAGTCTTCTAATATTTGAGGGGCTACCACAGAGAGGAGGGGGTCAAGCTGTTTTCTAAGGCACCTGAAGACCAGACAAGGAATAATGGGTGGAAAATGAACAAGGAGAGATTCAATTTGGAAATAAGGAGAGATTTTCTGACAGTGAGAGCAATCAACCCATGGAACAGAAGTTGCCTTCGGAAGTTGTGGGAGCTTCATCCCTGGAAGCTTTCAAGAAGAGACGGGACTGCCATCTGTCAGAAATGGTGTAATGTCTCCTACTTGGGTATGGAGAGGTTGGACTAGATGACTTACAAGGCCCCTTCCAACTTTATTCAGCTGTTAAAATCTTCTTCCTTCTCCTTTCAACACTTAAAAGCAGATTTCTCCCAGGCAAAGCTGGGAGAAGATTCAAATCAGTTAGGACAATGACCTCAAGGAATTCGGAGCAGTTTTGCCCGTGGTTTATTTAGGAACTAATAAAAACATTAGCACATAATTATGGTTGGTTGGTTGCAGTCAGCCGGAGACTTAGATGAGATTTCATATTTTTAATTCTCCTTTACGGTCCTTTCCATTCCACCAGGAATGGGCAAATGTTGATTGATGGTGTTGGAGGGACCCATGCAAAATATACGCTCTTCCAAGTAAAGCAGTTGACTGATGGGAACTTTCTTTCCTTTGGCCACAGTCGTTCTATTTCCATTTGCAGGTTTCTAGAGGGTGTCATTTTCCCTCGTTCTTTCTCCTCTGTTTTGCCGTCTCCAGGTGATGCAACGCCCACTATCCAGACTTGTTTGTCTCTTTTTAATCTGCATCTTTTAAGTCTCATATGTTGCGTGGCAGGTGCGTGCCAAAGTCCCAGAGAACTTTATAGCTTCTTGGTTTTCTATTCGTGGGTCTGTTTTGTGGTTCCACCCCGTTCTTGTTGGCAGGCAAAATGGCATTTCTTGCCAATCTTCCAATGTGCCATTGTTGCCGCTTTCTGTGCCGTTGTTTGTCGTCAGCCTGTGTGATCTTCTGGCAGCAATTCCCAAGGTGGTTAATGTTCCTACTTCAGCTTCTTTGCAAGAGACGGCATTTGCTGTCCGTTGGCTTTTCTTCTCAATTCTGGATTTGTGTGCGTTTGGTCTTAAGCAGTGGTGAAATCCAATTTTTTTTTTTACTACTGGTTCTGTGGGCATGGCTTGGTGGGCGTGGTGTGGCTTGGTGGGCTTGGCACGGGAAGGATACTGCAGAATCTCCATTACCTTCCCACTCCAGGGGAAGGATACTGCAAAATCTCCATTCCCTCCACACTCCAGGGGAAGGATACTGTAAAATCTCCATTCTCTCCCCACTCCAGGGGAAGGATACTGCAAAATCTCCATTCCCACCCTACTCCAGGGGAAGGATACTACAAAATCACTATTCCCTCCCGACTCCAGGGGAAGGATACTGCAAAATCTCCATTCCCACCCCATTCTGGGGCCAGCCAAAGGTGGTATTTGCCGGTTCTCTGAACTGCTCAAAATTTCCGCTACCAGTTCTGCAGAACCTGTCAGAACCTGCTGGATTTAACCCCGGTCTTAAGGCTTGGTCTTGTGCAGTCCCTCCCTCTCTATCTTCACTTTCTTGCTCCTAGCCATTGCCAGGTCTTGTGATTATCTGCATTGTCTGCTAGTGTGTGTGTGTGTGTGTGTGTGTGTGTGCGCGTGTGCGCGCGTGTGTATTGGCCATGCAATTTTTTTGTCTTGTCATATCTCTTTTCCATTTTTTTTCATTTGGTCTTTCTTGTAGGCCATTTCTCCGATATTCAGTAATTCTTCACGGTGTACTAGACTCCATGCCTCTTCCTCACTGGCCTTCAGATATTCTTCTAATGCCCTTATTTGTCTCCAACTGTCTTATTTACTTCAATATCTCATGCTCACTTTGATAGGTAGTGTTGGTCAGCATCTCTGCGTGGATGAAGGGCATGATTCAGGGGTGAAATCCAAAATTTTTCCCTCCCGGTTCTGTGGGCGTGGCTTGGTGAGCATGGCAGAGGAAGGATGTTGCAAAATCTCCATTCCCTCCCATCCTGGGGGAAGGATATTGCAAAATCCCCATTCCTTCCCCACTCTGGGGCCAGCCAGAGGTGGTATTTGCCGGTTCTCCGAACTACTTAAAATTTCCGCTACCAGTTCTCCAGAACCTGTCAGAACCTGCTGACATGATTCCTTGTCATTATTTTTCTAGTCTTCCTATCAACGGCTTTTTTAGTTCGGCTTGAGCCCAAAACACTATTCCAGTTGTGTTTCTAATGACTGTTATTATGCAGGTATCGGTTGCCTTCTTGGTATTTCCTCCATTAAGTTTCGACTTTAGGATCTTATTCACTCTAATGATATACAGTATTCAATGCTAACCTTGAACACAAGAAAGCGGTCAGACGAGGAGGCCTGAACTCATTGGTAGCCTCACACTGCAATGACTAAGGACACACATTCAATTTTGCAGCTACTAAGATTGTTGGTAACAATCAAGGGATGCGGTGGCTCAGTGGCTTAAGACACTGAGGTTGTCGATCGAAAGGTTGGCAGTTCAACAGTTCGAATCCCTAGTGCCACGTAATGGGGTGAGCTCCCGTTCCTTGTCCCAGCTTCTGCCAACCTAGCAGTTCAAAAGCACCTAAAAAAATGCAAGTAGAAAAATAGGGACCACCTTTGGTGGGAAGGTAACAGCGTTCTGTGTGCCTTTGGCGTTGAGTCATGCCGGCCACATGACCACGGAGATGTCTTCGGACAGCGCTGGCTCTTTGGCTTTGAAACGGAGATGAGCACCGACCCCTAGAGTCGGGAACGACTAGCACATATGTGTGAAGGGAACCTTTACCTTTACCTTAAGATAGTTGGATGGGCAGGCACAAAAACAGCCAGGGAAATGATTGAAGCCTGGCCCTTCCTCAGTCAACAGGAGTGCTGATTTACTACCAGCCTATCAAGTAATTAGAAGGTGAGGGCTGGGCAGCACAACCAAATGACCTTTTCCAAGGCCAGACAAGGAACAATGGATGGAAACTGGTAAAAAGTCACTTACAACAGGCACTATAGATACTATACACAAAACAGCACACATTCTGCTAGAGTAAAGTTCCCTGAAGATGGGCTCCAGAAAGAGTCCGAAAACTCGGAAGACAAATTTTCTGGTCACAGGGACCAACCCAGATTGGATTTAACTTTCCTCTTGATTTCAGTATACTTGATGTTGTCAGCTTGAAGGATGGCCAGGTATTTCATTCAGATTCTTGTTGTTATTTCCATAGGGCATCTTGATTTCTTGTTGTCCTTGTTAGTTGCGAAGTTGTGTGCAACCCATCACAACCCCATGGACAATGTTCCTCCAGGCCTTCCTGTCCTCAACCATTCCCCAGAGTCCATTTAACCTCATGCCTACCGCTTCAGTGACTCCATCCAACCACCTCGTTCTCTGTTGTCCCGTTCTTCTTTTGTCCTCAATCGTTCCCAGCATTAGGCTCTTCTCCAGGGAGTCCTTCCTTCTCATTAGGTGGCCAAAGTAGTTGAATTTCCCCTCCAGGATCTGGCCTTCTAAAGAGCAGTCAGGGTTGATCTCCTCTAGGACTGACCGGTTTAATCGCATTGCAGTCCAAGGGACTCTCAGGAGTCTTCTCCAGCACCAGAGTTCAAGGCCTCAATTCTTTGTCACTCAGCCTTCCTTATGGTCCAACTTTCACAGCCTTACGTTGCAACTGGGAAAACCGTAGCCTTGACTATACGCACTTTTGTTGGCAGGGTGATGTCTCTGCTTTTTAGTATGCTGTCTAGCTTTCCTCCCCAATTTCTTTAATTTCTTGATTTCTACTTTTCACAATTTCCTCCTTGTTGATATCTTGGCTGTGTAGATCGACAGAGCTGAGCAGGGATTCTATTTCAGATGGTGTTTCTCCGTACAGCTTTAGATCATCCATGTAAAAGAACTGAGATGGCTTGGCAGATGTTTTTGATGTTTTACAGCCATGGCCTGACTTGCTTAGTGTTCTTAACACAAGAATCAATACAATAACGAACAGTAGAGGTGATAATGAGTCTCCTTGAAAGTTTCCTCTCTTGATGTTAACTGTTAACCTAGTTGGCTTCCTGCACCGAGGCAGGGGGCGGCGGCATGATTTTGTCCTCCCTGGGCTCCAGAGGCTTTCCTCAAGTCTCCAGGCGGGCGAAAATGGCCTTCCCAGGCTCTGGAGGTCCTCTGGAGGCCAGAAAAAGGCCTGTTTCCGGTCTTCCCAAACTTCTGGTAGGCCTGTTTTTCATCCTCCCTGAACCTTCATGTGCACTCAGCATCCAAAACAGGCTGCATGTGGACTCCTGGGAGGGTTGGGGTGCGGTGGGTAGGAACAGCCAGGAGTGGGATTTGGGGGTTCTCCGAACTGCACAGAATCTTAGCTAGAGGTTCTCCCGAACCCCCAGCAGCCCACCCTTCTCCACACACCTTGAAGTTGCTGATTTAGACAGCCACAGGAGGGAGAAGCCAACTCAGCCTGTATCCGATTCTGCTGGACATTTTTCCCGTGGTAGCTGAAATGGACCGAGCTTCCTCCATAATGGTAAGGAAGCAAGAAATTCCAAGCTTCTGTGCTCTGGAATGATGAAATATCCAGGTTATGGCTCAGTGCCTTAAAAAGTAATTTGAGTAATAGCCACGGATGGCTCAGTGGTTAGAATGCAGTATGGCAGGCAAACTTTGCCCGCAGCCTGGAATTTGATTCTGACCAGCTCAAGGTTGACCCAGCTTTCCCTCCTTTCGAGGTCGGTAAAATGAAGGTGCAGAATCTTTGGGGGCAATAGGCTGACTCTATAAACCACTTAGAGAGGGCTGAAAAGCACTGTGAAGCAATATATAAGTGTAAGTGCTATTGCTATTGCTATTCCTTCCTTCCTTCCTTCCTTCCTTCCTTCCTTCCTTCCTTCCTTCCTTCCTTCCTTCCTTCCTTCCTTCCTTCCTTCCTTCCTTCCTTCCTTCCCCCCCTCTCCCTTTCTCCCTCCCTCCCATATTCCCTTTCTTATTACCCTTCCTTGAGGCTCAGTTGTTAGAATGCTGTATTGCAGGCTGACTCTGCCCACTGCCAGGAGTTCGATCCTGACCAGCTCAAGATTAACTCAGCCTTCCATCCTTCCAAAGTCTGTAAAATGAGGACCCAGATTGTTGGGGGACAATAGACTGACTCTATAAACCTCTTAGAGAGGGCTGTAAAGCCCTGTGAAGCGGTATAGAAGTCTAAGTGTTCGTGATATAAATATAATATAAGCTATATAAAATATGTAAATTGTAAGAGCCATGCAGGGGTGAAATCTACTTACCTTCCCTACCGGTTCGGAGGTGCACGAGCGAGGATCTTATTACAAGGTACCACAAAATCACAATGGTATCAGACCAGTGGTGGGATTCAAATTTTTTTTTACTATGGGTTCTGTGGGTGTGGCTTGGTGGGCGTGGCATGGCTTGGTGGGCGTGGCTTGGTTGGCATGGAAGGGGAAGGTTACTATAACCATCAACTGGGATCAACTGGGACTCGGGAGGCAAAGAATAGATGGGGGCGGGGCCAGTCAGAACTTTTACTATCGGTATTCCGAACTACTTAAATTTCCGTTTCCATTTCTCCAGAACTGGTCAGAACCTACTGAAACCCTCCTCTGTATCAGACTCTTTAAGGATCCCAGTCTGAATTTCGAGGGGATGTCATAGTTTCGAACCTACAAATGAATTTTAGTCTTGTCACAAGTTCTTTCTAGAAGAGGGAGGAAAAAATGGATTGAAGCAAGATAAGCATGGCTCCCTGAGTAGAGAGACATCTGTGCATTGACTCTGTTTCCATTAGGATTTAGTAGGTGCTTGTCCAGTGTCTTCTCTATTGTCCACCTTGCCAAGGCCAACCTTCACAATTACACACACACACACGAACACACAAAGTGGAATTCTTCAGGTCTTGCCACGGCTCAATCTTTTTTATTTTTTTGCTGTGGAAAAGAGGGTCTGTGTTACACCATCAGAAATGGGGAGATAGGATGGAAACTTGAAATGGGTAGACACAGAATAGGATTTTATTTTATTTTTTTTTTGTTGTTGGAAGGGGATGAGTTGTATCCTTGGTTACCGAAGGAACTAGCTGATAATCTGGCTGAATTTTCTTTGTTTTCTTGGAAGAACCATCTGTGGATGGCCAGATGATGGAAAAAATCCTTGTTCTTTTTTTTTTTAAAAAAAGAAAACAATTACGCTGACATCACGGGTGGGCTGCTGGGAGTTCTCAGAGGTTTGGGAGAACCTCTAGCTAAGATTCAGTGCAGTCCGGAGAACCCCCAAATCCCACTCCTGGCTGGCCCCGCCCCGCCCCGCTCCGCCCCGCCCATCCCAACCCTCCCAGAAGTCAACATATGGTCTGTTTTGGATGCAGGTAAGTGCAGGGTGAGTGCGGAGGCTCGGGGAAGGTGAAAAATGGGCCTATTGGAAATTCAGGAACTCCAGAGGGCCTCTGGAGCCTGAGGAGGCCGTTTTTGTCTTCCCGGAGGCTCGAGGAAAGCCTCTGGAGCCTGGGGAGAGCAAAAACACCCCACCCCTGCCATGGTGCAGGAGGCGACTAGGCCACGCCCACTCAGCAACCGGGCAGAGAACCCCTTGCTAAAATTTTTGAAGCCCACCCCTGCCTGACATAACATTCGGAGAAGATTCCAGGCAGATCAGAAGAAGAGTGGTTGGTGAACCCCTCGACGACCATCCGGCAATTGGGTTAACATACCCTAAGACAGTGATGGCTAACCTTTTTGTCATCACGTGCCAAAAGTGGGGGGGAGTGCGGGGTGTGTGTCGCGCAGGTGCGAGCCCACACCATAATTCGATGCGCCCTGCCCCCCTCACTCCTCCTGCTTTTGGGTGCGGTAGGCCCATTTTTTGCTCTCCCCAGGCTCCCCAGGCTTTCTAGGAGCCTGGGGAGCGCAAAAACGGTCTTCCCCACCCCTCTGGAGACCCTCCAGTGACCGGAAATGGCTCATTTCATGACTTCCAGATCAGCCTGGAAGGCCCAAAAATCAGCAGGCTGGCATGCTCATGTGTGCTGGAGCTGAGCTAGGGCAACACTCACATGCCCATAGATATGGCTCCATGTGCCACCTGTGGCATACGTGCCATAGGTTCACCACCACGGCCCTAAGACTTGATCCATTTACAATGGGATGGCTTCCCTTTGAAATGGCAGGGCTCTTGCCCATTCCTTTATCAAAGTACGCCTGGCTGGCATCGTGATGATCAAACTCACTGGTGAGTTTCTTTCGTCAGCAACCAATTTTAAATCCTGGTCCCGTAAATTTAACCGTTATCTGATCCAGCATCTTTTCCCCCTTAGCGTTTCCGCAGAAGTGCCATTAAAAGGCAAGGTTGAATGTCTTCCAGTTGTTTTTTTTGACAGCAACAGCTGAAGTACTGGTCCGGTGGGACTAAAAGAATCTGCTCCAAGATGTGCTTGAGGTATTGTTTGCAGCTGCGAGATGGCGGTCCGTGACTTCCTTAAAGAAATACCAGTCAGATCGGAAAGGAACTCTGCGTCCTCCAGAATTCCTTCACCTAAAACTTGGAATGGCAGTTTTGTTCCAGTTGAAGAAGAGATTCTGGTGGTGGGTTTCTTTTTTTCCTAGCCCTCCCCCCAGTTTAAAGTTATTTTAGATTTTAATCTGGCACAAAGTGATCTTCCAGACTTGTGGCTCCACCACTGACGGACCTGTCCGATGGGCATTGGTTTATTTATTTATTTAAACCCTTTCTAAGTCTTATGGCAAACCATGGGTGGCAGCTGCCGATCAAAACTGGAAAAACACACACAAACATAAAAACCGTACTTCTTAAGTGGTTAGTAGAGGCGGGCGTGCATAAGTGCACTAACGTGCCCATTGTCCCCGTCGCTGTATTTTTATTCTTTTATTCTTGTTCTTGCTTTGGTTTGACAAATTCTAATAAATCAATCAATATTAAAACTATTAATTATTAAACTGCCACAATCCAATGCACCTAAAAAAAAAAATTAAAAATAATAATGGTGCCAAGCAAACCTTCTGGTGTGCACTCACTCATCTTATCCCATAGCTTGATGGCAAATCCAAGTCTTTGGTGCTTTACAAAAAGATGGAATAGAAATAGAAATAGAAATAGAAATAGAAATAGAAATAGAAAAGAATAGAATAGAATAGAATAGAATAGAATAGAATAGAATAGAATAGAATAGAATAGAATAGAATAGAATAGAATAGAATAGAATAGAATAGAATAGAATAGAATAGAATAGAAAATACGAAAGGGAGAATAGAGAATAGAACAGAGTAGAGCAGAGCAGAGCAGAGCAGAGCAGAGCAGAGCGGGATGGGATGGGATGGGATGGGATGGGATGGGATGGGACGGGATAGGACAGAATAGAAAATATGGAATGGGTTGGGATGGGATAGGATAGGATAGGATAGGATAGGATAGGATAGAAAATATGGAATGGAATGGAATGGAATGGAATGGAATGGAATGGAATAGAATAGAATAGAATAGAATAGAATAGAATAGAATAGAATAGAATAGAATAGAATAGAATAGAAAATATGGAATGGAATGGAATGGAATGGAATGGAATGGAATAGAATAGAATAGAATAGAATAGAATAGAATAGAATAGAATAGAATAGAATAGAATAGAATAGAATAGAATAGAATAGAATAGAATAGAATAGAATAGAATAGAATAGAATAGAAAATATGGAATGGAATGGAATGGAATGGAATGGAATAGAATAGAATAGAATAGAATAGAATAGAATAGAATAGAATAGAATAGAATAGAATAGAATAGAATAGAAAATATGGAATGGAATGGAATAGAATAGCCTTTATTGTCATTTTCCTGTATGCACAATGGCACCCATTAAAATGAAATTCTGATGCACTGCTCTCAAAAATAAGAAAACGCTATCCACCAGACAATGTTACCCGCCCAAGGGTAATAACAACAACAACAACAACAATAACAATATAATTACAACAGCAACATCCAAAAATCATCCTCAGGGAAACAGAATCAGCTGCCCAGAGATGGGAGAGCCCACTTTTCTATCTTAATTTAAGTAGACCTTCTGGGCTTTCCTCCTTTCCAGGAATTGCAAGTCCTGTTTCGAAAATACAGGGAGTCCTCGACTTACAACAGTGACCGTTCAACGTTACAACGGCAGTGAAAAAAAGTGACTTACGATCATTTATTCAACCTTATGATCGTTGCGGCATCCCCGTGGTCAAGTGAGTTCCATTCGGACGCTTGACAACCGATTCACATTTATGACGGTTGCAGCGTCACGGGATCCTCATTTTGTGACCTTGTAACGAGCAATTTCCACGGGGAAGCCAGATTCACTTAACAATTGTTTTGACTCACGTAACAACTTCAGGGAGTCACTTAACAAATGCGGCAAGGGAAGTCGTACCATGGGGCGAGACTCGCTTCACAAATTTTCTCACTTGGCAACATAAATTTGGGCCTCCGTTATAGCCGTAGGTCGAGGACTGCCTGTCCAGATCTAACAAAACCTTTCTTGAACAAACACGTCTAGCAGTGTTTCCCAAAGGCAATAAACCAGGGTCGAGCAAGAACAAGCAGAAGGTTTCGCGAGGACGTGGGAAAACAATCCGTCGGGCAGAATCTCCCGTGGAAGGCAAGTCACCCATCGCTCCTGCAGCCCACGCCACGAAGGACCACGTGTCCAGCAACTGGGAAGGAAGAAGGGGCAGAATCCAGGCTGCATCACAACCACGCTGTCAACGTGGCGCCCCACCCACCCCCTCAGGTCATTTGTATCACCTGAGTTGTGTAGGAGAGAGCCTCTGTAAAGGGGAGGCCGTAGGACAACGGTGTCAAACTCAATTTCATTGAGGGGCGCATTAGGGCTGTGACTGATCTCTGGGTGGGGGCGTGGCCGATTGGGTGGGTGTGGCTGACTTGGTGGGTGTGGCCAACTGGGTGGGTGTGGCCATCTTGACACTACTCCCCAAACTGCTGGCATGCTTCCTCTTCGCATTAGGTAGACCAGGATCCAGCCCCGCGGGCCGGATCCAACCACATCATAGGCCGGATCCAGCCTGCGGGCCATGAGTTTGACACCCCTGCTGTACGGAATCTTTCATTTAAGAGCACTTTATGTGGTATCTTGTGCTGTGTTGTCATGAGGATGAGCCTGTGATCCATCACAGGGAGATTGGCTTCCCTTCAGGGTGGAGGGAAAGGCAGAATTTACCTGATAAATATATGCAAACATTCCCTGAATTTCAGTTCTGACACGCCTCTTGTGTCGATTGGTAGTCTACCCCTCTCGGTAACACGCAAGCGATTCTCCTATCTTCGTGTCTAATATCCAACTGTTAATTTCTCAATAGCTTCATAGTCATAGGCCTACACAGGAGGAAACGAAGAAAAGGCTGCTTTAACTCCACTCACCTACACACCCTAGTCCTTCAATTCTAAGGATCAATCCACTTTGACTTAACACCCCCCCTCCCCCAAGATTATAGAACAGAGTTGACCACTTGTCCACTTGAAGATGTGTGGACTTCAACGCCCAGAATTTCCCAGCTGGCTGCAGTCCATCCGTGTCGCTTGGGGAATTCTGCAAATTGAAGTCTACAGATCTTAAAGAGCCGAGGTGGCGCAGTGGTTAAAGTGCAGTACTGCAGGCTACTTCAGCTGACTGCTAGCTGCAGTTCGGCAGTTTGAATCTCACCAGGCTCAAGGTTGACTCAGCCTTCCGTCCTTCTGAGGTGGGTAAAATGAGGATTGTTGGGGGGGCAAGAGGCTGATTCTGTAAACCGCTTAGAGAGGGCTGTAAAAGCACTATGAAGCGTATATAAGTCTAAGTGCTATTGCTATTAAAGTGGCCATGTTTATAGATCCCCTCTTCCTCAATCTGAAATGAAGGATTATTTTATCATCAACCTCAGTGTTGGGCTAGTTTGTGTAGAAAATAAAAAGCAGGGGGAAAATAAATCTTTTCAACGTTTATGGTGAAAAGAAATATATTAAACAGCAGGAGGACTATTATGATGATGATGGTTATGATTATTATTATTAACAATAACAAAACAACAATGATCATAATAATATCCCAGGTCCTTGGTAAGGATGTCATAGGTACACAAATATGCCAAACCCAGTCTGAACATTTGGCTGATTGTGCGATGATCAATAACAACAATAACAACAACAACAATAATAATAGCAGCTAGAAAAAAATAATAATTAATTTTTTTAAAAAAATGTACATTTTAAGAAGATACTCGGTTGATACCTAGGATGCTGACAGCAACCCGTATCAACCATCAGCGCCAGTCAGTGATATTTGTGATAAATTTTTAAACGTTCAGCTGACTGAGTTTCATGTTTAATGAATAAAAGAGATATAATCGCAGACAGAAAAATAATAAAAAAATATCACGATTTGCAAACTGAAGTTGAACGATTTGGAGGGAGAAACCAATGTTTATGCCAATAGAAATAGGAGTCCCTAGAGCAGTGATGGCTAATCTTTTTGCCGTCAGGTGCCAAAAATGGGGGGAGAACGGAGGGGGGGGGGTCACACTCGTGTGTGCCCACACCCATAATTCAATGCCCCCCATGCCCCAACTCTCCTGCTCATGCATGTGTGACTTCCCCCGCACTCCCCCCGCTTTTGGCATGCGATGGCAAAAAGGTTACCGGTTGGCCCAGTTGGCCCGTTTTTCACCCTCCTCAGGCTCCAGAGGCTTTCTTGGAGCATGGGAAGGGCAAAAACGGCCTCCCTCACCCCCCTGGAGGCCCCCCCGGAGGTCCTTCAGAAGCCAGAAACGGCCCGTTTCCCAACTTCTGGTGGGCCTGGAAGGCTGGAAAATCAGCTGTTCGGCATGCGCATGCGTGCTGGAGTTGAGCTAGGGCAACACTCGTGTGCCCACAGATATGGCTCCGTGTCTGCCCACAGATATGGCTCCGTGTGCCACTTGTGGGACGTGTGCCATAGGTTCACCATCACAACCCTAGAGCAATATCCAAAGGGTTACCTAGATACAAGGAAATGTTGAATTTATCCGTCCTGAATATTCTGACTTTTCAAAGGAAGTTCCTACTCAGAACTCCCTATATCAGTGATGGCTAACCTTTTTGCCATCGTGTGCCAGGAGTGGGGTGTGTGTGTGTCACGGATGCACGTGCCCACACCCATAACTCTATGTGCCCTGCGCATACGTGAGTGCGCGACTCCCCCCATGGGGGTCATTTTCACCCTCCCCAGACTCCTAGAAAGGCTCTAGAGGCTGGGAACAGCAAAAAACGGGACTTCCTGTCCCACCGGAAGTTAGCAAACGGGCCTCCTGGGGGGTGGGAAAAGCTGTTTTTGCCCTCCCTAGACTCCGAGAAAGGCTCTGAAGGCTGGGGGAGAGAGAGAAACAGGCCTTCTCCACCCACTCACCTCCAAGGTCCTCCAGAGGCAGGAAACAGCCTGTTTCCCTACTTCTGCTGGGCCCAGAAAGGCTGCATACGCTGGAGCTGAGCTCGTGTACCCAAGCGTGCCATAGGTTCATCATCATGGCCCTATATACTTAGACATTACCTTAGCGACTCTTAGGTTTTCAGTTAGGAACTGTTAATTTTTTTTAACCAGTCCCAGACTGTGAATCAAAGTGAAGATTAAATAATAACAATAAAAGAGGAGAAACGAAAAGAAAAAAAATTCCAAGTTTCAAAAGTGAGGTTTGAGTTTGCTAGAAATATTACCTAACAACGTCACTGCAGGCTTTTTTCCCTCAATTTAAACGCCCCCCCTCCCTTTGCACAGTTCTGTGTAAAAATAAAAAAGCATTTGTCCCATTTAAATATCCTGACTTTTCCATATCTTTGCAAGGGAGTGTAATTAGAACCTCCCGTGAGTCTTACTTATTCATAAATGGAATCCGAGCAAATGAATAACTCCAAAATGCTCATCCGCTTGAATAAAAATAAATAAATATATAAATGCCCTGTTAGATCAAGTTATTGGTCGTTAGGTTTGTTCTCTGTAATGAGTGTAACGAGACACTTTTTGTAACACAATCAGCCTCTCAAATTGCTATGCAGGAGTGTTGATATATATATATATTCCTGCATCCTTCAGTTCAAGACTATTTTAAGGTTTTTAACCTGACCTGCTCCCTTGCAGGTATCAAAAGTAGGAGGGGAAAGAATGTACGTGCAGGATGGTAGATAAAAATTTAAGGAATTCCCTCTGGAACGTTATTGTTGGATATAGATCAGTGGCTGAAGCATCCAGCTCATTTCTTTTCCTCGAAAAAAGCTGAAAGCTGAAAATGATATTTCCCCCACCTTCGTTTCATATATACAGATGGGCGTCCCTCAAACTGAAATATATATATATATATATGTGTGTGTGTGTGTGTGTGTGTGTGTTTGTGTGTGTGTACAGGTAATATCTCGGGTTTCTTCCCATGTAATTGTAAGCATATCTTTAGAAGGATAGCAGCGACGTTTCGATGAAATCACATTCATCATCTTCTGGCTGATGTTTTTGGTTTGGTGCAAAGTTTGGGCAAACCATAGGCACCAAACCAAGAACATCAGCCAGAAGATGATGAACGTCCCTGCTATCCTTCTAAAGATATGCTTACAATTACACGGGAAGAAACCCGAGATATTACCTGTACACACATATATACCCGTGAAAACTTACAGACACACACACACACATATCTATATCATCCATTATTCGGTCTGCGTTGACTCATTTCCCGGTTTTGGTTTGCTTCGTTTCTCCCAATAAAAATGGCCATCTGCCAATGTCGAACTGAGTCAGCTGTATTGTCCTGCCAGATGTCGATGGAAATCTCAGCACACATCTGCCTTGTAGGTTGCTGAATCAAAAGGAAAACGCGAGTTCCGGCATTTTCATTTGTAACAGTTTGTTATAGAAGTGGGAATCGCCTTTTTTCTCCCCGCATCTCGTCGTCTATTTTTGCACGCGAGTAAGTATTTCTGCCAAGCAGTAGGAGTTGTTATCCTCTTATGAGGAATGAGTTTGCACCCTGCAGAGAACATAAACACACATTAGTAACTCAAGAAGCATCACCACGTAAGAGGAAACCTAAGATTCTCCTTGAAGCATCCAAGAATTTCAAACGAAAAGACTGAGAACTGAGCAGTTATGAATTCTGAATTACCAAGCCTACTTGCTTGTCCCACCATCTACAATCTATTTGCAGCAGAGATGGGATTCAGCCGGTTTGGGAAAATCGGTAGTAGTGACGGAGTAGTAGTGATGGAGTAGTAGTGACAGAGTGGACAGAGCGGGAGGCTCTGTCCACTCGCCTGGATGTAATGTGCGAGCAAAGAGCTCCATTTGCAAACCGGTAGGGAAGGTAAGTGAGTCCCACCTCTGATTTACAGGTAGTCCTCGACTTACAACAGTTTGTTGAGTGACCGTTTAAAGTTACCACGGCACTGACTTATGACCAGTGGTGAAATCCAATTTTTTTTTACTACCGGTTCTGTGGGCATGGCTTGGTGGGCGTGGTGTATTTTGGTGGGCATGGCAGGGAAAGGATACTGCAAAATCTCCATTCCCACTCCACTCTGGGACCAGCCATAGGTGGTATTTGCTAGTTCTATAAACTACTCAAAATTTCCACTACCAGTTCTCCGAACTGCTCAAAATTCCGCTACCGGTTTTCCAGAACCTGTCAGAATCTGCTGGATTTCACCCCTGCTTATGACCGCTTTTCATAGTTGCCACCTTTGAACCCTTCCCGGTGATCGTGTGATCAAATTTAAATGCTTGGTAACCGATTCATACTTACGACCGTTGCTGGGTCCCAGGGTCAGGCCCCAAATTTCTGTTGTAAATTGAGACCTGGGCGAAGTGAGTTTTGCTCAATTTTTTACGGCCTTTCTTGTTAAGTGAATCGCTGCAATATCACTGCAATTGTTCAGTTGGTCGCACGGTTTTTAAGTGAATCTGGCTTCCCCATTGACATAGGCTTGCCAGAAGATCACGTGACCTTGGGACACCGCAACAGTCATAAATACAAGTCAGTTGCCAAGCATCTAAATTTTGATCTGTGACCGTGGAGGATGCTGCTGTAACGGTCTTAAGTGTGAAAAACAGTCATGAGTCATTTTTTTCAGTGCCGTTGTAACTTTGGTCACTAAGTGAGCCGTTGTAAGTTGAGGACTACCTGTAGCTGCTCCATACTCAGATTGTATGAGTAGGTCCTAATACCAAAGATCGTAAGGTTGAGGAATCAGAAATGAAGAGGGGTTTAAATGTACCGAGCTATTCATTTTTCAGGGAATAAATCTGTCACATGGATGCCATCCAATAATTTGATTTCAGTAGACTGCGGTGCAACTTGCAATTTCATTGACACCTTCACACTGCAAATGTGTGCCCCGATATTCCAACTAATGTTTGGTCAAAATGATGTGCCACTTAGGGGAAAAACTGTTAGTGAGCACAGTCCCAGGAGGTGTTGTAGCCTTGTCGGCCACTGTCTCCTCCAACAGCCAAATCAGAGGAGGAGGAGCAGGGGTGGGTTCTAAATTTTTTTTACTACTAGTTCTGTGGGTGTGGCTTATTTTGTGGGTGTGACTTGATGGTCATGTGACAATTCTTTAGGATTTAGCAGAGGTACTGGCCTACCAAGCTTTTAACTGCTTGCAGAACTGTACCGGTCTACTCATATGTTTTTGGAGGCACCGATCTACTCATTTGTTTTTGGAGGCACCGGTCTACTCATTCATTTTTGGAAGCACTGGTCTACCCATTTGTTTTTGGAGGAGGCACTGGTCTACCACCACACTGCCTTTTAACACTGATCAGCTGTAGGGCGGCCCTACAAGAGTTTAAACAGTTTTTTTCCCCTTCTAGCCGATCAGCTGAGACTTGGGAGGCAGCAATAGATTGGGGGTGGGGCCAAATAAAAGGTAAGAATAACACGTCGGGGTGGGGGTGGGGGTGGATGGTTGGGTCCAGCTCCCAAACAAAGAGAACTGGTTCGGTGATGTCATATCGTCACCGCTACCAGCTCGGCCAAACCGGGCCGAACCGGGAGGAACCCACTACTGAGGAGGCGGCGTGGGAGTCAGGGCCAACATCAAGGCAACCTGGGAGCTTTGAGGGAGGAGAGGGAATGGAGGTGGCAGAAAGAGAGAGACAGAGGTGGAGCCCTCAGACGGAGACTCAACAGCCCCCAGGTCTGGAGGTAGCTGATGAGGAAGAGGAGGAACAGCTGAATCTGGTGCCTGATGCACGGATGCACAGAAGGCAGAGGAGAGAGCAGTGGAAATCCATGGGCCAATTCTGGGGAAGGAAGAGCCACCACTGCTAGCGAAGCCCTACCCTAGCTCTGGGGATAAAAGTCAGGGGGTGGAGATGAATAGATACGGCAGATAACTATTCATCTTCCGGCCGGACAGATTTGTTAGCCTCTGTTGAGAGAGAAACTTTTTGCCGGGGTTTCCGGCACTCCTAATTAAAGGAATCTTTGTGCTCACTTCAGAGGGTCGGTCATTTTTGGGGAACCGGGTCAGAACAGGTTGAGGTGACATTGGTAAAGGAGCCACATGGGGTGGAGACAGAGGCTCTGTCTACCGGGGCTTCTGTTACCTTGTCAGATGGTTTTCATTTATCAACATGGAAGAAACCTCTGTGAAGAAAGACCTCTGAAATCTGTAGGTTGTGAAGTGGCTGAGACGTCAACTGTGTCCCACGATGGAGAGAAGATTCTTCGCAAACCAAAGTCTCTGGAAGTTCTCCTGATTGTACAGATGGTGAGCGGTTGATTTACAATAAAGTTCAATAAAGGCGTTTCGATGTTCTCCTCTTCTTGGATGGAAGTGTAGGGGTTGCCTTTGATCGCTTGTTTTAATATGAAGTGTCTTTTCTAATTCCATAACTGGTTCCAGGCAAGGATCCAGGCTGAGTCCAGCTGGACAACCCCAGGTTCAGTCAGCCCTGCTCCTCAGATGTTGCCTTGTTTAACATCGTGTAAACCTTTTCTGCTGGCTGGGATGAGTTTTCACACAAAGCCTCCTCAGCTGGGGCATCAAAAGGCAGAAGAGGCCGCGAAAAGGTCTGGCAGCTTTATTCTCTGCTTCGGGTAAGCCCCACCGGGGAATTGTGACACGGCCTGTGTTGTGCAGGCAGGCGATTCCCCAGCTCAGCAACAGCCCCAGTGGGAGAGAGGCCCAGCATTCACCACAGCAGAGGGAAGGAAGAGGTGTCTCAGATGGGAGGCCAAAGCTGATCGTTCGTCTTTGGAAGTAACTGATGCAATTGACATTCGCTCCTTTTGCACAAACAGGGGAGGAGAGGAGTGTTTTGACAAAGAATAGCCCGTTACTCTGGAAGGAGGGGAAATGAGAGCTGATGAAATTCCCTTTCACCCAATTCTCAAAAATCCAAGAGCCTCACCGTTGTTTTGTAAACTCAGGGCCAGCCAATGGTTACAATATCTCTCTCTCTCTCCCTCTCTCCCTCCCTCCCTCCCTCCCTCTCCCTCTCTCTCTCTCTCTCTCTCTCTCTCTCTCTCTCTCTCCTATCTCTCTCCACCTCTCTCTCTCTCTCTCTCTTTCTCTCTCTCTCTCTCTCTCTCTCCTATCTCTATCCACCTCTCTCTCTCTCTCTCCTATCTCTATCCACCTCTCTCTCTCTCTCTCCTATCTCTATCTACCCCTCTCTCTCTCTCTCTCTCCTATCTCTATCCACCTCTCTCTCTCTCTCCCCTATCTCTATCCACCTCTCTCTCTCTCTCTCTTTCTCTCTCTCTCTCTCTCTCTCTCTCTCCTATCTCTATCCACCTCTCTCTCTCTCTCTCCACACAAACACACACCAGATAGAAAGAAAAGTTCTGACGATCAGCTGAGCAATGCGCCATCGTCGGGCCGTTTTTTAAAACTTTTTAAGCTTTTTTTAAACTACCAGTTCTCCGGAACTGGTAGTTAAAAATGCTTTTAAAAAGTTTTTAAAAAGGTTCCCATGATTGCGCGCCACCGCTGATCAGCCCCCCGTACTATTCTACTTGCTTTCCCAAGCCCCCTTTTGGCGTGCACTGTGCATCGTGTGCAGCTCACATTTGCTGTGCACTGCGCATGCGTGCATTTGCTGTGCACTGCGCATGCATACATTTGCTGTGCACTGCACATGCGTGCATTTGGTGTGCACTGCGCATGCGTACATTTGGTTGCACTGCGCATGCATAAATTTGGTATGCACTGCGCATGCGTGCATTTGGTTGCACTGTGCATGCATGCATTTGGTGTGCACTGCGCATGCGTACATTTGGTTGCACTGCGCATGCATAAATTTGGTATGCACTGCGCATGCGTGCATTTGGTTGCACTGTGCATGCATGCATTTGGTGTGCACTGCGCATGCATGCATTTGGTTGCACTGAACATGCGCGCCTTTGCTGTGCACTGCACATGCGTGCATTTGGTTGCACTGCGCATGCATGCATTTGGTGTGCACTGTGCATGCGTACATTTGGTTGCACTGCGCATGCATGCATTTGGTGTGCACTGCGCATGTGTGCATTTGGTTGCACTGCGCATGTGTGTGTTCGCTGTGCACTGCACATGCATGTGTTTGGTTGCACTGCACATGTATGCATTTGGTGTGCATTGCGCATGCATGCATTTGGTTGCACTGCACATGCACGCCTTTGCTGTGCACTGCACATGTGTGCATTTGGTTGCACTGCGCATGCATGCATTTAGTGTGCACTGCGCATGCATGCATTTGGTTGCACTGCACATGCGCGCCTTTGCTGTGCACTGCGCATGCGTGCGTTTGGTTGCACTCCACATGCATGCATTTGGTGTGCACTGTGCATGCGTGCATTTAGTGCACACTGCACATACACTGACAGTGAACCAGTAGTAAACCAATTCAGATTTCACCACTGCCCCAAATGAGGAGATCTTGGCAGCTGTCAGCTCTAGGACCAGATCAGCAATCGTGGGTAAATCAAAACAACAAAGGAAGAATAATAGCATCATCATCATCCATAATCACGCGACCCATAAGGCTCCTCTTTACATATTTTTGAGTTGGCAGAAAAACTGTGCTGGCATCAAATTTGCTGCATTGGTTTCTAATCCCTCACCTGTCTTTCTTCCTCATCACTGCGGTCCTTCCCACAAGATAATGGACAGCAAAACCCCACAGACTCAACTTAAGGCCTTGGCAAGGTTAGAAAAAAACAGGAAGAGATACTGCTTAAACACCAACCAAGCTCCGGTGTTACGCTGAACAATAGAGTTGGAAGGGAACTTGGAGATCTTCTAGTCTAACCTCTTGCCCAGGGCAGGAAATAAATCCTATAATATTTTGGACAATGCCTGTCCACCCTCTTCTGGAAAACATCCCATGATGGAACACGTACAGCATCTGGAGGCAAGCTGTTCTGTTGATAAATTGGTCTCCCTGTCAGGAAATTTATTCTAAGCTGGATCTCTCTTTGATAACTCTCCATCTGTTACTCCTTGTCCTGCCTTCAGGTGCTCTGGAAAATAAATTGTTCCTCTCTTCTTTGTGACAGCTTCTCAAATATTGCAAGACTGCTATTATGTCACCCCTGGTCCTTTCTTCATTAGATTAGACCCACCCAGTTTCTGCAAAGTAAAGTTCTACATTTAGGTAAGAAAAATGCACAGGTACAGTACAGGCAGTACTTCACTCAATAGTAGTAACTGTGAGAGGGATCTTGGAGTCCTAGTGGACAATCACTTAGGACCTGGTGGCTCAGCAGACTAATGCATTGTGATTAACTCCAGCTGTCTGCAATTACTGTAAGTTCGAATCTCACCAGGTTGACTCAGCCTTCCATCCTTTCTAAGGTAGGTAAATTGAGGACCCAGTCTGTGGGGGCAATAAGCTGACTTTGTGTAAAATATACAAAAGTATGAAGGCTATTGCTTAGCGCATTGTAAGCTGCCCCGAGTCTCCGGAGAAGGACAGCATATAAATAATAATAATAAAAAAAGTGAGCCAGCCGTGTGCTGCAGCTGCCAAAAAAATACAACAGAGTTCTAGGCTGCATAAACAGAGGGATAGAATCAAGATCACGTGAAGTGTTAATACCACTTTATAATGCCTTGGTAAGGCCACACTTGGAATACTGCATCCAGTTTTGGTCGCCACGATGTAAAAAAGATTGTGGAGACTTTTGGAAAGAGAGCAGAGAAGAGCAACCAAGATGATGAGGGGACTGGAGGCTAAAACATATAAAGAATGATTGCTAGGATTGGGTCTGTCTAGTTTAATGAAAAGAAGGACTTAGGGGAGACATGATAGCAGTCTTCCAATATCTCAGGGGCTGCCCCAAAGAAGAGGGAGTCAAGCTGTTCTCCGAAGCAGGATAAGAAGCAATGGTTGGAAATTAATCCAGGAGAGAAGCAATTTAGAACTAAGGAGAAATTTCCTGACAGTTAGAACAATGAATCAGTGGAACAACTTGCCTCCAGAAGTTGTGAATGCTCCAACACTGGAAGTTTTTAAGAAAATGTTGGATAACCATTTGTCTGAAATGGTATAGGGTCTCCTTGGCTGAGCAGGAGGTTGGACTAGAAGACCTCCAAGGCCCCTTCCAACTATTCTATTCTATTCTATTCTATTCTATTCTATTCTATTCTATTCTATTCTATTCTATTCTATTCTATTCTATTCTATTCTATTCTATTCTATTCTATTCATTTTTCATATGTTTTAACTTCCAGATCCCTAATCATCCTTGCTGCTCTTCTCTGCACTCTTCCTAGAGTCTCTACATCTTATTTTTGTAGCTTAAGGCTGCCTTGTTCATAGGCTGGTGATGCAATGAGGGCCACATCATGAGACCTTGACAGAAAAAAAAGGTGATTCAAGGATATGTTTGGGTCACGCACAGGTGGACATCAGCCACTGACTTCACCTCTATCAAAGCCCCACATCTCCATCTCAACCACTTCCTCCCATTGTTATCTTTCCTCACACCAAAAATGAGGGCTGTGTGTGGACGAAACCAAGAACTTGGGCTATGGGGTTAGACTAGATGACCTACAAGGTCCCTTCCAACTCTGTTAATCTGTTAATCTGAAAAAACTAAACCTAGATCTGAGAGACTAAGAGCAGAGCAAAACTCCCAACTGCCCTCAATCCCCAAATCTCTGATAAGCAGAATTTGCGGAGGTGAAAGATTTGTTGCATCCTCAAGCCAAGGTTAGACCCTCTCATCCAGTCCCACTGATGTATCCAAAGTTCAGAGGCACTTAAATATCTGATTGGATCCCTGCAATGGTTTAAATCAAACACAACCCAGGTTATGTTTGAAGATCCTGTGGGATGATCCAATCCAATCTCCCTCAGCTTGAATGGTCTCTTTCAGGCATCATATAGATTTTTTCCCCTCCCTTCAAAACAACTAGGAAATGTCTGTCGATTGTTTGGGCAACATAATTCCCCCATTATTATTTTTTTTAAAAATCATTTTCAAAAATTCAAGAGCAGATAAACAAAATAGCAGAGCAAATGAGAGGAAGAGAGGTTTTGTGGCATCAATAAGTAACTCAGAAGGTTAACTTCTGACCTTGGCTTTCCCCAAAAAGCACGAAGCAGAATCCTTGTCCCGACAAAACCCCTTTTACTAAACAAACTGTGAATTCCTCTCAGTCACCTTCAGCAAAGTCACAGACCTTATCTGGCTTGGAGAGCTGCCAGGCTGATATCTTCAAAACTTGGCAAAGAGTCACAAACCAATTAGGTGAACGAATTGTCTCCTGCAAACTCCACTCCCTTTTCGCTCCTCTTTTATTCCCTCTGGGCGGGGCCATTCATCATTCATCTGTGGCCTTACTCCCAAGTCGACCCTTGTTCTTTAGCTGTTCCCTTCGTCTGGCAACTCTGCGCATGCGCACGCTGGGAACAGGCTCCAGCTGTTTGTCTGTCTCACTGATGTCTGATTCCGAAGGCAGCTGATAACTGTCAGACGGCCCTGGCTCCCTCTCTGCCTCTGATGCAGAGCCCTCATCAGAGCCTTCCCCAGACTCCAGAACTGGCCCAGCTTCCTCCCCAACCTCCTCACTGTCCGACTCTTCTGCCAGCTCCAGTGGCGGGCCACAACAGATTATTTTTATGAAGCCTAGCCTACAACAATATCTGGTAAAGGGCTCCCTTGGTTGGGGTTGTTCTGAACTAGTTGTGAGGATTACACAGCAAAGTGTATTCATGAAAGTGGAAAATGGTACCATGCGTGCAGATATGCGGAGGATCAAAGCAGAAGATCAAAGCAAAGACAAGGTAAGGAAATGTGTGTGGCCCATCTCAGGGCTCATGGGGTGCAATCAGAGCAATCATCCAGGAATTTCTCCCAATCCAGAGTTTTCTCACAAGGGGGGTGTTACAAGGGAAAAAAAGGAGAAGAAACTCTCTGTTGTTGTGGTGGTTAGTTGTGAAGTCATGTCCTACCCATAACGACCTCATGGATAATGTTCCTCCAGGCCTTCCTGTCCTCAACCATCCCCTGGAGGCCATTTAAACTCATGCCGACTGCTTCAGTGACTCCATCCAGCCACCTCATTCTCTGCCGTCCCCTTCTTCTTTTGCCCTCAATCCTTCCCAGCATTAGGCTCTTCTCCAGGGAGTCCTTCCTTCTCATTAGGTGGCCAAAGCATTTGAGTTCCCTTTTCAGGATCTGGACTTCTAAAGGTTTGCTTTACATATATTCCAGGGGGGGAAAAGTGGGATGCAATTGCAATCTATATATATATAAAAGACAAATACAACTCACTCATCACGAAATCTCCAGAAGTCTACAAATATGAAACTTGACATGTATGTTCCTCTGGCTTCTAGGTGCTCGCTAAAAAAGGATTTTTCAAAATAACCATCAGATCATTAGTATTTCTTATTATACGGTATTATTATAATTAACACACTCTGATGCTAAGGAGCTAGACATTTTACTCCCCCTCCCCACCTGAAAAGAACTCTGTTCCAACTGCTAGTTGCCTTACATTAACACACTCTGATGCTAAAGAGTTACACATTCTACATAAATTTTCAAGCTTTGAGAGTCAATGTATCAAGCCCAATCATAACTACTCATTAATTTTCAAGCTTTAACTATCAGTTTATCAAGCCTGATCACAGAGTTTTGTAGCAAAGCATGGGTACCCAGCTACTAGTAAATAAATAAAGTCTTGGGCTGTTGGTTTTTTGTGTGTGTGTCTCTGATGTTCAAAGGAGAAGATCCTCATTCCAACCAACCTCCAAGGCCAGATTCAAAATGAGTGTTGGCAGAATGAATGCAAGCTGATGCCCTTCAGGAAGCCCTCCATGGTACCAGAGAGCCATTCAACAGTCTAAGTCTCTCCTACAGGACGGTTGCTGCAGGGATGCTGAGGTCCTCTGAAGTCCTAGCACTGCCCATCTCGGAGATTTTAACAGAACAACAGGGGTCATCTAATCCAACCCCTTGCTCAAACAGGAGACCCTATTCCATTTCAGACAACGGTACAAGGGTCTCCTGCAAACCTTCTGGAAGCCCAACCCCTTTTAACTCAAGAAGGGAAGACTCTTGGCCAATGGACTGAATCATACACTGTCCCGCATGCCTCTGTTTTCCAATGCACACGTTCAAATATCAACTGGAAAGTTTGGGATGAGACTTTTGATTGGGAGTTTAGGACCACAAGACACCACTCTGGCTCCACTCCTTTGACCACTGCTCTGTGGGGAACCCTAGAGAGCAGAGCTGCACCACATCTATCTATCATTTCTCTTTCTCTTTCTCTTTCTCTTTCTCTTTCTCTTTCTCTTTCCCTTTCCCTTTCCCTTTCCCTTTCCCTTTCCCTTTCCCTTTCCCTTTCCCTTTCCCTTTCCCTTTCCCTATCTATCTATCTATCTATCTATCTATCTATCTATCTATCTATCTATCTATCTATCTATCTATCTATCTATCTATCTATCTATCATCTCTCTCTCTCTAACATGCTTCTATCTATACCTTTACATCTATCTATCTATATCTCTCTATTTATCTTATCATATCTCTCTCTCCTCTCTCATCTATCTGTCTGTCTGTCTGTCATTGTTTATGTTTTATCTATCATCTATATCTAGCTATCTCTCTCTCATCTCTCTGTTGATATCACCTCTCTCTCTCATGCCTCTCTCTCCTCTATCTATCTCTATCTTTACATCTATTTATCTATACCTCTCTATTTATCTTATCATCTCTCTCCCCTCATCTATCTCTCATCTATTTATCTATCTATCTGTCTGTCTGCCTGTCTGCCTGTCTATCTATCTATCTATATCTCTCTATTTATCTTATTATATCTCTCTCTCCTCTGTCATCTGTCTGTCTGTCTGTCTATGCTTATCTGTCTGTCTGTCTGTGTAATCTATCATCTTTTATGTATTATCTATCATCTATATCTAACTCTCTCATCTCTGTCGATATCCTCTCTCTCTCTCTCTCTCTCTCTCTCTCTCTCTCTCTCTCTCTCTATCATGCCTCTCCTCTATCTCTACATCTATTTATCTATACCTCTCTATTTATCTTGTCATCTCTCTCTCCTCTCTCATCTATCTGTCTGTCTATCTCTGTCTATCTCTGTCTAATCTATCATCTTTTATGTATTATCTATCATCTATATCTAGCTATCTCTCATCTCTCTGTCGATATATCATATCTATCTATCTATCTATCTATCTATCTATCTATCTATCTATCTATCTATCTATCTATCTATCTATCTATCTACTCTCTCTCTATCATGCCTCTCTCTCCTCTATCTCTATCTCTACATTTATTTATCTATACCTCTCTATTTATCATATCATCTCTCTCTCATCTATCTATCATCTAGCTAGCTAGCTAGCTAGCTAACTACCATCTACCAATCAGTACCATATCTATCATTTCATCTACTATTATCTATCATCTCTCTCTCTCTCACACTCTCACTCTGTCTCACTCATCTCTCTCTCTCTCTCTATCCCTCTCTCCTCATCTATATCTAATGGAAAAGGGGTTTACTTCCCCCTTTTCTTCTACCTGGATCTCCCAAAGGTTGACCTGTTCTGCAGGCATATTTGTAAGTTCTGGCTGTTTTTGTTTTACCCCCTCTATCCTGACATTCAGCAGTAGTGCCTTCAATCCAGAAGGTCAATCACACAGCCCAGCAGATTGCTCAGAGGAAGACCACAGTCTGGGTGTAACAAATATCTCAAAGTACTTCTGTCTCTGTAACAGCCCAAGACTGTCCTGATCTATTAATACCTCCCTCCTGCCTCCATTTCTCTCTACGATCAATTAAAAGCACACATCTTCCCTTTAATAGCAAGGAATCATCCCTCAGCTATCAAGAGATTGACACAGGTGGAAGAAAGCGTTCTCTCTATAGGCTAGCTAGGCAGTTTTTCCAATTCCCCTGTTCTTGTTTTTCAGGACATATTTATTAAAAAAAATAAACAGGAAACTGGTGCATTCTACATTTAGGCAAGAAAATGTACCAAATGCACAGGTACAGTATATGTGGTACCTTGTTCAATAGTAGTAACTGTGAGAGGGATCTTGGAGTCCTAGTAGACAACCATTTAAATATGAGTAAGCCATGTGCAGCCTCTGAGCCAACAGAGTTCTAGGCTGCATAAACAGAGGGATAGAATCAAGATCACGTGAAGTGTTAATACCACTTTATAATGCCTTGGTAAAGCCACACTTGGAATACGGCATCCAGTTTTGGTCGCCACGATGTAAAAAAGATGTGGAGACTCTAGAAAGAGTTCAGAGAAGAGCAGTGAAGATGATTAGGGGACAGGAGGCTAAAACATACGATGAATGGTTGCAGGAACTGGGTATGTCTAGTTTAATGAAAAGAAGGACTAGGGGAGACATGATAGCAGTCTTCCAATATCTCAGGGGCGGCCACAAAGAAGAGGGAGTCCAGCTATTCTCCAAAGCACCTGAAGGCAGGACAAGAAGCAATGGGTGGAAACTAATCCAGGAGAGATGCAACCTAGAACTAAGGAGAAATTTCCTGACAGAACAATTAACCAGTGGAACAACTTGCCTCCAGAAGTTGTGAATGCTTTAACGCTGGAAGTTTTAAAGAAGAGGTTGGTAACCATTTGTCTGAAGTGGTGTAGGGTTTCCTGCCTAAGCAGGGGGTTGGACTAGAAGACCTCCAAGGTCCCTTCCAACTCTGTTATTCTATTCCATGCTGCAGATCAGTGGCCACTCAGAGCTGAGTCTTGGACAGTTGTCAGGAGCCTCTAAATTTTTAGAAATAACTAAGGACCAGGTGCTGCCTTCTGACCACCTTGGGTAGGGTGGTCTTTTATTTGGAGAGAAAAATAGGGGAGGGGGAGAAGAAATAAAAGAAATTAAGGTGACCATATGCTGGTGGCTGGGAGGAGTGTGGGGTGGTCAAGAGCCTGTGTAGCGTAGAGGGCTAATGCCTCCTACTAAAGGCAGCAATTAACACCAGCTGCCTGTAATTTCTCTGAGTTCAATCCTCGCCAGGCTCAAGGTCGACTCAGCCTTCCATCCTTTCTAAGGTAGGTCAATTGAGGACCCAGTTTGTTGGGGGCAATAAGCTGACTTTGTATAAATATACAAAAGTATGAAGGCTATTGCTTAACACATTGTAAGCCGCCCTGAGTCTCCGGAGAAGGGCGGCATATAAATCAAATTTAAAAAAAAAAAAAAAAAAAAAAAAGAGGTGGAGCTCTCACCTCACAATCAGGAGGCTGTGAGTTCAATCCTAAGTAGAGGCAGACAGTTCTCTCTCTGGGCACAATGAGAATACTGTATGTCTGCTGGACAAAACTCCACACTGGCGACAGGAAGGGCATCGGGCCATTAAAACACTCAGCTCCGTTCAGTTGCCCAGACTTCACCCCGCAAGAGATTATGAGGTCATTAAAGGAAGATGATGATATGCTGGTGGCTGGGGAATTCTGGGAGTTGAAGTCCACAAGTCTTAAAGCTGCCAAGTTTGGGGAGCCCTGTATTAGACGCTCTGAAGCCATAAAGCAGAAAATTCAAGAGTCACCAGCTCTTGTTTTTAGAGACATCAAGGTAGACAATCTGAATTTCTTCAGTTCTAGGCAGGCTTGGAAATATTTCTGTTGTTTTGCTATCTTTAAAACAGCCCATCAGAGTGATATGAACTTCAGAGTCTGGTTTATTGCTCGACTAATAAAAGTAAACAACGGCAGATATATTGTCGTTCTCTTCGTCTATAAGACGAAGCCGAATACGGTTTTAAAAAACGCTGCGGGCGACATTTTTTTTTTAAAAAATGCCCTTTTCTTTAAAAAACATCGGCCTAATTATGAGCGCCACCCTTTCCTTCCGATAAAAGTAGCAACGGGAAGTTACCTATAGAAGTTTGGCCTTCTCCTTCCCGAGGAATCTTTCCAGAGTGGTCTGTATCATTTTTCAGAGGTATTTTTAGAGAAGGAGCCATCAATTATTCATGCATTTTAAATTGCATTGTCTTTGTCTAGTTAAGAACATAACTCAGTAATCCCCCAGCTATGTGATTCCAAAAAGAACAGGCTCGTTGCGAAGGACGGAAAGGAGCAGATGGCTTGTGGGCTTGAGAATGAGCCTTGGAGATTTTCAGATTGTTTACTGGTTCCGATCACATTCCATAGGATTGGAGTGAGCTTTATATCGGTCACAGCTTTATATCGGCTCCTAAAATCACATAGTTAGCTCATGGAACTGGGTGTTCTACCGTAGGCTTCCCAAAAAAACACAAAGCAGAATCCTGGTCCCGACAAAACCCCATTTATTTATTTATTTTATTTTATTTTATTTTATTTTATTTTATTTTATTTTATTTTATTTTATTTTATTTTATTTTATTTTATTTTATTTTATTTTATTTTATTTTATTTTATTATTTTATTTTATTTTATTTTATTTTATTTTATTTTATTTTATTTTATTTTATTTTATTTTATTTTATTTTATTTATGTGATTTATATGCCGCCATTCTCCCCAAGGACTCAGGGCGGCTTACAAAAACAATCATAAATACAAATTGCAATAAACACAATTAAAACACATTAAAATCCATTAAACTCATTCTAAAAAGGCTATATAACCCCACGATCGTAATGTTCTTTAAACAGCCATGTCTTTAATTCCCAGCAGAAGGAGAGGAGGTCAGGGGCCGTCCTGAGGTCGGTGGGAAGACTATTCCAGAGGGTCGGGGCTCCGACAGAGAAAGCCCTCCCCCTGGGGGCCGCCAGCCGACATTGCTTGGCTGACAGCACTCGGAGGAGGCCCACTCTATGGACGGTGGGAGGAAGGCAGGAGGTGGTCCTGTAAGTGCCCCGGGCCTAAGCCATGTAGGGCTTAATAGGTTAAAACCAGCACCTTGAAACGAACCTGGAGAATAACCGGTAGCCAGTGCAGCCCACGCAGGAGAGGTGTAAAATGGGAGTAACGAGAAGCCCCCGTAACTATCCGTGCGGCTGCATTCTGGACTAACTGGAGTCTCCGGATATGTCCCAAGGGCAGCCCCATGTAGAGGGCGTTACAGTAATCCAACCGAGAAGTAACCAGGGCATGGGTGACCGTGGTGAGGGCATCTCGGTCCAAAAAAGGGCGCAACTGGCGTACAAACAAACCGTGAATTCCTCTCATTCACACCCAGCAAAGTCTTTCAAGGGAGAATTTACAGGTCACAGACCTTTATCTGGCTTGGAGAGCTGCCAGGCCGATACCTTCAAACCTTGGCAAAGAGTCTTGGAGAGTCACGAACCAATTAGACGAAAGAATTGTCTCCTGCAAACTCCACTCCTCTTTAGCTCCTCTTTTATTCCCTCTGGGAGGGGCCATTCATCGGAGGGGCATGCGATTTACTGAGCTTTTCAATCCCCCTGAAGGCCAACCATGGATAAATCCAAGAAAAGAAAAGTTTCAGAAGAAAACAGAACGTTTAATTCAACTACATATGCTAGTTTTGTGGCCGCTCAAGAAATAGTCAGGCACGGGAAGGGTTTTGTGGCTCCCGGTGTTTTCTTTTCTGTGGGAAACGGGTCCAAATGGCTCTTTGAGTGTTTAAGGTTGCAGACTCCTGACCCAGTGAGTGGCCATGGACATCTCATCTCAGCTATGGGTGAGTCGTGTCCAGCATGTTGATACGCAGCTGCCCATGTCTCGTTCTGGCTCTGCACCATGGAAAGTGCCGAAGACAGGTCTCTTCCTCCAGATCTGTGGAGGGACAAGAAGTACACCTTCAACTCAACTTGGGTTATGAATGGGAGGCTGACGATGAATGAGAAGCACCAGACTACAGGTGGGCAAAATCTCTGCTGTTGGGAGTTGCTGCTCTTGAGATATTTAATAGCCACTGGTTCAGTGGTGGGTTCTTCCCGGTTTGGCCAGGTTCAGCCGAGTCGGTAGCAGTGACAATATGACGTCACTGAACCGGTTCCCTTTGTTCGGAAGCTGGGCCTTCCCACCCCTCCCCCACGTTATTCTTATCTTTTATTTGGCCCCGCCCCAATCTATTCGCTGCCTCCCAAGTCCCAGCTGATCGGCTAGAAGGAAAAAAATTGTTTAAACTCTTGCCGCGGGGCTTTAAAGGGCCGCCCTACAGCTGATCAGTGTTAAAAGGCAGTGTGGTGGTAGACTAGTGTGCTCGAAAAACAAATGGTTAGACCGGTGTCTCCAAAAACAAATGGGCAGACCGGAACTCTCTAAGAACAAATGGGTAAACTGGTACAGCTCTGCAAGCAGTTAAAAGCCTGGTAGACCAGTACCTCTGCTAAATCCTAAAGAATTGTCACATGACCATCAAACCACACCCACAAAATAAGCCACGCCCACAGAACCAGTAGTAAAAAAATTTAGAACTCACCTCTGCACGGATTGTGCTCGGATAGGTGTTTGCCCAACTTTTGCCCAAAGTTGTAGACTGATGCTAAACCATATCTCTCAAACTGGGCATAGGAACATTTGCAAAGGGACTGAGCAACAGGATAATCTTTAATAAATGAGAATTTATTCATTTATCAATTTCACCCCTAGTTTTAGAAGGACTGATATGATAGCAGTCTTACGTAGTACTTTATGGGTTGTCACAGCGAAGAAAGGATTGACTTATTATTCAAAGCCCTTGAGGGCAGGACAAGAAACATATAAAGAAAGATCCAACCTAGGACTGAGGAGAAATTTCTTGACAGTTAAGAACAATTAATCGGTGGTTTCAGGCTTGCCTCCCGAAGTTGTGGCTGTTTCATCACTGGAGGTTTTCAAGAGATTAGAAGCCATTTGTCCAGAATGGTGTAGAAAGTTAGCACCCACCCCACTCCTAGAAGAATGAAATATTCTAGGAAATATTAAAAAGGCAGAATATTATGTTTCCCTGGATGAGAAAAGGAGAAAGACACAGAGCAGCTCCCTGAAGCTCCCTGTCACCAGCAGATATTTGGTGCCAGTGAGAAAGACTGGACCAACTTATCTACAAGACAATTAGATCTTTAGCTCCAGGGTGATGGGATTAAGACATGACCCTTCAGGACATAATAGGATTATCTATCAACAGAGCTTACCACATGGCACAATCACCTGGGGTCATTCATTACATCACCCAGCACAGTTCAACCAAACCTATATCAGACAAACTCCTAGGATTTGCACACGACCCCTACAGCAGCCAATAGAAAACATGCCTTTGCCACAGGAACAGGAAGCTCAAGGGCAAGGCCCAAGACAGGGTATAAATAACCCTCTCTCTCCACTCCATGTGTTTCAGCTGCCCAAGACCTCAAACCCATGTAGTTCCATCCGTCAATAAACCATCTTCCCAACTGGCATTCCAGCATACCAATCATCTTTCAATCCATGTTTCCAGTGTCTTTCTCTCCACTTGGAACTCAACCCAGATGGATATTTCTTCCAACAATTGTATAGGGTCTCCTGCTTGGGCAGACAAGGGTTAGACTAGAGGACCTCTAAGGTGGCTTCCAATCCTATATTTCTGTATGATTTCCTACCACTGCATGGGTTGTAAGCAGTGGTGGGCGTGGCAGTGGTGGGCGTGGCCTAGTTGGCCTCCTGCACCATGACTGAGGGTGTGTGTGTGTGTTTGCCCTCCCCAGGCTCCAGAGGCTTTCCTTGGGTCTCCGGGAGGGCGAAAAAGGCCTCCCCAGGCTCCGGAGGCCCTCTGGAGACAGGAAATGTACCCATTTCCAGCCTCCCTACTTCCGGTAGGCCTGTTTTTTGCCCTCCGAGCCTCCACGTGTGCCCTGCACTTATCTGCATCCCAAATGGGCCGCGTGGGGACTCCTGGGAGGGGAGAGGCCCCTACGAGCCTCCAGCAGCCCACCCCCGGTTGTAAGCCAACCTCAGTTTTTCCTCTAATGATGGCTAATGGAGTTGCTCAGTTCGAAAAAACATCCAGCCCACATAGTAAACTATACTTAACCAAGGGGTGTTTGATGGACCACAAGACCGGTGGAGAAACAATAATTTATTGAAGAGAAAGAGGAAAGAGCCGGGGAGATGAGCAAGATTGATAAGTCGCTATCTCTTTTAAGCGTGACCTCTACAGGAACTCTGCAGCCAAGGAGAAGAGTTATTTGTTTCTTCACTTTTTTAATTACACCCGGTGTGAAGTCTTTGTTTTCTTCCTTTGCTGTTTCTCCCCATCTCCTCTTAAATAAATCACTCTTTCTCCTTTCACCCCACAATTTACACTTTCCATTCCTAAATTTCCTAAAATCCGAGAGGATGCGCATAAGTTTTCAGCAAGCATCTTCCGCCACCTACTGGTGAATTTGAAATTTGCACTTTTTTTCTCTCTCTCCTGGGACACTGGATCTTAGCAACCAGCTCAGAAAATAGAGTGGAATAGAGCTGGAAGGGATCTTGGAGGTCTTCTAGTCCAGCCCCCTGCTCAAGACCCTATACCAGTGATGACTAACCTTTTTGGTGTCGCGTGCCAAAAGCGGGAGGAGCACGGGAGGTCATGCATGTGTGTGCTCACATCCATACTTCAATGTTCCCGCCCCCCGCATGCATGCATGACCCCCCCCCACGACCCCCAATTTTGGCACATGATCGCATGGTGGGCCTGGTAGGCCTGTTTTTCACCCTCCCCAGGCTCCAGAGGCTTTCTAGGAGCCTGGGGAGGGCAAAAATGGCCTTCCCCACATCCCCAGGGACCCTCCAGAAGCCGGAAACAGCCCATTTCCAGACTTCCAGTGGGACCGGAAGGCCCATTTTTCATCCTCCCCAGGCTCCAGGCACTTTCTAGGAGCCTGGGGAGAGCAATAACGGCCTTCCTCACCCCCCTCCTGAAGACTCTCCAGTGGCCGAAAACAGCCCATTTCTTGCCTTCCGGTGGGCCCAGAAAGCCGAGCTGATCTAGGGGAACGCTCATGTGCCCACAGATATGGCTCTGCATGCCACCCATGGCACACGTGCCATAGGTTCGTCATCACGGTAGTGGTGGGTTCCTCACGGTTCGGCCCCATTCCACTGGGCCAATAGCAGTGATGATATGACGTCACTGGTCTGCCCCTCCGTGGTATTCTTACCTTTTATTTGGCCCCACCCCCAATCTATTGCTGCCTCCCGAGTCCCAGCTGATCAGCTAGAAGGAAAAAAACTGTTTAAACACTTGCCGCAGGGCTTCAAAGGGCCGCCCTACAGCTGATCAGTGGTAAAAGGCAGTTTGGTGATAGACCGGTGCCTCCAAAAACAAATGACTAGACCGGTGCCTGGAGAATAGGTTGAAACCCTCCCCTCTTCTTTGTGGCAGTCCCCGAGATAATGGAATTCTGCTTAAGATCTCCCTGTTTACGAATGACAGAATTTAGCAATCCCGAAGGTCCAAAGCGGCTTTGCAGCTACTCAGGTTCGTAAAGGGAGAAATGTTTTAAGGATAAATTAAACTTCTGTAAAACTGGGGTGCATCTCAGACATCAATCGTCTTGCCAGCAACTCTGAGCTTAACTAGAAACTAAATTTATCTTCAAAAAGGATGAAAGGTTTCCAGCAGTTCTGCCTCTGGCAGAAACGAGGGAGGAGGGGGCTGTTTTCAAAGCCAGGAGCCAGATAATCCCATTTATTCAGGTCTCTCTGCAATTGGTCAGTGCAACCCGTTAGTGTAGGATAAAAGTCTCCAAATGTGTCCAGTGTTAAGACTCGTGGATTTCAACTCCCAGAATTCCCCAGAATTCCCCAGCCGGCATGGGAGTTGAAGTTCCCAAATCCTAAAAGTTGCCAAGTTTGGAAAATCCCTGATGTAAGGCACTATTATCAGAGATGGAATTCAGCCGGTTCAGACCAGTTCGAACGAACTGGTAGCGGCGACTGCAGATAGCAGCAACTGCAGGTAGTGGTGACTGCGAGTAGTGGTGACTTCGGGTAGCGGCGACTGCGGGTGGGCTCACCTGCCCATCCGCCTGGATGTAATGCCATCCTATTTAGCCATGTTTTCGAGGCCAGGTATTCGTGGAAGGCACATGTGCAAGCAAAGCGCATGCGTGGGAGGCTGAATGTATGCATGGAAGGCGCGTACGGAGAACTGGTGGTAAGAATATGTGAAACCCACTGCTAACTATTATTAGTGCTAAAATGAAGAGTCTGTCACACCACGGTCTCCATCTTGCCAACTCTTGGCAAGGGCATGAACTACAGATTGTCCTCGACTTGCAACAGTTCATTTAGTGACCGTTCAAAGTTACAACGGCATTAAAAAAAGATGTGACTTATGAACATTATTCACAGTTACGGCCTTTTGCAGCATCCCCATGGTCACGTGATCAAAATTCAGACGGTTGACAACTGGTTCATCTTGATGACGGTTGCAGTGTTCTGAGGTCACTTTTCGACCTTCCGTCAAGGGAAATCAACGAGGAAACCAGATTCGCTTAACAACCGTGTGACTAATTTAAGAACTGCAGTGATTCCCTTAACAATTAGGAGGCTGTGAGTTCAATCCCAGGTAGAGGCAGATATTTTTCTCTCTGGCGCACAGAGAATAAATCCGCTGAACAAAACTCAGCATTGGCAACAGGAAAAGCATCCGGCCATTCAAACATTCTGCTAGCTCCATTCAGTTGCCCAGACTCCACCCTGCAAGGGATTATGGGGTTGTGAATGAAGATGATGATCATGATGAGTGATTCCCTTAACAATCGTATTACTCATTTAAGAACTGCAGTGATTCCCTTATCAATTAGGAGGATGTGAGTTCAATCCTAGGTGGAGGCAGATATTTCTCTCTCTGGCACACTGAGAATATATCCACTGAACAAAACTTCTCATTGGTGACAGGAAGGGCATCTGGCCATTTAAACGTTCTGCTAGCTCCCTTCAGTTGCCCAAACTTTTTTGGGTCCTGGGCAAAAAGAGCACATGGGTGAGAGAGAGAGAGAGAGAGAGAAATTTATACCCTCTGTTGGGCTTTGAATTTGAGCTTGCATTCTGATTGGTTGTCAGACTCCCATGGGGCCATGCAGGGGTAACTTTGTAGGTTGAGTCTTTTGAGTCCCAAGCTTGGTTGCCTCTTGTTGGGTGATGTAATCTCCGCAGCACGTCCTGCCGGCCAGCTGATCTTTGGGTCTCTCCCATGAATGTGCAAGGGATGCATTCAAGGGCACCCCTCTAACCCTAACCCTAACCCTAACCCTAACCCTAACCCTAACCCTAACCCTAACCCTAACCCTAACCCTAACCCTAACCCTAACCCTAACCCTAACCCTAACCCTAACCCTAACCCTAACCCTAACCCTAACCCTAACCCTAACCCTAACCCTGGAAGACCTCCTGCACCAGCCTGAAAGCCAAAATGGGGCTTGGGGGGAGGGCACATGCCCCAGGGATTCACAGCATGCATGGGGGGCAGGGCGCATGCATGGGGGGCACTCGCATTGCATTTTGGGGTTTCGTCCATGCACTTTGGGTACTCGGCACCAAAAAGGTTCTCCATCACTAGGCTAAAAGACCTTTAAGGACGCTCCCAACTCTGTTATTCTGTTACCCTTGGAACTCTCCTCTTGGACCAATCTAAAAGGAAGGGAAGGAAGAGTTTTACCCCGGATCAAGGACCCCTTGGGGATCTAATCATCAGATCTCCGAGTAGGAGAGCAGCCTGGCTTTGTCCAGGGGCCAGAGAGCTCAATCGCCTCTTTCTCATCCTTGTTGGAAGCAATCTGTCCATTCACAACGAGTTATTTTTACAGCAGGGATGCCTGTTCTGGCTTCAAACCCCCTGCTGGGAGCCCAACAGTCATTGACAGATTGTACTCTCCATCCCCCCCACTCACCCCTCCTCTCTCCTGGAAAGAAGGTCACAGCCAGAGGGAGAAGGAAACAAGCTGGCCCTCTTTGTTTACCGAAGAAGCAAGCAAAGCTCAGATTTCTCTTCTTGCTGTTAGTTTGGTTTAATTCTGTGCGAAGAAATATCCTTCTGGGTTCAGTTCCAAGTGGGGAAAAAGACCCTGGATTCATGGAGGTTGCTTGGAAAGAAGGTTTATGGATGGACAGGATCACGTGGCTTGAGATCCTGGGCAAAAAAAAAAAAGGCAGAGATGCTGAGAGTGCCTGGGTTTCATGCCCTCTGTTGGGTTTTGGAATTTGAGCTTGTGTTCTAATTGGTTGTCAGGCTCCCACGGGGTCATGCAGAGGCAACTCCGTAGGCTGTCCTGAGTCCCCAGCTTGGTTGACTCTTGCTGGGTGATGTAATCTTCCCAAGTGCCAGGTGGTGAAATGGGTAGAGGGATAATCCTATCATTGTTGGAGCTTGGGTGGGGGCAATTCCTACTATGGCTGTGACTGCAGGAGGTAGATCTTTGTTATGTAGAACTAGCTGGATACCCGTGCTTCGCTACGAAACTATGTCATCAGGCTTGATAAATCGATGCTTACAGCTTGAAAATTAATGAATAGTTAAGATTGGCCTCTCTTCTCCCCTTCTCTCCTTCAGCCTTTCCCCACAGAAGCCTCCCCTATCCTATCCCCTTCTCTCCCTCAGCCTTTCCCCACAGAAGCTTCCCCTATCCTATCCCCTTCTCTCCCTCAGCCTTTCCCCACAGAAGCCTCCCCTATCTTCTCCCCTTTTCTCCCTCAGCCTTTCCCCACAGAAGCCTCCCCTATCCTCTCCCCTTCTCTCCCTCAGCCTTTCCCCACAGAAGCCTCCCTTATCCTATCCCCTTCTCTCCCTCAGCCTTGCCCTGCAGAAGCGTCCCCTATCCTATCCCCTAGTTGCTGCTGTGAAAGTAAAACTGAAAGTGAAACTCCTCTCCTCTGCTTGTGTTTTGCATTTGGAACAGATTTCTTTTCAGGTGGGGAGGGGGAGTAGAACTCCTTAGCATCAGAGCGTGCTAATCATAATATAGGACATACTAATGCTCTGATAGTCATTTCGAAAAATCCTTTCTTAGGGAGCACCTAGAAGTCAAGAGGAACATATGTGGCAAATTTCACGTTTGTAGGCTTTACGGTTCTGGAGATTTCGTGATTACAGTGTGAGTGGTTTTTGCATTTACATATATAGATAGACTGGGCCAGGCCTATATATGACGGGGGGGGGGGGGTGGGGGGGCTGGATTTCTGCCTCCCTTTAGGGGAAATATTCTGCCCTTTTAATATTTCCTAAAATATCTCATTTTCCTAGGAGTGGGGTGGGTGCTAACTTCCTACAATTTTTACCAACAAACCTTGAAGTTGCATTCCACCGAAAGAGGATAACATATTTAAAGAAAAAACTACATTTGGGGCAAGCAAAATTAATGCTGTGTGAGAGCCAGTTTGGTGCAGGGATGAAGGCACAAAGCCAGCAGGAACCAGGAGAAGGTAAATTAAGTCATGGCTTATGGTAGTTACAAAGCCAGCTGGGGTTCCTTGAGCCAGTCTCTCTCACCGAGCCCTGGGAAGAAGGCAATGGCAAACCACTTCTGAAATCTTGCCAAGACTGCAGTGTGGTGGAATGTAGTCTGAATTCCCAGGAGGGAAGGGCTGCATTCCAGACGACCAAGAGGCAGCGAAGTTTAGATAGTTTGGTTGGAAGGAAGAGTCAAGACAGCTCCTTCCCTGGAAGTTCTCAGAGTGTATTTTAAATGTTGCAAGTAGTTTGCTTTAGTTTGGCAAGATTCTGTCTGTCGGCAAGGAACAATAAAAGGAAATTATTTTGAAATAACCCTGTGTGTCTTTCTTGGTTTTTGGAGCCTGATATTGGGACTTGCCCAGGGGGCCATCATGAGCCAACACTGATTTAAAAAGAAAAAAATACTATCTGAATTCCTGGGGGGAAAAAAGGAAAATGGAAGATAAAGGCTAGGTTGATTTTTCAAGCATGTAAACTCCAAAATATCGGTGTCCCAACTCTGCTCAATGGCCAATAGCCAACCTTCAGATAGGGACATGGTGGCCCAGTGACTAAGATGCTGAGCTTGTCGATCGAAAGGTCGACAGTTCAGCGGTTTGAATCCCTAATGCTGCGTAACAGGGTGAGCTCCCATGACTCGTCCCAGCTTCTGCCAACCTAGCAGTTTGAAAGCATGTAAAAAATGCAAGTAGAAAAACAGGGACCACCTTTGGTGGGAAGGGAACAGAGTTCCATGTGCCTTTGGCATTAAGTCATGCTGGCCACATGACCATGGAGACGTCTTCGGACAGCGCTGGCTCTTCGACTTTGAAATGGAGATGAACACAGCCCCCTAGAGTCGGGAACGACTAGCACATATGTGTGAGGGGAACCTTTATCTTTACCTTTAACCTTCAGATAATGATCCAAGTCAGAGCAGAACCTTCTCAAGCAAATCTTTTAAGAGTCCTGGAACATATTTTTAGACATAAAAGGATATTTTTGTTATTGTTCAGTTGCTAAATTGTGTTTGACTCTTCATGACTCGGTGGACTGTAGCACAGCAGGCTCCCCTGTCCTCCCCTGTCCTTTCCTGGAGCTTACCCAAATTCATGCTCATTATGTCAATGATTCTATCAAACATCTCATCTTCTGCCACTCCCTTCTCTTTTTCCCTTCATTCTTTCCCAATATACTATTTTTTAAAAAAATATTGTGGGGAGGGGGAAAATAATCCAGTTCCAGTTTCAATCCAATAGAAAGGCGCTGGAAATGAAATGGAGGCTGATTGCAAGGAAAGAAGGTTTATTTAATTATCAGAAACTTCAGTGACAGCATCATCTTTCTGGGATGGTTGACAAGATGGTTGAATGAGTGGATGGATCTTCATAGGGTTCTGGGGTTTTGCAATTGAGATGCTCCAGGGGGGTTGTGCAGTGTAGTGAGCCTTGTGTCTTTTAATATTTCAATGGTGGTGGGTTAATCCTATTATGTCCTAAAGGTCCTGCCCTGTCCTTAGAATCTGAGCGGGGGAATGTACATTCTCAATCCCATCAGCCATGGGAGCTGTGGCTGAAGGTGTTTTGTTTATGAATGGATTGGCCCAGTCTTTCTCAATAGGTACAAAATATCCATCTCTAAAGACTTGAGCCTTCTCCTTGAGGCTATTAACAAAGACTGGGGCTGCTTTCTGCCTGTGTTAATATTTTTCTCCACTTCTCCTTTGGGGAAATATAATATTCTACCTCTTTTAATATTTCCCCAAATATTTCATTCTCTAGGGAGGGGGAAGGGAGGCTTCCAACAATACTTGTCTGGAATAATATAGGACAGTGATGGTTAATCTTTTTGGTGCCGAGTGCCCAAACCAAGCGCATGTGTGAACCCCCAAATTGCAATGAGAGTGCCCCCCATGCATTAGAGCGCATCCCCACACATGTGCCCTGCCCTCCATGCCCCATCTTGGCTTCCAGGTTGGTGCAGGAGGATTCCAGGCCCCAAACAGGGAATGGGGGGGCCCTCGCATGGTGCCCCCATGCCCCATTTTGGCTTCCAGGTTGGTGCGGGTGGAAGAAATGGAGTAGAAATGTAGGGTGCGCTGGGGGGGGGAACCTGTGGAGATTTGGGAAGGCCCAGCCCCCCACGCATGTGCGGCAGAGACCTGAAGACTAGCTCATCAGCGGGAGGCATGACCAGCTCGTCATGCACATCAGGGCTGCACATCAGGGGTGGGTTCTAAAATTTTTTACTACCAGTTCTGTGGGCGTGGTTTATTTTATGGGCATGGTTTGATGGTCAGCTGACAAACAATTCTTTAGGATTTAGCAGAGGTACTGGTCTACCAGGCTTTTAACTGCTTGCAGAGCCATACCGGTCTACCCATTTATTTTTGAAGCGTACTGGTCTACCACCACACTGCCTTTTACCACTGATCAGCTGTAGGGCGGCCCTTTGAAGTGCCGTGGCAAGAGTTTAAATAGTTTTTTGCCGCTCTGTATCGGAAACCGCTTTCAGGCAGCTTGGCCTCAGTTGCCAATCTACCACCACTGAGCGGTTTACAAAGAGCGGATCGGTTCTAGCCGATCAGTTGGGAGGCTTTTTTAAAAAATTAGATTTATATGCCGCCCTTCTCCGGAGACTCAGGGCGGCTTACAATGCGTTAAGCAATAGCCTTCATACTTTTGTATATTTTATACAAAGTCAGCTTATTGCCCCCACAAACTGGGTCCTCAATTTACCTACCTTAGAAAGGATGGAAGGCTGAGTCAACCTTGAGCCTGGGGAGATTCAAACTTGCAATAATTCCAGACAGCTGAATGTTAATAACAGGCTTTTTAGTCTGTTGAGCTATCCTGACTCCTTTCTTGGCTTCTCAATTTAAAGCTAAGGTGTCTTGTTTTTTTTTTCCTCTTCTTTGTCAAATGAACCCTGATTTTTTTCCTTCTAGCTGATCAGCTGGGACTCAGGAGGCAGAGAATAGATGGGGGTGGAGCCAATCAGAGGTGGTATTTACCGGTTCTCCGAACTACTCAAAATTTCCAGTTCGCAAGAACCGGGGAGAACCAGTAGCAACCCACCATTGATGCATGTGATGGAGCTGGGCTGGGGCAACAGCTGGCGTGCCACAGGTTCGCCATCATAGGTATAGGATCTCCTGTCTGAGCAGACGATTGGATTAGAAGACGTCCAAGGTCTCTTCCAACTCTGCTAATCTGGATTCCATGAAAAAAAATTATAAGGAAAGTAAGTGAAACCTGAGTCCAAATGAAAAAGACCAGAGTAGAGTTAAACTCCAAACTCAAATCTCTGTCTTACAAGATGTTATATCTGTCACCAAGAAAGAACAAGAGATTTAGCTCAAGCCATAAAACCCTGAAACTGACCCCTCCAAATCTCCACATTGAAATAGATTACAAAGGAAGGCACTGGCTACCTCCATCGTGTTTTCAAATGCCGAGCATAGGGCCTGAAATGATTGTTTAATCCCCTTAAGAAGTTTAATTTTAATCCAGATCGCGCCGATGTAGTAAAGCCCGAATTACGGCTGGAGGACTCCCAAAGAGGATGAAAGAAAAGAAGGCCTGTCGAGCAAGATAAAATAAAATAATACGGAAAATTAGAAAAGAATGCCCAGACAGACTCTCTAAGAGATCTGATGTCGAATTCACTTGCAGATCAAGACATAATCCCCAATGAACAGTAAGAGCCTTGCTGTTTGACAGATTTCTTTGCGTTTCGGAAGGCTTTGTGAGGAGAATTTTTACAGCTACAAAAATAATCTTTTTTTGGTATTTAATATTGAGAAAGGACTTCTGTCTTATTACAACCCCTTTGCTATAAGGAGGTATCATCATCATCATCATAGAGAGGTGCGGTGGCCTAGAGGTGGAACTCTCGCCTTACAATCAGGAGGCTGTGAGTTTGATCCTAGGTAGAGGCAGCAGGGGTGGGCTTCAAAAATTTTAGCAAGGGGTTCTCTGCCTGGTTCCTGGGTGGGCACGGCCATGGTGGGCTTGGCCTAGTCGGCCTCCTACACCACAGCCAGAGGGATGGCCCCTCCCCAGGCTCCAGAGGCTTTTCTTGAGCCTTTGGGAGGGCAAAAATGGCCTCCCCAGCTCCAGAGGCCCTCTGGAGGCCAGAAACAGGCCTCTTAATATCTATATCACCAAATCGTCTTCATACAACATTAAACCAATTTTTTAATCTCCTCTCCATCATGATTGAAGTTAAGTATACTGTAACCAAATTAAGTCGATCTCTTCTTCCAACCGAGTTTTTAAGGACTTCAAATTCCAGCTGCCCCCATCAGTAAAGAGTATCTCTTTGTATAAAATCCCCCCGAGTGACTTTATATTTGTAATATGCCCAAGATCCACAAAGATATTTTGTAATCCTCTAGGTAGAATGTTCATCCTAATTAGTGCTAATTCACGAACATTCTTTCGTGAATGTTTTTGATCCATTCTATGACTTCCTTGGTCCACCTGCCTTTGGTTCATCTTGCTATGTGACCAGCCCATTTCCATTGCAATTCTTTTACTCTTTTGATGGCATCGTATACTTTCGTTTGTTCTCTAATCCATGTACAGCTCTTTCTATCTTGCCTTGTAATGCCGAGCATGTAGCTTTCCATGGCTCTTTGTTTCACTCTGACCTTTTGTATCGATTGTGAGGTTCGTGTCCATATTTCACCAATATATGTTACAGCAGAGAGCACACACTGATCAAAAACTTTTCTCTTCAGATATAGGGGGAAGTTGTTCTTGGAAATTATGCTTAGTTTGCCGAATGCCTGCCAACCACATTTAACACGCCATTCGATTTTCTTTCACCTTCCATTGAGATCCATTGGCCAAGGAATATGTAATGGTCTACTATGTGTAGTTCAGGGGTTGACAACCTTAAACACTCAAAGACCCACAAAGCCCCCCATTCAATTCCAGAGCCGACCGGAAGTCCGGTTCCCCCACCATAGAGTCTCCTCCTAGCACGGCATCCTTTTTCCTCTACCTGTCCTAACCAAAAGCCCTATCAATTGTGAAGCCCACCGGCGACAGGGAGGTGCAGCAGAGGGAAGAGCCACATGCGGCTCCAGAGCCACGGGTTGCTGACCCCTGGTCTAGTTCTTCTCCAGATATATATTTTTTTCTTTCTGTAATGGCCCCAAAGGTGCTTTTTCAAAAGGCATCTGGACTTTCTGGTTTTTCTTTGAAGGCCTTTCATTTCTCATCCAAGAAGCTTCTTACCAGCTGTCTGCAACGAATATAAATCTTTCCATTCCCCACTATCCTGTCAGAGCTAAAGAAGCTTTTTGGGATCTGAGTCCATTGGAATTGGGCAGCTAAGAATTTCAAACAAATAAATAAATCTGTCTTGAGGAATTGGGCTCCCTTCCTGCCTTGGGCATAGGATTGGACTAGATGATCTCCAAGTGTTAGAAATTCTGTTTATATATAGCACCACCGATCAAACAAAGAGTACAGTCACCATGTGCTTTACTGCTTAACTGCTTAACTGTAACAGGAAATAGGAAACTGGACTTAAGAACATAGGGTATATATACCATAGATCCAAACTTGTAAACACTGCCATCTACTGGATGAATGCTACTGTAGTTGTTGCATAAAAATATATTCCAAAAATTATATTCCGACATTAAGGTCCCATCCAGCATTATGATTCAATGAATATGTTTAGTCAGGAATGACAGTTTGTTCCCATGAGATGTCTGCACACTCACAACCCTCAGGCGTATGACCTTCCTCTTAGTCTTTCTTCTGAAACATTCCTCGTGTGTTTTTTCAGCCTCAGGAAGAATTTTACAATTTGACTAATGTAATTCTTGTTGTCACCAATAACTGGGCAGGCAGCAACAGGTCCAGTGGTGGGTTCCTCCCGGTTCGGCCCGGTTCTTTGGAGCCGGTAGCGGTGACGATATGACATCACTGAACCGGTTCTGCCCCCCCGCCTCCCCACCTCCACCTTATTCTTATGTTTTATTTGGCCCCACCCCCAATCTATTGCTGCCTCTCGAGTCCCAGCTGATCGGCTAGAAGGAAAAAAACCTGTTTAATCACTTGCTGTGGGGCTTCAAAGAGCCGCCCTACAGCTGATCAGTGGTAAAAGGCAGTTTGGTGGTAGACCGGTGCCTCCAAAAACAAATGAGTAGACTGGTGCCTCCAAAAACAAATGGGTAGACCAGTGCCTCCAAAAACAAATGAGTAGATGGTACAGCTCTGCAAGCAGTTAAAAACCTGGTAGACCAGTACCTGTGCTAAATCCTAAAGAATTGTCACATGACCATCAAGCCACGCCCACAAAATAAGCCACACCCACAGAACTGGTAGTAAAAAAATTTAGAACCACTCCTGTTGTGGGCACATGCATGCGCGACCCCCACACTCCCCCGCTTTTGGCACGCGACTTCAAAAAGTTTAGCCATCACTGAGCTAGCCCATTCGCAGTGTTAAGCTTTTAAGTTTTATTTCTTAAGCAGTAAAATCCTTATCATGATCAGATCGTTCTTAACAGAGCCACCAAAGGCTCTTTGCTCTCTAGAGGCATAATTTCATATTCACATTTTCACAACCATCCCAGAATATATTTGCATTATATTATAATCCTAATTCCAGAATATATGTGTTTATCATCTATTTTGGAATTAGATAGACCAGACAAGAACGAAACTGATCAAGGAGAGATTTTTCAACCTGGAAATAAGGAGAAATTTTCTGACAGTGAGAACAATCAACCCATGGAACAGAAGTTGCCTTCAGAAGTTGTGGGAGCCTCATCCCTGGCGGCTTTCAAGAAGAGACTTGATGATCATTTTTGTATATCTCATTTTTTCTATGTGTTCCGCTTTTCTTCTTTATACCGTAACTGCTATTCTAATAGCAAATCCTTCATAAAAGCTATTGCATTACATTCGTGATTAAATCATCTTTTCATTGATATATAATTTTATGGTACTACTCCCCCCCCAAAAAAGAAAAAGTGGCGTTATTAGTTAGTTTTAGAAAATACACTTTTCCCAAAAAGTTTCCACTAGCTTGGTCACTACTGTACAAGTGAATACTGTGAAACGGGAAAGGTTTCACCAACAGGGGGCAGCATCAGCCTGGCCATGGCTGAAAACAAGGGGTGCGGGGAGGGGGGGAGATGGGAGGTCCGATGCTCTCTTCTCACTAATTCAAGATAGACTTTAGGGAGAAGCTGAAGAATGCATTTTGGACTCTAAGATTCAACCCTCTTTCCTGAAAAAAAATATAGGAATAACATGATTATTCGTTTTAGTCTTAGTTTAGAGCCTGACAATTACAAAAAATTCTCTTTTCTTAGGTGAAAGAAAAGCCAGAAGTTGTGCATATAAAAATGATAAAGGATTAGTATTTTTAAAAATGTGCATGGAAAAAAGTATTTGGGGGAAATAGGTTGAAAGGATTCAACCAGAGCAAAATGAGCAAAATGTGGGAAGTGAAATGTCGCTTTGGATAAGCTGGGGACAGGGCCAGATTTTTTTTTTTAAACTCTTGATTTGATTTGATTTGATTTGATTTATATACCGCCCTTCTCCTTGCGGACTCAGGGCGGTGAACAGCCAGATAAAAAACAAGGTACATAAAAGTTAAAATTTTAAAAATAACTAATATAAATTTGGCCGATAGTTAAAACAATTCAATTTAAAATTTAAAATTGATTCCTGAGAAATATTCTGTATGTATGGGAGAAAGAAAATTTACTGAACATTTGTTGAAAGTGAGGCTGAAGGCTTGTTCTCCAAGCTTGTAGGTTGGTTTCAGAGGTGGGTTTCAGCAGGTTCTGACCAGTTCTGGAGAACCAGTAGCGGAAATGTTGAGTAGTTCGGAACTGGCCCCACTCCCATCTATTCGCTGCCTCCCGAGTCCCAGCTGATCGGGAGGAAATGGGGATTTTGCAGTAACCGTCCCCTGGAGTGGGGTGGGAATGGGGATTTTGCAGTATCCTTTCCCTGCCATGCCCACCAAGCCATGCCCACAGAAGATAGAAAGGAGAGAGGAGTAGAGGGTAGGAAGAGGAGAGGGAGGGAGAGGAATGGAAGAAAGGGAAAAGGAGAGGAGAGAAAGGTAGGGGACAGGAGTAGGAGAGAAGGTGAATAGGGGGAAAAGAAGAGAGGAGTGGGGGAAAGGAAGGGGAAGTAGGATGAAGTAGGAGAGGAGGAAGGAGAAAGGAGCAGAGGAGGGAGGGAAGGGAAAGAGGAAGAGAAGAAGAAGCGTTGTTGTGAAAAGAGGGAAGAAAGGATAGAAGAGCAACTCCGAATGTAATTAAAATGCCTTATTTTAATGCTTTCTTTAAGGAAAACATGAATGTGTAGGATTAATTATGTATAAGAAAATGTACATTTTATATTATGTGTATAAGAAATAAAACTGAAAAACTTTTCCAAAAAAAAATAGAACAACAAGAAGCTTTTGCGCATATGCAAATCACACATGATGATGTCATGGCGGATGGGTGGAACATGGCTCCCGCCGGTTTTACTACCAGTTCTATAGAACTGGACCGAACCGGGAGCAACCCATCCCTGGAGCAGGTCGCAAAAGGGGAACACATGAGCCCCGGGACACTGTAACCGTCACAAATACGAATCAGTTGCCAAGCGTCTGAATTTTGATGACATGACTGCTGGGATGCTGCCACATTCATAAGTGTGAGAAAAGGTCTCATACATTCAAAGTTCTGCTGTAACTTTTAATGCTCACTAAACGAATTGAGGTAAGTCGAGGGCTTTTTATATATGATAAAAGCAAAGCATGTGTGAGAATCAGTGAAATGAATTAGTGAATGGCTTAATAAGGATGTGCGGCATTCCTTAATTTAATGTGTTGATGGATAAATATAGAAGAATGTTGGAGGCCTGTGGTATTGTTGGTTCGGTTCATATTTAGCAGAGACCAAAAATCTACATCAATCAGGAGAGAGAGAAGGTGGATTAATAATAATTATTATTTAATTTTTCTCCCTAAAACCTTTTCTGTATCCAGTTGCTACCCTGTTTTCCCCAAAATAAGACATTCCCTCATAATAAGCCTAATCAGGCCTTTGAGCACATGGCAATAAGGCCAAGCGCTTATTTCAGAGTTCAAAAAATAAAATAAAATAAAATAAGACAAGGTCTTATTTTTGGGGAAACACAGTATCTCTTTTTGTACAAAGCTTATGTGATAATACGACTTTAAATAAATGCTTTACTGGCATCGAGTAGTGTAACCGATTCCATTAATCTGAAAAAAAAAACAAATTCCTCCAGTATTTCCTGTTCTTTGACATCAATCCCGTTTCCCATTATCTCATTTGTAACATTTACGGTTCTATTTCTTTTGCAAAAAATCTTTCAACAAGGATAAATTCGAGGTATGAATGTAGCGCTTCGTGAAATAGGACGATTATTCACAAGCTTTAATTTCAGACAGTGAGAAATTAGGAAATAACGGAGCCCCAAACACTTCCTGTGTGTAAAGGAGAAAAATATATATTTACAACCCCGCGATGAAAATATTATGTATCTGAGAATATGATTTCATTGTTGAAATCATATTCATGATTATGAATTAATCATGAATATGATTAATGATCTAAGACAGGAGCCAAAATATGAATCAAGTCACTTCCAATTATTGTTTGTTTATCTATGTCAGAAGCATCACGATTAAAATAAGGTATACTGTATGAAGTAAAATTTAGAATATAAAATTATATTCTAAAATTAATAAGTGGAACAACTTGCCTGTAGAAGTTGTGAATGCCCCAACACTGGAAATTTTTAAGAAGATGTTGGATAACCATTTGTCTGAAGTGGGGTAGGGTTTCCTGCCTAGGCAGGGGGTTGGACTAGAAGACCTCCAGGGTCCCAACTCTGTTCTGTTCTGTTCTGTTCTGTTCTGTTCTGTTCTGTTCTGTTCTGTTCTGTTCTGTTCTGTTCCGTTCCGTTCCATTCCGTTCCATTCCATTCTATCTCACTCCACATTTTCTATTCTGTTCTGTTCTGTTCTGTTCTGTTCTGTTCTGTTCTGTTCCGTTCCATTCTGTTCCGTTCCACATTTTCTATTCTATTCTATTCTATTCTATTCTATTCTATTCTATTCTATTCTATTCTATTCTATTCTATTCTATTCTATTCTATTCTATTCTATTCTATTCTAAAATACGAGATTAAAATATGTATAAATTAAACAGATCTTGCGTAGAAACTAGCAACATTCACTGTACCTCCGATTATGATAAAGTTGACTGAAAATAATATCTATTTATACCGAAGAATCTGTATTTGGAGTCGTATGTTGACATATTTAAAAATCCGAAGCAATGATCATATAATGCCAAGTACAAATTACAAAACAAGCACACTGTTCTTCACCTGGTATTTTTGCATTTAATAATCAGTTTAGATAATCTAATTAAAGCAGCATTTCTGGGCTGCTTAAAATCATCGCTTACATAAATCTTGCCCACCCAAGTTTTCTGGAACAGCTATCTCCCTTTAACAGAAATTTAAATTGCTTGCAAGAAAAAAAAAATCCGTATGGTTTTATTTCCCATCTCTTTAAAGGTGGCTGGTCTATGCTTGACAGAAGATTCCGGAACTTAAATTTGCATGTTCTAAAGGACATTGCCATTTGATATCATCGGTACAAAAAAAGGGAACAATATCTGGATTGCATAAAAAAAAAATCATCCCCCAGGAATTAAAAGTAAAATAATATAAATGATATTATAATGATGCAGTCAAAATTAAAATCTCTAAACCCCAATCCCATCTTATCTGCTGCAGAAATTATCCATATTTTTACTGTTAGTACAATATGAACCAATGAGAAAGGAAAGGAAAGAAAGTTTGGTAAAGATTAACTACCAAAAAATGGGAGGAAAAGGGGAAGAGGGGAAGAAAAGGAGAGAGGGAGAACAAGAGAATGAACAGGAGAACAAAAAAGAAATGGGAAAAGCATAGGAAAACTTTTCTCTTACGTAACCAGATCATAGAGGGGAAAAAACCCTGTAAAACCAGAAAATCTAACAATGAATAAAAATAATCGAAAAAGTCTAGAATGTAGAGAATAAATGATACTCATCTTTCATCAAAAGAAGTAAGATTTTTTCTCCCACATTTCAATGCAACGAATGCAATGATTCCCGAGTAGCAATTGCTATTGTCGAAAGATGGCCAGAAGAAAGCAGATCAAATTCTTCTCTTGAGTAATGGTTTTCCCTCCCCTAAATTTTGGATTTTATGAGTAAAACCAAGGAAAAACACGTTAGAGAGCAGTCCTGTAAAATTTCATTCCCTACTGCAGATATAAGGACTCGCAATAAACTTCTCAGGTTATTGTATGAAGGAAAAGTTAGAATGCAGTGAAACATCTCCTTATCCAAACTTTGTCAGGGGCTTCTAAAGAGTGTGGTAGAAAAACGCCAAAATGGTGACCACACAGGTTCAATGGAAGCTCCTGCCCCCCCTTTTTTTTATAAAAAGTGTGATACACAGAAAACCAGGCGGAGATTTAATCATACTCTTATGGCTCTCATTACAATCAACCTTCAAATTTCTAGGTTCTACCATATTGCAAGATCTAAAATGGACAGCTAACATCAAAAACACACACATCGAAAAAGCACAACAAAGAATGTTCTTTCTGCGCCAACTCAGGAAGCTCAAACTGCCCAAGGAGCTGCTGATCCAGTTCTATGGAGGAATTATGGAGTCTGTCATCTGCACCTCCATAACTGTCTGGTTTGGCTCTGCAACCCAACAAGACAGACACAGACTTCAGAGGATGATTAGAACTGGAGAGAAAACAATGGCTACCAACCTGCCTCCCACTGAGGACCTGTATACTGCACGAGTCAAAAAGAGGACTGTGAAAATATTTACAGACCTCTCGCATCCAGGACATAAACTGTTTCAACTCCGACCCTCAAAACAATGCTATAGAGCACTGTACACCAGAACAACTAGACACAAGAACAGTTTTTTTCTGAACTCCATCACTCTGCTAAACAAATAATTCCCTCAACATTGACAAACTGCGTACTAAGTCTGCACTACTATTAATCTTCTCATCGTTCCTATTACCCATCTCCTTCCACTTATGACTGTATGACTAATTTTGTTGCTTGTATCTTTACAATTTATATTGATATTGTTTCTTGATTGCTTATTTGTACCCTATGACTATCATTAAGTGTTGTACCTTATGATTCTTGATGAACGTATCTTTTCTTTTATGTACACTGAGAGCATATGCACCAAGACAAATTCCTTGTGTGTCCAATCACACTTGGCCAATAAAAAATTCTATTCTATTCTATTCTATTCTATTCTATTCTATTCTATTCTATTCTATTCTATTCTATTCTATTCTATTCTATTGAGAACATCCTTGATCTACATTCAGAGCCAATATTCTTGAATTACAATTTGGACACTGGAAACTATCTGGACTTTTTTGGGGTCCCTCTGGAATCCCAAGAACATCTAGGACAATCCAGGACAGCTGAGAGTCCAAAGATGATATTTAAGCCTTTAAATTATTTACATCTTAATTTTTTAAAAAACCTCCCTTTCTATGACCCTGTAATCGCTTCATTCGAAGTAGAGTGAGGGCGACTGAATGGAGCTGAGCATTTATTGGCCGGATGCCCTTCCTGATACCTATGAGGAGTTCACAGCAGATTTTTTTTTTCTTTGTGATCTGTCACTACCTAGGATTGAATTCTCAGCCTTACAAATGGGAGGTGATTGTCTTCACCACTGGGCCACCTCGCTGGCTGCATTTACATCTTAATTACCTTCACTAAATCAGTGATAGATAGACACTTTTCATAGTCTTCTTTTAAAAATCTGTGTTCTACGGGACATTAAACGTGGACATTAAATGTCTATGGAGATTCTCAGTCATCCAGGTCATGGTTGTCCCAAAGGTGCTTTTTCAAGAGGCAACTGAACTTCCTGGTTTTTCTTTGAGGACATTTTGCTTCTCATCCAAGAAGCCTCTTCATCCCTGGAAGCTTCTTGGATGAGAAGCAAAACGTCTTCAAAGAAAAACCAGAAAGTCCAGTTCTTCAAAAAGCATCTTTGGGATGTGGACATTATAGTGTTAGGAGAATTGTCTTTTTCTCTGTACAGGCCCGAAAACAGCTTGAGGTGCAAAATGTCTTCTATACTTGTTGTTCTTGTTTGCCACAAACATCCTGTAGCTTTCTCCGGAAGGTAGCTTCCTGTCAACTCTGCCAAATAAACATATCATAAGTTATTTAGAGCTTCAAAACCGAACAGAATTAAATCTTCAGCCAGCATATTGATATATTACAAGCATGCTATAAATCAGTGTTGGCGTCCTTTTCAGGTGTCAAAAGGAAGTGAAATAAAGGGCCAAATTCTCTCAAGGCCATGAGCTGTCAAATCTTGAAAAAGTGTGGTGATGTCATTCCCAAGTTCTCATATGCTGTCGCATGAAAATGTCAAAACTTCACAAGAACTTGCCCAAATGAAGGAGAAGGAGCACCAGAGAGGGGAGTTAAAAGAGGGATCGGCCTAGAATCTCTACATAGTCACCAACGAGCTAAGTCCAAACCTCCTTGATTTCAATTGACCCAGTGGTGAAATCCAAATTTTTTTTTACTACTGGTTCTGTGGGCATGGCTTGGTGGGTGTGGCAGGGGAATGATACTGCAAAATCTCCATTCCCACCCCACTCTGGGGCCAGCCAGAGTGGTATTTGCCGGTTCTTTGAACTACTCAAAATTTCCGCTACCGGTTCTCTGAACGGCTCAAAATTTCCACTGCTGGTTCTCCAGAACTTGTCAGAACTTGCTGGATTTCACTCCTGATCCTTATCAAACTCCAAGGAGGTGATGACCATTAGTTGAGAAGATTCCTATGCATAGACTTTTAGCAACTAAATCAACTGAATTCAGTTTTCACGTGTGGATTTGGTCTTTCACGCCTGACAGCAAGAGCTCCAAAATTTCATTGATTTTGAAAGATCTTCGTGAACTTACAGAGATTTATTTACTCATGTACACAAGGTCCTCGGCTTACGACCGTCATTGGGCCCCAAATTTTGGTTGCTGAGTGAGACATCTGTTAAGTGAATTTTGCCCCATGTTGTTGCGACTTTTCTTGCCCCGTTTGTTAAGCATATCACTGCAGTTGTAAAATTGCTCGTCAGAAACTTGAAAAAAGGGGGAATCGTGTGACGCCGGGACACTGCAGCCGTCATAAACGTGAGTCAGTTGTCAAGCATCCGAATGTAAGTCATGTGACCGTGGGGAATGATGCAATGGTTGTAAGTCTGAAAAATAGCCATAAGTCATTTTTTTAGTGCTATTATAACAGTCGAACAGGTCACTAAGCAGATTGTTATAAGTTGAGGACTACCTGTATTGGGGTAGATTTGATCCTGGGGTCCCCACCCTTAAAAAAAAAATCAATCATTATTTGTTATCATCTGTAACAACTTTTGGTTTTCACTGACTGTATGAACGCGAACCACAACGGTGGGAAATGAGGAATGTGTGCACGCACACCGGCGTGGAGTCGATCAAGATCATACAAGCAGCGAATTATTTGTTTTGCATATTTAGCTTCCAGCATTCCTTTGCTCGTATATCTTACTCTAGAGTTGGCAAGTTAGCTTGTTTCCCGGGGCTCTTCAACTCTAAGCAAAACTTTTCTTTTTTTGTTTTTGTTTTTGCTGTTCTCTAACAGCTGAACAGCCTTGGCTCCCAACTGGAGTTTCCCAAGAAACAAGGGTAAAATGCTCTCGGTTCGGCCCGGATCACCCGATCCGGTAGCGATGGCAGTGGGTGGTTCAGAGAACTGGTAGCAAAAATCCCTGCGTCCCCCCCCACTATGCTCAGCTGAGCCGCACGATCATCAGAGGCTTTTTTTTTTTACTTTCAAAAGCATTTTTTCTACCACCTCTTCCGACAAAAATATGCTTTTTAAAGTAAAAAGAAAAAAAGCCTCTGATGATTGTGTGGCTCAGCTGGGATCGTCAGAGGCTTTTCCAAGCATTTTTTTCTGCAACCTCTTGGCCGAAGAGGTGGTAAAAAAAAATGCTTTGAAAAGTCTCTGACGATCCCAGCTGAGTTGCCTGATCGGCAGAGAGGCTTTTCAAAGCATTAGAAAAAATGCTTTGAAAAGTTAAAAAAAAAAAAGTTGGCCACGCCCAGCCAGTCACATTAATCCCCCCCACACCAAGCCACGCCCACAGAACCGGTAGTAACAAATATTACATCTCACCCTTGCCAAGAAGGCCGAGAGACGCTGGGCAAGAGATGGTGACTTGATGGTAGGCATGAAATTCTTGTTTTTCTTGCCCAAGACAGTGACTCGTTGAACTCTTCCAGCTGATGTTAAACCACTGCTAAGGCTCAGTAACAGGGTGTTATTCTGGAGCCCCCAGATGCAGGAAGAACCTAAAATAAAACTCAGAAGTAGTGCCCAGGGAGAATAAAGTCACCCTATAATTTGAATATATCTGAGGGACTGGCAGCAGCGGTGGTATTCAGCCGGTTCGGATCAGTTTGAGTGAACCGGTAGTGGCACCCTGTGGGTGGGCGGATGGGGTGGGCCCACCTCACCCTGCCCCTGGGTGGGTGGACCCATCCTGCCCCTGGAGCTATGCCATCCTATTTAGCCACATTTTCTAAGCTGTGTGCATGCGTGCAAGCCACACGTATGTGTGCAGGCCATGCACGCCAGCAAAGCCCTATGCGCTCACATTTTCGGTGTGTGAAACCCACCTCTGACTGACAGGACAGTCTCTGGTCTAAGAAGCTAGGATTGTCAATTCCAAAAAAGTTAATAGCATCCTAGGTTGCATCAACAGAAAGATAGCATCAAGTAGTGGTGAAATCCACATTTTTTTTACTATCGGTTCTGTGAGCGTGGCTTGGTGGGCATGGCAGGGGAAGGATACTGCAAAATCCCCCTTCCCACCTCACTCCAGGGGAAAGATACTGCAAACCCCTGCGAACCCCCAGCAGCCCCACCCCTGGTGGAGACTCTTGATAGACCATTTGTGCTTTGCCCAAAGCAGTCTTCAAAGGAGCACAGGAAGCAATAGGGTGTCCTACAAGCTCTTCCCAGAGGCATTGCTTCGGAGCATGGAGGTTCTACTGAGCGGTCAAAGCTGCAACTCAAAGACTCCGTTGGTCACTGATTTATTGCTACTTTTACGTTCTTCATTTCTCGCTCTGCTTGCCAGAGAAGAGAGTCGTGTTCCAAGATGATCTAAACATGTAAGAATTAAATCAAAGGTATTGATCGAATTTCCCAGTTTTAGTGAGTCACAACTAAAATTATTGACTGTTTTAGCACCTGTCATGAACTAAGTAGAACACAGAATAATAGGGCTGGATGGATCCTTGGAGGCCTTCTAGTCCAGGCCTCTGTTCAAGCAGGAGACCCCATATCAGTGTTTCTCAACCTTGGTAGCTTGAAGATGGGTGGACTTCAACTCCCAGAATCCCCCAATCCAGGGTGGCAAAAGAGTCTGATAAAAGCCCAGTAGCATTTTCTCTGTCAACACGTTTTATTAAAAAAAGCTTTGTGAATTTGAAAACCGGAGTCAGAATAGCTGACACCAGATTCGTCCAGATGAAGGGCCCCCAAGGAAGGAGAAATTCTCCAACCCTTGTTCAAATGAGGATTTCTCTGCGTTCTCTCCAGAAGCTATTGAGTTGATTTCTGATGCCTTCTGGGGAGGGGGAGAGGAGACGGAGTTGCTAACGTTGGGAGAGATGCTTATAGGAATGGGGTACGTCTAGTCCCGTGATGGCAAACCTATGGCAGGGGTGCCACAGCTGGCACACGGAGCCATATTGGTGGGCACGCAAGTGTTGCCCTAGCTCAGCTCCAATGTGCATATGCGCACCAGACAACTGATTTTCAGGCCTCTGGTCCCACCGGAAGTTGGGAAACTGGCTGTTTCTGGCTTCCGGAAGGCCTCCAGGGGGAATGGGGAAGACTGTTTTTGCCCTCCCCAGGCTCCTAGAAAGCCTCTGGAGCCTGGGGAGGGGAAAAAAACAGGCCTACCGTGCCCACCATGCCAACACGTGCCAAAAGCAGGGGGAAGTGTGGGAGGGTCATGTATGCATGCGCAGGAGGGTGGGGCACATTGAATTATGGATGTGGGGGCACATGCAGCTGCAACCCACCCACGCTCACACGCCCCCCCCCCCCCCCGCTTTTGGCACGCGACGGCAAAAAGGTTAGCCATCACTGATCTAGTCTAATAAAAAAAAGGACTAGAAGCAGTGGGAAATCCTATCGGTTCGGTCCGTCTCGCACAAACTGGTAGCGGCGGCAGCCCGAAGCTCCGCCCACCCACCCGAACATTGTTACTTCCTGGTTTGAACCAGGAAGTAACCTGTTTTTGACCCTCTGCGCATGCACAGAAGGCTTTGTGCATGCACAGAGGGTCAAAAATTGCATGTGACGATGGCACATGCACTTCCCAACCGGTAAGGAAGGAAAATAGATTTCAACCCTGATTAGAAGTAACATGATAGCACTGTTCCAATATTTGAGGGGCTGCCTCATGGAAGAGGGGGAATCAAAGCATCAGAAGGCAAGAAACAATGAATGGAAGCTAACCAAGGACAGAAGCAATCTAGAACTAAGGAGGAATTTCCTAACAGTGAAAACAATCAACGAATGGAAAAGGTTCCATTCCTTCAGAAGTTGGTGGATGCTCCATCACTGGTGGCTTTCAAAAAGAGACAGGACAACCATTTGTCTGAAATGATACAGAGCAGCAATGGCGAATCTTTTAGACACCGAGTGCCCAAACTGCAACCCAAAACCCACTTATTTATCGCGAAATGCCAACACGGCGATTTAACCTCACTACTGAGGATTTTACTATCTAATATAATGATAAACAACACAGAGTTCAGCTAATTGTTCTAAAAAAAACATGATAAAAGCACTTTTATGCCACTTCATTTTTTCTTCTTTTGAAATATTACGTTTAGCAATAAAAAAAGAAATTTTTTTGTAATATCATTTCTCTTTCCCTCCCTCTCTCTTTCCCTCCCTCTCTCTTTCCCTCCCTCTCTCTTTTTCTTTCCCTCCCCCTCTCTCTCCTTCCCTCCCTCTGTCTCTATCTCTTTGTCTCTTTCTTTCTCTCTCTCTTTCCCTCCCCCTCTCTCTTCCCTGCCCTCTCTCTCTATCTCTCTGTCTCTTTCTTTCTCTCTCTCTCTTTCCCTCCCCCCTGTTTCCTGCCTTCTCTCTCTCTCTCTCTCTCTGTCTTTCCCTCCCCCTCTCTCTTTCTTTCTTTCTGTCTTTCCCTCCCCTTCTCTGCCTCTCTCTGTTTCTCTCTCCCTCTCTTTCCCATCTATCTATCTATCTATCTATCTATCTATCTATCTATCTATCTATCTATCTATCTATCTATCTATCTATCTATCTATCTATCTATCTATCTATCTAACTATCCATGCTCTCCTGTCCAGCTTCACGTATCAAATGAATCCAACCATTCAGCCTGTGGAGGCTGGCAGGCAAAGCCCAGCATTAGAGACCCTCACAAAATAAGGCAACTCCAATCTGGACCCTGTCGGGGAGGACTCTCCCCCTTCCATCTCCTTCTCTCCTCCCACAGCAGGGGCCCATGCATACCACGTCTGGCACACATGCCATAGGTTCGTCATCATGGATACAGAGTCTTCTGCTCAAGCAGAGGGTTGGACGAGAACAGGGGTCACCAACCAACCTTTCGGACCTCAGGGACCACTGAGTTCATACTTTTAAATCTTGCGGACCACTAATATGATCTGCCTAATGACCGGCTGGGTGGGCATGGCTAGGTGGTCATGGGATTGGGTGGGCATGGCCAACTCGATGTCACTCATGTTGAAGGGTGCCTCGACGGCCTCTACTCACCCCTCCTCGCCCAGATCAGGCTCCTTAGGGCCCCAACAGGAGAGCAGTAGTTGGAGCTAAGCAGCCACCAAGAGAAAGAGTTGGCAAAACAGCTCAGTTCAAATTGGATCTGACCGAGAAGGAGGCTCAGCAGAAGCACCTCACTCAGGACTAGGAGCATAGGCTTTCCAAGCAGAGGGAAGACCTGTGGGAGTGACCAGGCTCAGCGGGCTGAGATGGTCAGCCAGTTCCAGGCCATGATGCAGCCCTACTGCAACAAGGCCCTCTGGCTCTTCACCACTAGTGACACTTTCCTCCAGCCTCCACCCAAAGCCCTGCACCAGGAGGCTGAAGCAGACCCCAAGTCAGAATTTCTACCCCCCTCCAACCCACATAAAAAGACCCCAAAAGGGGAGACTCTCTGCAGCAACACAAACATCCATGGCATGTATTTGGCCCAGGGGCCGTAGTTTGAGGACCCCTGATTTAATGCAATATAAAAAATGCCAATAACTTTTCTGAGGACCACCACCATTTTCTCACGGACCACCAGTGGTCCATGGGTGGTGATCACTGGACTAGAAGACCTCCAAGGTCCCTTCCGACTCTATTATTCCATGTTTTACTCTATGTTCTCTATGTCCTCCCTCTGCCTTTCCATCAACATATGTATGTATTGCCAGATACGCAGAAGATCATAATCAACCTTCTCTTCGCCTTTCAAGGAAGGGATTTTCAAGTACGTTTTCTATAAATAAGAACTGGAAGGAGAGGTGCATCCATAAGTCACTTCGCTGAGACGGGCGGCTATAGAAATTGAATAAATAAAATAAAGTACAGTAATGCGAGGTCCATGTTCCCTTAGTTATGGTTCCACCAACAACCAGAGACATTTCTCTTTAAACAAGCATTTAACATCTTAATTTGATTTATGTTTGGGTCTCTAGCTTTGGCTCTTGACTGCCTTAGTCTTGCCTTGGGTTTGTTGCATAGGTCAATGACTACTTCATTCATTCTGGGTTTTTAAAGCATGAAGGCTTTAAGACAGTATCCATAAGGAAATCATATTTAATCTAGTGTTATCCCGTGTTAGTGTAGATACTGGAGTTGCCAGCTAGGAATGCTGAGCTAAAAAACATTCGAAGAGATGCCTTCACAAGGTGTGAACTCTCCAACACTGGAAGTTTTTAAGAAGAGATTAGACAAACATTGCTTTGAAATGGTATAGGGCAAGGGTGAAATCCAGCAGGTTCTGACAGGTTCTGGAGAACTGATAGCGGAAATTTTGAGTACTTTGGAGAACCAGCAAATACCACCTCTGGCTGGCTCCAGAGTGGAGTGGGAATGGAGATTTTGCAATATCCTTCCCCGGAAATGGGGAGGGAATGGGGATTTTGCAGTATCCTTCCCCTGGAGTGGGGTGGAAATGGAGATTTTGTAGTATCCTTCCCCTGCCACGTCCACCGTGCCATATCACGCCCACCACGCCACACCACGCCCACCAAGCCATGCCCACAGAACTGGTAGTAAAAAAAATTGGATTTCACTACAGGTATAGGGTTTCCTGCTTGAGTAGGGATTTGGAGTAGAAGACCTCCAAGGGTTCTTCCAACTGTTCTGTTCTGTTCTGTTCTGTTCTGTTCTGTTCTGTTCTGTTCCGTTCCGCTCCGCTCCGCTCTGCTTCTATTCTATTCTATTCTATTCTATTCTATTCTATTCTATTCTATTCTATTCTATTCTATTCTATTCTATTCTATTCTATTCTATTCTATTCTATTCTATTCTATTCTATTCCATATTTTCTATTCTATTCTATATTCTATTCTATTCTGTTCTGTTCTGTTCTGTTCTATTCTATTCCATATTTTCTATTCTATTCTATTCTATTCTATTCTATTCTATTCTATTCTATTCTATTCTATTCTATTCTATTCTATTCTATTCTATTCTATTCTATTCCATTCCATTCCATTCCATTCCATTCCATTCCATTCCATTCCATATTTTCTATTCTATTCTATTCTATTCTATTCTATTCTATTCTATTCTATTCTATTCTATTCTATTCTATTCTATTCTATTCTATTCTATGCTATGCTATGCTATGCTATGCTATGCTATGCTATGCTATGCTATGCCATTTATTTATTTTTATTTTATATCAAATTTATATACCGCCCTTCTCCCCGAGGACTCAGGGCGGTGTACAGCCAAAGTAAAAACATAAACTACAAACATCAAAATACAATTAAAAAGACATATATAAATTTGGCCCGATAAATAAAAAACAATGACAAAATAATTTTAAAAACATTTTAAAAAGTGTTAGGCCAGCCCGGCTTGCTGAAAAAAGAAAGTTTTAAGGGCCCGGCGGAAGGCACCGAGGTCTTGGATTCTCCTTATCTCTGGGGGCAGTTGGTTCCAGAGGGTAGGTGCTCCCACAGAGAAGGCCCTCCCCCTGGGGGTCACCAACCTACATGGTTTGGCTGATGGCACCCCGAGGAGGCCCTCTCTGTGGGAGCACACAGTTCGATGGGAGGTTGTCGGTGGCAGGAGGCGGTCTCGAAGATATCTAGGTCCCATGCCATGCTATGCTATGCCATTGTATTCCATTCCATTCCGTAATACAGGTAAACCATTAGCAACCACTCGAATTGCAAAAGTGATTCATGTCCAATCCTCACCCTTACGACCATTGCAGAATCTCTGTGGTCACATGATCAAAATCCAATCATTTGGCCACCATTGGTTGCAATGTCCCAGGGTCATGTGATCACTATTTGCAAAGCTTCCCAACCGGTTTTTTTGGACAAGCAAAGTTGCTGGGGGAAGCCAGACCATGGGATTCCCTGAACCGCAGAAGGGCTTTGCTTAACCACCATTGCAAAACAGGTCCTCAAACTGGGTGCCAATCATTTAACCACCTCCTCGCTTAGCAGGAAAAAGGATGGTCATAAATTAAGGATAATCTGTGTTGCCGTTTTTGACATGTTCCCTGTTACTAGACGGTTCCCAGCAATTTTTCAAAAGAAAAAAAAGAAAAAATCAGATGCGATGAAATTGTGACGTGACAACTGATTCGGGTTACATAACTGCAAAGCGTAAAATCCGTGGGTGGTTAATCAGAAAGGTGCTGTTTGATGGAAACTTGCCAATCTAATGAATTCATCCGATAAAACATCCGGCATTGTTCTGTGCAAAACTCAAACAACTTCTCACTTTAAGGGCTTCGGGTTTGAATTCAATTATCGACATTATAAGCAAGGCCGTTTTTAAGCGAGTCCTGGCTGATTTCATGAACTTTTTTGGGGGGGGGGCACATTCATTAAGCGGATCACTGCAGTTGTTAAATGAATCACGCAGTCTTTAAACGAATTGGGCTTGTTGGATCTTCCCCGGGGGTTATTTTTGGAGTAGAGCTTATATTAGGAGCACACTTAAAAATCATGCTAGGGGTTATTTTCTGGTTGTGCCTTCTTTTCAGGGAAAATACCCTGTTTTCCCCCAAAATAAGACACCCCCTGATAATAAGCCCAATTGGGCTTTTGAGCGCATGGCAATAAGGCCAAGCGCTTATTTCAGGGTTCAAAAAAATATAAGACAGGGGCTTATTTTCAGGGAAACACGGTATTACTCTTGTAGAATCCGCGCAAGTCACATGAATAAAATTCAGGTGTTCGGCAACTGATATTGTAGCATCCTGGAGTCCCGTGATCGCTATTTGCCCAATGCTATTTGCCTGGGGGTCACAATGCTCGGACTGACCTGCACTGTGCCAGCTGTGCAGCCCCAAAGTGCGCCAGACAAGGGACCGGTGAACTACAGATGCTGCTGGACACCATTGCCCCCTGTACACTCGCTCCCACTGGTACGCGTACTGGAAGGATGGGGCACTTGGCAACATTGATCACCCTGATACCATGTTTCCCCCAAAATAAGGCCAATTTTGGAGCAAAAACCCTCCAAAAGTCCGGGTCTTATTTTCGGGGAAACATGGTAACTTCCACAGCAAGTTGGTCATAGCAAGTTGGCCGTAGTGAGTTGGCCATAGCAAGTTGGCCATAGTGAGTTGGCCATAGCAAGTTGGCCGTAGTGAGTTGGCCATGGCGAGTTGGCCATGGCAAGTTGGCCATGGCAAGTTGGCCATGGCAAGTTGGCCATGGCGAGTTGGCCATAGCAAGTTGGCCATGGCAAGTTGGCCATAGCAAGTTGTTCTGCAGTGAGTTGGCTGTGGCAAATTGGTTGTGGCAAATTGGCCAGGGTGAGTTGACTGGGGTAAATTGGCCATGGCGAGTTGGCCATGGCGAGTTGGCCATGGCAAGTTGGCCGTGGCGAGTTGGCCATGGCAAGTTGGCCATAGCAAGTTGGCCTGCAGTGAGTTGGCTGTGGCAAATTGGTTGTGGCAAATTGGCCAGGGTGAACTGACTGGGGTAAATTGGCCATGTTGAGTTGGCTGCTGCAAATTGTCCTAGACCCGTGATGGCGAACCTATGGTATGTGTGCCAGAGGTGGCACACAGCGCCCTTTCTGTGGGAATGCGAGCCGTCGCCCCACTTCAGCTCTGCCATGCATGTGCACGCATCTCCCGTCAGCCAGCTGGTCTTTGGGTCTCCCACTCATGCGCAGGGGGGCTGGGCATGTGCAGGATGCGGGTGCAGGACTCCATGTGTCCATATGTGGGGCATATGTGGATGGGCCATGCATGCATTGCATTTTGGGGGTTTGGCCATGCAAGTACACATGCATGCACTTTAGTCCGGAAAAGGTTAGCCATCACTCTCAGACCAGTGGTGAAATCCAAATTTTTTTACTACCGGTTCTGTCAGCATGGCTTGGTGGGTGTAGCTTGGTGGGCGTGGTATGGCTTGGTGGGTGTGGCAGGGGAAGGATACTGCAAAATCTCCATTCCCACCCCACTCCAGGGGAAGGATACTGCAAAATCTCCATTCCCACCCCACTTCCTGGGGGAAGGATATTGCAAAATCCCCATTCCCACCCCATTCCTGGGGGGAAGGATACTGCAAAATCTCCGTTCCCACCCCACTCTGGGGCCAGCCAGAGCTGGTATTTGCCGGTTCTCCGAACTGCTCAAAATTTCCGCTACCGGTTCTCCAGAACCTGTCAGAACCTGCTGGATTTCACCTCAGTCCTAGACCCTAAAAAACGGGCAGCGAGAAGGGATGTGGGAGCCTGAGACGGTTCTGCTCGGAAGACTTCCTGGTTATGTTGTGGAGGCCTTAGGGATGAGGTTCTGCCAGACACCCGGCCTGTTCTGTTCTTCGCCTCCAGCCTCCTGGGGGGCCTCCGCTGTGCTCAGCATGTCACTCAGCTCTGTCGGGGCTCATCATAATGAGATCTGAGGCGAAAGTATGTACTTGCGGCTTTTTGAAATTCCAAACCGGGCACTTTCAACATGCAGAAGCTTGCAAGCACCGCGAGGGGCCATTAGTTAGACACATAAGGAAATGGCAAATATTGCACACATGCTCCAGACTGCTGGGCCGGCCATTAAATTGCTAATTCTATATTCTCAAAGAGAGCAATGTTTTTTTAATTTTATTTATTTTGGCCTGTCTTTCTGAGAGAAGCTTTTTCTGAGGAATTCATTCCTCTGGGAACCAGGCCATTGAAACAAGGCTGGGTCTTAAGACACCTATACAAACCTACATTTTTTTTGGATACCAAAGAGAGAATATATTTCACAACAAAGAGCCTGGTTTAGCTCTGCAGACTAAGCACCGTAATTAACATCCAGCTGTCTGCAATTACACCAGTTCGAATCTCACCAGGCTCAAGGTTGACTCAGCCTTCCATCCTTTCTAAGGTAGGTCAATTGAGGACCCAGTTTGTGGGGACAATAAGCTGACTTTGTATAAAATATACAAAAATATGAAGGCTATTGCTTAACGCACTGTAAGCCGCCCTGAGTCTTCGGAGAAGGGCGGGATATAAATCAAATTTTTAAAAAAAAGAAGAAGAAAGAAAGGAGAGAGGAATAGAGGATATGAAGACAAATGGGAGGAATGGAAGAAAGGGGAAAGGAGGGAAAGAAAGAAGGGCAGGGCAGAGGAGGAAGAGAGGAAGAGAGAAAGGGGGAGGAGTGGGGAGGAGCAGGGGAAAGGAAGGGGAAGTAGGAAAGAGGAAGGAGTGGAGGAGGAAGAAAGTAGAAGATGAGAGGAGAGAGGGAAGGGAAAGGAAAGGAAGAAGAAGGAGAAGAAGGTTTGTTGTAAAACAAGGGAAAAGAAAGGGTAGAAGAACAACTGAATGCAATTAAAATGTCTTATTTCTTTGCTTTCTTTAAGAAAATATGCATATGTATGATTAATTATATATAAGCGAATGCACATGTACATTATTTGTATAAGAAATAAAAATTACATTTATTATTTTTTTTTTAAAAAAGAAATCTACACTTTATTTTTTTATTTCCGTCAACAAGAGACTGAATCAATTTCCAGTTCTATTTCTTTCTTTCTTTTCTCTTTTAAAACTGTGAGCCGAGTGGAAATACAGTAGTCCTTGACTTACAACAATTCATTCAGCAGGCGTTCGAAGTCACAACGGCACTGAAAAAAAGGGGAGTTATGACCGTTTTTCACGCTTAACGACCGTTGCAGCACCCCTCCCCCCCCATGGCCGTGGGATTACAATGCAGACGCTTGGGAACTGACTCGCATCTATGACCGTTGCAATGTCCTGAGGGGATCGTCTTTTGCGATCTTCGGACAAGAAGCAATGACAGTGGGAAAACCAGATTCACTTAGCAACCGTGTTAGTCATTTAACAACTGCAATGATTCACTTAACAACGGTGGCAAGAGAAGTGGGTAAAATGGGGCAAAACTCACAATATCTCAATTAGCAACCAAAATGGTGGTCTTAAATTGAGGAACTTGGTAGTAGAAACTCAAACGCTTGCACACTATTTTGTTTAATCTTCTTTCAGATCCTAACTATAATTATTTATATCCCAAAGCGGCATAGAAAATTACTTCCTTTTTTTTTTGTAAAGTTTTTTTTATTTTTTACACAAACACACACACAAACATACGATATATTTTTGCTGAACAGAGTATTCGGCCGGTTAACAAATTTAAACAACTTTTAGTCCTTTCAACTAAAATTACAATTTCTATACCTCCTTTTTTGCCATAACATTTATTTTCATCTATTTTGTACCAATATTACCCTTCATTTTCATCTCTAATTTTGACCAAATTCCATTTCCTCTTCTATTCTATATTAAACCCCTTCCCAATATCATCTAATTTTTATATCCATCATCAAATTAATTAACTATGTGGTGTTACAGTTATTTAATTTTATATTAATAATAATCCCACTTATTTTATAACATACATTTCCTTAATTAATATAATCCAGCATTTTAATATAAATCAATTGATTGTATAGATATCTTTTTCATTTGTATATGAACCAGAAGGAAAAAAAAATCTTGGTTGAATTTAAAAATATTCTAGAAAATTACTTCCTTTGTACAAATTTTTATAGCATCCTAGAAGTTAGGTTAAGGCTGAAAAGGAAAATATTTAAATGGAAGATATATCAGCTATTCTATAGTTGACTATTGACTGCTGATAATAATATTTAAATAGAAGTTATATCAACTATTCTATAATGAAATTTATTAAATTTATTATAAGAGAAATACTTTCTGGTAATCCAGTAGAAGAATTCAGTTATTTTACTTTTCCAGAGAATAACTCAATTAACATTTCTTCTTCAGCCAGTAGCTTACCTAAATAATACAATCTTACATTTATATTATGAGTGGATTAGAGAAACTCTGCTCTGCTCTGTCTGACATGTTCACTCCTGGATGGAAGGAGAAATGAAAAAAACAAGCAAATCAAAACAGCAGAGGCACTGCTTCTAGACGTGTGAATCATTCATTCATTCATTCATTTTATTTTATTTTATTATTGTGATTTATAGGCCGCCATTCTCCTGAAGGACTCAGGGCAGCTTACATACAGCAATCATCAATACAAATCACAGTGTTAATTTAATTAAAATTAAAAACCCCATTAAAACAGTGTTAAAATTATGACATTGTACAACTCCACGATCAGATTATTATTGGAACAGCCATGTCTTCAGTTCGCGGCGGAAGGAGAGGAGGTCGGGGGCTATCCTGAGCTCGGTGGGCAAATCGTTCCAGAGGGTCGGCGGTCCAACAGAGAATGCTCTCCCCCTGGGGGCCGCCAGCTGGCATTGTTTGGCCGATGGCATCCTGAGGATGCATGCATGCATGCATGCATGCATGCATGCATGCATGCATTCATTCATTCATTCATTCATTCATTTTGATTTCTAGAGCTGCCCATGTAAATAGGCCGCAAGATATCCCTCAGGCCTAAAATCACATTTGGTTTGCGCTACCAGATGTGATTATATTGAAATATTTTGTATTTTCTGGAGAAAAAATGAGAGGGGTTTGGCCAGTATATTAAACAGTTGTCTCTACAGCTGCCCAACTATAAGGCTAAAGAGATTTCTGGCCCAGCAGTTGTATGATCAAGGGTGTTTCCAGAGTATGGTTTTAAAAAACTCAAGATGCTATCGAAGTTCTGCCTGCTTTTTAAGTTATGGGATGCATAACTTAAAAAGGGGGTACTTGCAGGACCACCTCCTGCCGCTCTCCCACCGTCTCGTGCGCTCTCACAGAGTGAGCCTCCTCAGGGTGCCGTCAGCCAAACAATGTCAACTGACGGCCCTCAGGAGGACAGCATTCTCTGTGGGAGCCCCGGCCCTCTGGAATGATTTGCCCACCGAGCTCAGGACAGCCCCCGACCTCCTTTCCTTCCATCGCGAGCTGAAGACGTGGCTCTTCCATCAATTTGACTGATCCGTTATGGGTGTACATTGTTATGATTTTAAATTGTTTTAATTGGGTTGTTGATTTTAATTTCATTGTCATTTGTATTGGAAATTGCCGTTTTTGTAAGCCGCCCTGAGTCCCTCGGGAGAATGGCAGCATATAAATCACAATAATAAAATAAATAAAATAAATAAATGTTAAAAAGCAGCCACCAGCTTCAGACACACTACTGCAATCCCTGGTTTTTACTTTTATTTTACTTTTTTACTGTTCCCTGTCGATACCCTAAGGCCATGATGGCGAACCTATTACAAGTGTGCCACAGGAGGCACGCGGAGCCATATCTGTGGGCATATGAGCAATGCCCTAGATCAGCTGCAGCTTGCAGGAGCGCACCGGCCAGCTGATTTTTGGGCCTTCTGGGCCCACCGGAAGTCAGGAAATTGGCTGTTTCTGGCCTCCAGGGAAGTGGGGAAGGCTCTTTCCAAAAAAGCCTCTGGAGCCTGGGGAGGACAAGAAACAGGCCTACCAGGCTCACTGGTAACCTTTTTCCTGTTGTGTGTCAAAAGCGGGGGAGGGGAATGTTGCACACACATGCACAGGGGGGTGGGGCATGAGGGGGCATTGAATTATGGGTGTGGGCACACACACGTGTGACCCTCCTGCACTCCCCCCGCTTTTGGCACGCGACGGCAAAAAGTTTAACCATCACTGCTTTAAGGCACGAGTCTGTCTCCCAAACTGAAAGAATAATCATAGAGATGTGCAGGCTGATAAATATGAATGAGTAGCGTTTTTTGTTGGGTTTTTTTTGCATTAATAAAAGAGAATATCGGCAGCTCAGGGTTGATATGAAAGGTCCCTGGTGCTCTCTGAGCTTGGTTATTTTCTCGCAGATGATTCATTAACCAAAACAGGTGACGTCCCTAGAAGGGAGTAGGGTTTGTGGAATGATGATGGAGGGGGAGGAGGACGACTGTGGAGGTCCTTGGTGCTCTCTGAGTTTGCTTGTTTTCTTGCAGATGTTTCATTACCAAACCAGGTGACATCATCACTGCTAGAAGAGAATAGGGTTTATGGAGTAGTGGAAAAAAAAACAAAAAACCAAAGACAGCAACCAAGCTCAGAGAGCACCAAGGACCTGTTGTGATCCACCAGCGTCCTGCGCGGATTGTGGCTGATCCTGACGAGGAGGAGGCTGGTGTGGTGTCACGCCAGCAGCCTGCACAGCCGGCGCTCGAGTCGGGCAGTGAGGAGGCTGAAGAGGATATGGTGCCAGAGGCAGAGATTCAGCCAGGGCCTTCAGAACCTCCAGAGGCTCCTTCAAGTGAAGAGAGTGAAGTGGAGGAGCCTCTCCTCAATGCTCAAGCACGCGGGGTTGCCAAAAGGCAGGAGTGGCTCCTCAGGAGGAGGACTCCTCGAGAGTAAGGCTTGGGGCTAATTGGCTACTCCCTTAGCCTATTTAAGTTTGCACACAGCTGGCAAACATTGCTGGAAACAACGTGTGGTCCTATGCAGAGCATTTTGAGAGTGAGTTTTTTTGTTACAGCTTGGTTTCTGGGTTGATTGCAACCCTTGTCGGACTTTGTTTAATCTCTGTAATTCATAGCAGGCTGATAAGAACATTTGTGGATAAAGCCTGCATTTTGAAAGGGGACTGTTTGTATTAAACGGAGTTTTTGGAGCTGTGTGTGTGTGCTATACTTCTTGGGACCCGTAGCTGGGGCAGAACAGGACCACTCATTTCAACCCTGAGCTACAAATATTCTCCCCTCAGTTTTAGCATTTCTAGATGAAAGAAAGAGCTTTTGGAAGAGCCCTGGTGCCGCAGTGGTGAGAATGCAATATTGCAGGCAAACTCTTCCCACTGCCAGCAGTTCAATCCTGACCAGTTCAAGGTTGACTCAGCCTTTCATCCTTCGGAGGCCGGTAAAATGAGGACCCAGATTGTTGGGGGCCATATGTTGATATACCATATACCACGTAGAGAAGGCCGGAAAGCACTGTGAAGCAGTATATAAGTCTAAGTGCTATTGCTACATACAATGATGCCCATTCAGTTTTGCATTGAGGTTTACAGTTTCTCTATGATTCATGCTTTGGATAATTCCAATTTCTAATGGTGATTTTTAATATTAATTTTTAAAGCAACAAATGTTAAGGATAATACAGTAGTAACAGTTGCAAAGAGTACAACTAGGTTAAAATAAGATTAATTTTCGTCTACTTTATCATGCATGCTTACATTTATTCTTCTTCTGTTTCAGATTTCAACGCAAGCATATACATTTTAGCAATTACATGTTTATCATGTGCATATAATTCCATTTCAAACTCGGTCTCGCAATGTGCAAAACCATAAATTCTTTTGTCTATTTTAAATCTTTCTCACAATCGTAAATAAGGGAATCATTGACAGTTATAGCCCTCTACCACCAGTTCTTCATTTGATTTAATTTTACATTCCCCTTGATAAATTTCTAGCATCTCACAATACATTTTTACCCCATTGTGTTTGCCTATTATTTCTAGTCTGTAAATTGCTTCTCGTGCTAAGGGCCGCAAAGGCATTTTTTGGCACAAAGTGAGTTTGTTTCTACTTTATATTTGCAACGTGACACATCAGACATAATGATTTTTAAAAACTGCATTAACCTTGACTTTATCGTACCACAATTATCCATGCCACCCAAATCTTCCCAAGTCCAAAAGCATTCTATTTCTCAGCAACGCTCTTTCATTGAAACAAATCAGCAAGCTGAAAAATACAGTTTGAAATCAGGCAAATCCAATCCTCCTTTTTCCTTTGCATCACAGGTAACAAACTGATATTTAAATTGTGGTTTTCCCCTGCCACACAAATTTAAATCATTCCACCCAGTGGTGGAATTCAATTTTTTTTTACTACTAATTCTGTGGGCTTGGTGGGTGTGGCAGGAGTGTGGTGTGGTGTGGCTTAGTGGGCATGGGCGTGGCTTGGTGGGTGTGGGTGTGGCTTGGTGGGCATGGCAGGTGAAGGATACTGCAAAATCTCCATTCCCTCCCCACTCTGGGGCCAGCCAAAGGTGGTATTTACTGGTTTTCTGAACTACTCAAAATTTCCGCTACCAGTTTGTCAGAATCTGCTGAATAGCATGTAGCATCAGTTGTCAAAATAAAATACTGTTTAAAATAAAATTATTGTTCTAGGAAAGGCAGTCATTTTTATCCTGAAATTCTCTACAGTAATGATAATTGCAGTTTCTTCCATCTTACAGATCTTTTAAAAAAATCATTCCACATCTTAACATACTTATTTTGAAATAACATACAATTCATATTTACTATAATGATCCCCAGATAGTTTACCTTCCTCTCAATCTTAAAAATCATTGTATTTGTCAGTTCTGTTTGATCTTCCATTTTTGTATGTTTTGTTAACACTGTAATCTTTTCTTTATTAATCTTGAAATCTGCTAATGCACCAAATTCTTTTAATTTGCTCATTTGTATTTCAATCCTCTATAAAGGATTTTCCAGGACCAGGACCAACTCACCTGCAAAAACCCTTAGAAATTCCTCAGTTGGTGTAGCACTAATGAGATATTTTCATTGCTAATTAAATGAAATGTAGAACATCTCATGCATGCCTTTGATCTTTCTTAATTCTCATGCAGGTGTTGGACTCCTTGCTGTATCTAATAGGACAAATTGGTGATATCCAAAGAATGTGTAGAGAAGGTGTTGAGTGTAAAATCCAGCAATATATAGATAACACTTGAGTTCCTTCCTTCCTTCCTTCCTTCCTTCCTTCCTTCCTTCCTTCCTTCCTTCCTTCCTTCCTTCCTTCCTTCCTTCCTTCCTTCCTTCCTTCCTTTTCCATGAAGAATGTATTTTACACTGGTTATGTTAATGAACTTTCACTATTGGCGTATGTACATTGAGAGCTTACGCACCGGAAACAAATTCCTTGTGTGTCTAATCATAATTGGCCAATAAAGAATTCTATTCTATTCTATTCTATTCTATTCTATTCTATTCTATTCTATTCTATTCTATTCTATTCTATTCTATTCTATTCTATTCTATTCTATTCTATTCTATTCTATTCTACTCTACTCTACTCTACTCTACTCTACTCTACTCTACTCTACTCTACTCTACTCTACTCTACTCTACTCTACTCTACTCTACTCTACTCTACTCTATTCTACCTGAACCTACCCTACCCTACCCTACCCTACCCTACCCTACCCTACCCTACCCTACCCTACCCTACCCTACCCTACCCTATTCTATTCTATTCTATTCTATTCTATTCTATTCTATTCTATTCTATTCTATTCTATTCTATTCTATTCTATTCTATTCTATTCTATTCTATCCATTTTCATTTCCATTTCCATTTCCATTTCCATTTCCATTTCCATTTCCATTTCCATTTCCATTTCCATTTCCATTTCCATCCCTTCCCATTTCCTTCCTTCCTTCCTTCCTTCCTTCCTTCCTTCCTTCCTTCCTTCCTTCCTTCCTTCCTTCCTTCCTTCCTTCCTTCCTTCCTTCCTCCTCCCCTCCTCCCCTCCTCCTCCTCCTCCTCCTCCTCTCCTCCTCCCCTCCCTCTCTTTCCCTCCCTCCTCCCTTCTTGTAATAGTATGTAGCAGTGATGGGTTGCCCCATCACTGCTACATACTAGTTCAGACCAGTTCACAAGAACCGGTAGCAACCCACCCCCCACTGCCCCGGATGTCATCATCAGCGATCTGCGCATATACAGAAGGCGCAGACACTCGTTTTGCTCATGCACGGATGATCCCATTGCGAACCGGTAGTAAAGGTAAGTAGAACCCACCCCTGGTACATAGTATGTAAAATTACACTTCATAAATGTATGTTGTATCTTTAGAGTAATTTGGTTGCTTTTGGGGAGCCAGATTTTGATACGGCACATTGCAAGGCTTTTCATAATCCATTTGGAGTTCTCCCATCAATGACAACAATGGAGAAATATCATTTGAACATACAGTAACAGAGCTGGAAGGGACCTTGGAGGTCTTCTAGTCCAACCCCCTGCTCAAGCAGGAAACCCTATACCAGTGAGGGCTAGCCTTTTTGTCATCATGTGCCAAAAGTGTGGTGAGTGTGTGGGGGGTATTGTGTGTGTGCATGCCCACACCCATAATTCTATGTGCCCTGTGCATGTGTGCGCAACACCCTCCCCCACTCCATGCTCCATGCTTTTGGCACGCAATCTCCCCAGGCTCCAGAGTCTCTCTAGGAGCCTGGGAGGGTGAAAATGGCTTCCCCCCACCAGAGGCCCTCTGGAGGCCAGAAACAGCCCATTTGCCGACTTCCGGAAGTTGGCAAACGGGCCATTTCCGGCTTCCGGGGGATCTCTGGGGGACGAGAAAGGCTGTTTTCACCCTCCCCAGGCTTCTAGAGAGGCTCTGGAGCCTGGGGAGGGCAAAAAACAGGCCTTTCCCCACCTTCCCAGGCCCTCTGGAGGCAGGAAACAGCCTGTTTCCCTACTTCCGGGTGGCCCAGAAGGCCCGAAAATCAGCTGTCCGGCGCCAGAGCTGAGCTCGTGTGCCCACCGATATGGCTCTGAGTGCCACCTGTGGCACACGTGCCATAGGTTCGCCATCATGGCCCTATACCATTTCAGACAAGTGGTTGTCCAATCTCTTCTTTAAACACCTCCAGTGTTGGAGCATCCACAACTTCTGGAGGCAGGTCGTTCCACTGATAAATTGTTCTAACTGACAGGAATTTTCTCCTCAGTTCTAGGCTGGGTCTTCCTTTAATGATCTTCCACCCATTACTTCTTGTCCTGCCTCAGGGGCTTTGGTGAATAAGTCAACCCCCTCTTCTCTGTGACAGCCCTCAAATATTGGAAGACTGCTGTCATGTCTTCTTTAGTCCTTCTCTTTGTTAGGCTGGATATATCTTTTTTGATACCAGAAAGATGGAAACAGACAGTCTTGGCCTCCTAGTCGGTTCCTTTTTAAAGACATTGAGGCAGTATTGATTTTGCCGTTTTAAGGAGCTTTCCAAAACGGGAATCCAGCTGTTACAAGTCTGATCTTCTGTCAGACTGAAGATGAAGCTTCTTCAGCAACCATACTAAACATTTGTCTCCTTGTTTCCCCACAGAATTTAAGGCGGATCTTGATTTTGATAAAGAACTGTAAAGGTAAAGGTTCCCCTCGCATATATGTGCTAGTCGTTCCCGACTGTAGGGGGCGGTGCTCATCTCCATTTCAAAGCCGAAGAGCCAGCGCTGTCCGAAGATGTCTCCGTGGTCATGTGGCCGGCATGACTCAACGCCAAAGGCGCACGGGACGCTGTTACCTTCCCACCAAAGGTGGTCCCTATTTTACTACTTGCATTTTTTACGTGCTTTCGAACTGCTAGGTTGGCAGAAGCTGGGACAAGTAACCGGAGCTCACCCCATTACGCGGCACTAGGGATTCGAACCGCTGAACTGCCCGCCTTTCGATCGACAAGCTCAGCGTCGTAGCCACTGAGCCACTGCGTCCCTACTTTTAATTTTTGTTTAAGGGCCTACCCAACATACAAGTTCTTTTATTTGGTGTGCTTGTCTATTTTTCCATCTGTTCTATGTTGTTCTTTGGACCAGAATAATAAACTAACAACGGAAATAACAAGAGCGTTTTTCTATCCTTGGCTTTGATTGTTTCACATTGACAAATGAAACAATTAGCTTTGGATATTTAATGAAAGAGCAGAAGGTAAAAAGTTAAAGGCACAGATCCTGGGTTTCCATTTTGTTTGTTTTCCTTTTGCTTTGCCGGCGGCGAAAAAAATAAAAATCCTCCTCCTTCAGCTTCCTCAGATGAAAGATCTTATATAAGATGAGTGTTGAAGGTAATTGCTAATAATTATTAAAACCTTATTAGTTTTAATGTCCCGGGGCTTAGTTACAACCCTTGTCTACTTGCTCTGCCCTACCCTTGTCTTAAAATCAACCGTTAAGGAAAGAAAAGGGCGTTTTCAGAAGCCAGATGCATTAAAATTTTAGGATTTAATTCCTCCGGCATAAATGTTCCTGAGAAATCTTGCGCTATCCACCTTCCTGTGAGACAGGAGACTATAAGCTGGTACTAATAATATTAGCACATTCTGTTAGTTAGACTCAAGCCCTGGATCCAGGGATGGGATTCACACACTGGTGCAATTGGTGTACACACTGTAGCATTCGGTTCGCCCAGCACCGGAAATGTGCAAGGCAGTTTTCTCGCGGGTGCCATCGACGCATGCGTGCGATGTCAAACAACACGGCAATTCGCTCGTGCGCATTGTCCACACATGCGTGCAGCACAGTGGTGGGTTCTAACTGGCTTTACTACCGGTTCTCTTCGTGCACACGCTTCGCTCGCATGCACGCCAAACTTGCGCTACACGCAAGCACGTTAGGAATATGCCCAGCTGGGGTGTGGCAATCCACTCTGTTGCGCCTATCAGCTGGGCTAAAAATAAAGAAATAAAAGGTAGGAATAACGTGGGGGCAGGTGGGAGGATCCAGCTACCGGACAAAGAGAACCGATTTAGTGATGTCATATCGTCACCGCTACCAGTTCGGCCGAACCAGGCCGAACCGGGAGGAACCCACTACTGGTACAGCATCAAAAACACAGCGATATAGGACAGGATTGTGCCCGGGCGCTTGGTACAACAGTCCATGTAGTGACTGTTTGAAGTTACAACGGCGCTGAAAAAAGTGACTTTTGATTGTTTTTCACATTTACGACCATGGTTATGTGATCAAAATTCAGACGCTTGGCAACTGATTTATACTTATGACGGTTGAAGTCCTAGAGTCACGTGATCCCCTTTTGAGACTTTCTGACCAGCAAAGCCAACAGGGGAGCCAAGTTCACTTAACAAACATGTTACTCACTTAAGAACTGCAGCGATTCACTTAACAACTGTGGCAGGAAAGATCGTAAAATGGAGCAAAATTCACTGAACAACTGTCTCGCTTAGCAGCAGTAATTTTGGGGCCGATGTTGTCATAAGTTGAGGACTACCTATATTTAGCAAGGGAAAGGGTGAAGGTAGCATGGAGAAAACTATTGGATTTTGGATCTTCCTTTAAAAACTAGAGGGATAGAGGGATAGAATCAAGATCATGTGAAGTATTAGCTTTACAAAGCTTTAGTACGGCCACACTTGAAATCCTGGATCCAGTTTTGGTCATCATAATATTAAAAAGATGTTGAGACTCTGGAAAGAGTGCAGAGAAGAGCAACAAAGATGATTAGGAGGCTGGAAGCTAAAACATATGAAGAACGATTCTCTTGCTTCAGCAGGGAGCTGGACTAGAAGAACTAATGAAAAGAAGGACTACGGGAAACATGTGTAGGAAGTTAGCACCCATCCCTCTCCTAGATGAATGAAATATTTTAGGAAAATATTAAAAAGGCAGAATATTATACCTCCCTGGATGAGAAAAAGAGAAACATGTTCTTGGAAAGCAGCCCCCGCCTTTGTTAATAGGCCCAGAAAGACTGGGCCAGCCTATCTATAAGACAAAAGGCTGGGCCAGCTTATCTACAAAACAAAAGACTTCACCCTCAGGAAATGATAGGATTAGCCCTCACTCAAACTAAGACAAAACCATTAAGCCAGAATAGGAATTGCTTGGTTGAGTCTCAACCAAGCTTGGGACTCAAGGCAATTTACAAAGTTACCCCTGCATGGCCTCATAGGAGTCTGACAACCAATCAGAATACATTTCTTTTACAGGAACAGGAAGCGAGTTCAAAACCCAAGAGAGGGTATAAACCCCCCTTCTCTCTCTCACACACACACCCATGTGTTCATTTGACCAGGACTCAAAAAACCCATGTGGTCCTATCCACCATTAAACCATCTTTCCAAGCAGCCACCATGTTTCCAGTGTTTTCCTCCCCACTTGGAACTGGACCCAGATGGACATTTCTTCCAACATTTGACAGCAGTCTTGCAATATCTCAGGGGCTGCCACAAAGAAGAGGGAGTCAAGTTATTCTCCAAAGCACCTGAAGGCAGAATGTTAGGTTGTAGCTTGTAGCTTGATCCTAACTTGTTGGTCAGGCAATATATCTGTTCCTTTAAGAACAACTGAGCCATGTAATCAGGGTTTGCTGAACCATGTAATTAGGCTATAGTGTTTAAATAGCAGCACAGAGAAGCGTTCTTTCTTCCTGCTGATTCTTGCTGTTTTCTCTGTTGTGCTATGTACTACTTTGATTGTTAGATAATCCGTGAAGGCGTTGGACTGGGCTGTTATTGGACTCCACGTTATCTGGTACTGTATACCAAAAGCTTACTGAAGTCTGTTTACTTTAGTAAGAGAAGATAGTATTGCTGGACTGATATTACTGGTTATGGCCCTGGACTGATTTAACTAAACCGAGACTGTTTATCATTTTGTATATAAACTATTTTTCACCCGAGCTGCATGTTACTCTCCTTCCCTGTGTGTTTTTGCTCTGCTCGTTGCAAAAGCAACACACACTTGCACACACACCCTAACACAGGAGAAGAAGCAATGGGTGGAAACTCATCAAGGAGAGAACCAACCTAGAACTAAGGTGAGAACAACCAACCAACGGATTAGCTTCAGTTGGTGGGATTCAGCTGGTTCAGGATGGTAGTTAAATTGCTGGCTGGCCTCTCCCCACTCTGTGCCCCATTTTGGCTCCCAGGTTAGTGTAGTGAGGCCTCCTAAGCTGAAAACGGGGCACCGGGATGGTGGCATGTCCCCCTCACCCGTGGCCCATTTTTGCTCTCAGGGGGGTGCAAGAGGCCGACTGCTGCCTGTCACACCCCCTGGCCACACCCATCATAGCCGCACCCACCCAGCCCATCATTATTGTTAATTATTTGAATAATTAACTTCCAACTCTGTTATTCTACGTTCTGTGTACATTCTCATTCTGAGTGCTCTTGTTCAGTCTTTTACCGTTTTTATAGAAACAGGTATGCTTTGAAAATTCATTTCTACTGTGAGGCAAGGCCACATTAGGAGGATCTCAATAAAATTTATTCCACTGTGCAGTTAATTAACCGGGATAAGAAAACATTTATCACTGCAAACCTTTTAAGAAAGATTAGCTACCGCACAGTTTTACGAGCTGATATTTAAATTTTGATAGAATATAAGAATGTACGTTCATATATCCTTGGGAAATTAAAAATTGCTACAAGCGTAATGTGATCTTCATAAAATCTTATTCTAGATTTATTGCCCAATAATTGCAACTAATTGTTTTTACTTTTCCCCAGTGAAAAGATTGATTAGCATGTTTCCCCATTATATTCCTTTTTAACTGCTTCAATGTAAGATTAGTTATGAAAATTAATTTTAAAACATAGCCCTGCTCAGTTTAAATCACCGTAATTTTCTTCAGGTGATTTATATTCTTCAGATTCAGCTGACATACATACATACATACATACATACATATATATATATATGTTTTCTGAGGTTTTTGAGGGTGTTTGTATGCAGGTCTTTGGTTATTCGGGTCTTCTCCCGCGTAGAATTGGAAGTATCTTGGCAACATTTCGACGAAGTCTCGGCTTCATGCTTCCAGGAGCAATGTGAGCTGCAATCTCACATTGCTCCTGAAAGCACGAAGCCGAGAACACCAGCCTGAAGATGACGAATGAGACTTCGTCGAAACGTCGCCAAGATACTTCCAATTCTACGCGGGAGAAGACCCGAATAACCAAAGACCTATATATATATATATATATATATATATGTATGTCTGTCTGTCTGTCTGTCTGTCTGTCTGTCTGTCTGTCTGTCTGTCTGTCTGTACAGATAATATCTCGGGTTTGTTCTTGTGTAATTGTAAACATATCTTTAGAAGGGTGGTAGCAATGTTTTGACGAAATCGCATTCGTCATTTTCTGGCTGATGTTCTCGGTTTGGTGCTTATGGGCAAACCCTTCTAAAGATATGTTTACAATTACATGGGAAGAAACCTGAGATATTATCTGTACACACATATATACCCGTGAAAACTTACACACACACACACACACACACACACACACACACACACACACACACATATTCGTAGATTTTCACAGGTACAGGTATGCAAGTCTTGGTGTATTCGGATCTTCTGCCGTGTAAGATTGAGAGCACTTTGGCAACGTTTCGGCAGAATCTCATCTGCCATCATCAGGCTTGCGCAAGGGGTCTTTTGCAGACCTCTTGCACAAGCCTGATGATGGCAGATGAGATTCTGCCGAAATGTTACCAAAGTGCTCTCAATCTTACACAGGAGAAGACCCAAATACATCAAGACTTGCATATATATATACATACACATACACACACACACACACACACACACACACACACACACACACACATATATACACACACACACATATATATGATGTCCGTAATCTTATTCATTTATTATTATTTATTACATTTATATGTTGCCTCGCTTGGGATTTGAGGTGACTCTGGGTGGCTATTCAGACAACATTCCTAAAAGCCACCTTAATGTGGGGACGCATGTTTTCATCACTGCACAATTTGTTATGACTTTAGAATGACGGAGTTGGAAGGGACCTTGGAGGTCTTCTAGTCCAACCCCCTGTTCAAGCAGGAGACCCTTTATCTATGATAAAGTAAGGCTTGGGGCTAATTGGCCACTCCCTTAGCCTATTTAAGAAAGCGAGACAACTGATGCAATTTGCAGGAAACAACTTCATTCAACTTCCTTCACGTCTTGATTTCAGAAAACGTTTGATTTGTCTCTCGTTCTCTCTTATCAGTTTTCCTGCAAATTGCTTCTGGGCATTCTGCCAACCACAGTAAGATTACGGTTATCTGAAATACTGTGCCTCAGAACTGAGTTATTATTCTTTGGATTTTTGTCGGCTATTAATGAAGTTAAATTAACAGCCCTTGTTTAGAAAAGACTGATATATTGTACTTGTGTTCAAACAACTACTAAGAAAGCTCATTAGTAGTCTTTAATTAGTAAATTAAGGTTTGTACGGACTTTGTTTGTGCTGTGTTGTTTGGAGTCCGTAGCTGGGGCAGAACAGGCACATGTGCTGGAAGTGGCCTGCAGAGCCATCTCTCCGGGCATGTAAGCCATTTCCCCTTAATCTTCTGGGCTCCGGAGCGCCAGCCAGCTGGTCTTCATGCACGTGGCAGCACCTGAAAGTAGAAAAACAGCTGCCCGGTGAACATGCGTGTGCAAGAAACCAAAAGATCATCTTCCTGACATGGCCATGCGTACTGAGTGGCTGCTCTTCCAGTTTCTGGCATGCGCATGCCCCCATTTTGGCACTCGGTGCTGAAAAGATTCGTCAACCTTTATCTTTACCTATAGGTTTCAAATGGTGATCATGTAACCTCAAGACACTGCCATTGTCACAAATACATTGCCGAGCGTTGTGAGGATGCTGCCCCAGTTGTAAGTGTGAGCCCAGCCATAAGTCTTTTTTTTTCCCAATGCTGTTGTAACTTCAAATGACCACTAACTAGTGAATGGTTGTAAATGAGAATCCTCTGTAATCTTTTTTTTTTTTAATTCCTCAGTAGCTTGCAGTCGTCTAAATCTAAATGGCCATTTCTTTGTTGTTAAGTTACACCCAGCCCATCAATTTTTATATGAATCAGATAATGGCTTTTAATGGGTTTGGCAGGCTTTTTATTCAATCAGGAAATGCGTCCACCTTTTCATGCTTTTCTCAGATTCTCACCACGGCTTGTGAGCTGCTCGCTTTCCTCCCTTATCTTTCCTTTCATCTCTCTCTCTCTCTCTCTTTTAAAAATTTTATTTATTACCCTTCCTGTTTTAACTTGCAAGTTAAAGTTTAAACGGTAGTAATGCATCGGAGTTTAAAAAGAAGAATATTCCGATTGTCGCTTTATCGGAAGGTACGAAGGGAAGTGGAAGCAATTTCTGCGGAAGACATTAGCACCACTTAGCAGCTCTTAACGCTCGACTGGGGATTTGACCTGCTCAAAAATGCTCAACGGGGATTTGACCTTCGGTGGGACATGAATTGCCCTGAATATGACATTATCTCTAGGGTTTCACTTACGCTGGCGTTTTGGAAACTGGCCAGGCAGCCTTGATAACAGTCAGACCACACACTAGAGAGATTGTATGAAACTTCCTTCCTTCCTTCCTTCCTTCCTTCCTTCCTTCCTTCCTTCCTTCCTTCCTTCCTTCCTTCCTTCCTTCCTTCCTTCCTTCCTGCTTGCCTGCCTCCCTCCCTCCCTCCCTCCCTCCCTCCCTCCCTCCCTGCCTCTTCCTTCCTTCCTTCCTTCCTTCCTTCCTTCCTTCCTTCCTCCCTCCCTCCCTCCCTCCCTCCCTCCCTCCCTCCCTCCCTCCCTCCCTCCCTCTTTCTTTCTTTCTTTCTTTCTTTCTTTCTTTCTTTCTTTCTTTCTTTCTTTCTTTCTTTCTTTCTTTCATGACGAATGTATTTTACCCTGGCAGTGTCGACTGGCGACTCCTAGGGAACGGGCTTTCTCTGTGGGTGCACCTACTTTATGGAATCAACTCCCCCTGGAGCTCCGGGTGGCTCCTGACCTGCGCTCCTTCCGCCGTGACCTTAAAACATGGTTATTTCTCCAGGCAGGATGGGACGGAAGGGGTTTGTAAGGGGAATTTTAATAATTTTAACATTTAAATTTTGATTCTTGCTTGTAAAAACTTATTCCTGTGAGCCACCCTGGGTCCTTGTCGGAGAAAGGGCGGCATACAAGCTTAATTAATAATAATTATATTATATTATATTATAATATTATAATATATTATTATATATAATATTATTATATAATATTATTATATATTATAATATAATAATATTAATATAATATAATATAATATAATATAATATAATATAATATAATATAATATAATATAATATAATATAATATAATATAATATAATATAATATAATATAATATAATATAATATAATATAATATAATATAATATTATATTATATTATATTATATTATATTATATTATATTATATTATATTATATTATATTATATTATATTATATTATATTATATTATATTATATTATATTATTTCTATAATAATTTATAGAGAAATTTTCTGACAGTGAGAACAATCAACCGATGGAACAGAAGTTGCCTTCAGAAGTTGTGGGAGCTTCATCACTGGAGGCTTTCAAGAAGAGACTGGACTGCTATGTGTCAGAAATGGTGTAGGGTCCCTTGTTTGGGCAAGGGGTTGGACTAGATGCCCAACAAGGTCCCTTCCATCTATGTTAATCTGTTAAATCTGTTAAAAAGATGGGGGTGGGGGCTGGAATGGAGATCTGCTCTTGAACTCTATGAGCAATTTTCTTGACTTCTGAACCCCCATTCTGCTACCTCGTAGTGCTGGAGTACTTCTCCAGAACTACTGGAGAAGACTTTTGAGAGTTCCTTGGACTGCAAGGAGACCCAATCAGGCGATCCTAAAGGAAATCAACCATGACTGTCCTTTGGAAGGACAGATGCCGAAGCTGAAGCTCAAAGCATTTGGCCACCTAATGAGAAGAGAGGGCTCCTTGAAGAAGACCCTGATGTTGGGAAAGATGGCAGGGACAAGGAGAAGGAGACAGGTGAGGATGAAATGGCTAGATAAGGTCACTGACGCAATGGCATGACATGACAGATCACTGACATGAATTTGGGTAAACTCCAGCAGAGAGTGGGGGACAGGTTCGGTGATCGCGCACTGTGCGTGCATGCAGTTTTACAAATACTAACTTTCTGTGTTACCACTTGGGAGTAACACAGCTGAGGTGCGGCAATCCTCTCTGCTGCGCCAATCAGCTGAGAAGATAAAGGTAAGTAAAGCCCAGGGGCGGGTGGGCTGACCTGATCATCGGAGCTACCAGTTGGCCCGAACTGTAGTGGTACAGTCCATGGGGTTGCAAAGAATCGGACACGACTTAGGGAACAGACTTTGTCTTGTAGATAGGCTGGCCCAGTCCTGCTGGGTCTATTAAAAAAGTTGGGGGCTGCTTTCCAAGAGCATGTTTCTCCTTTAGGGAAATATAATGTTCTGCCTTTTTAAATATTTCTCAAAATATTTCATTCTTCTAGGATAGGGGTGGGTGCAGGGGTGGGCTGCTGGGGGTTCGCAGGAGTTCAGGAAAACCTCTAGCTAAGATTATGTGCAGTTCGGAGAACCCCCAAATCCCACTCCTGCCCCGCCCTGCCCACCCCATCCCTCTCAGGAGTCCCCTTGTGGTCTGTTTTGGATGCAGGTAAGTGCAGGGTGAGTGTGGAGGCTCGAGGAGGGTGAAAAACAGGCCTACTGGAAGTTCAGGAAGGCCTGAAAAGAGGACTCCAGAGGGCTCCTGGTGCCTGGGGAGCCTGTTTTCACCTTCCCAGAAGCGTGAGGAAAGCCTCAAGAGCGTGGGGGGGGGCAAAAACACCCCCCTGTCATGGTGCAGGAGGCCGACTAGGCCAAGCCTAACATGGCCACGCTCATCCAGCAACCAGGCAGAGACTCCTTGCTAAAATTTTTGAAGTCCACCCCTGGTCTCCACCATGTATCTGGAGAGAGAAACCGGGCAGGCGGTGCCACCCAATGCAAGAAGAGACTCAGATTTGTCCAGGGTGGCAAAAGAGTCTGAAAAATGCCCAATAGCATCTTCTCTGCCAACATGTTTTATTAAAAAAAAGCTTTGTGAATTGGCAAACCCGTTTCTAGTCTCCAGAGGGCCTCCGGAGCTTGGAGAGGCCGTTTACGCCCTCTCGGAGGCTCAAGAAAAGCCTCCGGAGCCCAGGGAGGGCAAAAACATCCCCCTCCTTGCTGCAGTGCAGGAGGCCGACTAGGCCACACCCACTATGGCCATGCCCACCCAGCAACCAGGGAGAGAACCCCTTGCTATAATTTTTGAAGCCCACCCCTGGGTGGGTGCTAACTTTCTACAGAGGAATGTGGAGACAAAAGCTTTTATGACTGGCTGTCGCTTCATAACACTCTTCATGACTCCATTTTGTACCGTAAGGAGGAACGATCTAGCAACCAGCGTAGCGTAGGGGCCTAATGCCTCCTACTAAAGGCAGCAATTAACATCCAGCTGCCTGCAATTTCTGCGAGTTCAATCCTAGCCAGGCTCAAGGTCGACTCAGCCTTCCATCCTTTCTAAGGTGGGTAAATTGAGGACCCAGTTTGTGGGGGCAATAAGCTGACTTTGTATAAATATATACAAAAGTATGAAGGCTATTGCTTAATGCATTGTAAGCCGCCCTGAGTCTCTGGAGAAGGACGGCATATAAATCAAATTAAAAAAAAGAAACCCACCCAAAGTTTTGTTTTGTAAGGAAATGCTTCTTCCAGGAAAGTTATCATCCATCGAGAGAACAAAAGGGAGACGGTGAAGCGTGAAGAAGAGAGAACGAAGGCAAAGGTTCCCGTAAAAAATATGTGGCATCTCTGTGTAAGCACGCAATAAAAACGCACGTCCCTTCCAATGGTTAAGCTAAACAGGCAAGAAATGTAGCTTATCTTCTTTGTCACATTTTTGACACCTGTAAAGAATCCCGTATGGGGATTTTAAGATGGGGACGGTGGCCAAAGCGACAGTATTTATGGCGCTGATATCTTTATAGGCCGAAGTGAAAAAGAACAGATCCAGTTCTATTTTTTTTAAAAAAAATAAAAATCTGAAAACTGCGATGTTGAATTCTTCCTGCAGTGAATCCATCCTGCAGAAGGTAATGGAAGTTTATTTATTTGTATATATTATATTTTATGTTTTCTTAACTGCCCATCTTGGTCAGACAGCAGCTGGGGGTGGGGGTGGGATTACAGGTAATCCTTGATTTACAAAAGTTAATTTAGGGACCATTCAAAATTACAAGAGCACTGAAAAGCATGACTGGTGCCCGTTTTTTCACACTTACAACTGTTACGGCATCCCTGCGATCATGCAAACAAAATTCAGATGATTGGTAATTGGTTCATTTTTTAAAAAACTTTTTATTGAAATATGTAATAGTACAATTCAACATAGTGCAATGATTAACAACAATCAAGTAAATATGGAACACCATGTAAATAATTTGTATATATTCATGAACACCCCTAAACCGAGAAATGTTGAATGGGCAAATGGTTCATTATTTTATGATGGCTGCAGTGTCCTGGAGTCATTTTTCATATTTGTGACTGTGGAGGCATCCCCTATGGTCATGTGAATAAAATTCGGACACTAGGCAACTGACTTGTATTTATGACAGTTGCAGCATAAAATCAAGATCACGTGAAGTGTTAAGACCACTCTGTAAGGCCTTGGGAAGGCCACACTTGGAATCCTGCATCCAGTTTTGGTCACCACGATGTAAAAAAAGATGTGGAGACTCTAGAAAGAGTGCAGAGAAGAGCAACAAAGATGATTAGGGAAGGATCGGAGGCTAAAACATAAAGATCAGTTGCTGGAATTGGGTATTTATTTATTTAATCACATTTATATACCGCCCTACTCCCAAAGGGACTCAGGGCGGTGAACAGCCAAGATAAAAACAGATAATACAAAACATTAAAAAATCCATTAAAATTATTAAATATTTTGGCCGAAACAGTTTAAAACACCCAATTTCAAAAACAAATTAACATTTTAAAAAAATTTAAAAGGAAGAGTTAGGCCAGGCCAGCTTGCTGAAATAGAAATGTTTTGTGAGCATGTCGAAATGTGCACAGGTCCGGGATCCTCCGTATCTCTGGGGGGGAGCCCGTTCCAGATGGTAGGTGCCCCCACAGAGAAGGCTCTCCCCCTGGGGGCCACCAGCCGACACTGTTTGGCCAACGGCACCCAGAGGAGCCCCTCTTTATGGAAGCGTACTGGTCGGTGAGAGGCTGTTGGTAGCAGAAGGCGGTCTCGTAAATACCCTGGTCCGATGCCATGGAGCGCTCTAAAGGTGGTAATCAAAACCTTGAAGTGCACCCGGAAGACCACCGGGAGCCAGTGCAGCTTGCGCAGGAGGGGGGGGTCACATTGGAGCACCATGCCGCTCCCATAACCACCTGCGCGGCCGCATTCTGGACCAGCTAGAGCCTCTGGGTGCTCCTCAAGGGGAGCCCCATGTAGAAAGCATTGCAGTAGTCCAGGTGGGAAGTAACGAGGGCATGAATGACCATATTTAACGAGTCCCGATCCAGATAGGGACGCAACTGGCAGATCAGGCGGACCTGATAGATGTCTAGTTTAATGAAAAGAAGAACTAGGGGTGACATGATAGCAGCCTTCCAGTAACTGAGGGACTGCTATAAAGAAGAGGAGACCAAACCTGTTCTCTAAAACATCGGAAGCAGTGGTGGATTGCTACCGATTCACCCTGGACTGGGCAAACCGGTGAACCAGTAGCGACAGGTTTTGAAATCTACCCCTGACCTGAAGGCAGGAGAAGAAGCAATGGGTGGAAATGAATCAAGGAGAGAAGCAACCTAGAACTAAGGAGAAATTTCCTGACAGTGAGAACAATTCATCGGTGGAACAACTTGCTTGATACAGGTCTATCTTGATTAGTGTCTTTCCTGACCTTCTGGAAGCAAAGATGCAGCAAACATATTCCAATTAATCAGTGGAATGACTTCCCTCCAGAAGTTGTAAATGCTCCAACACTGGATGTTGATAAGAACAGACTGGAGAACCATTTGTCTGAAACGGTATAGGGCTTTCTGTCCAAGCATGGCGTTGGACTAAAAGACCTCCAAGATCCCATCCAATTCTATTATTCTGTTATTGTGGATTCTGGATCCACCATGCAGGAGTTGCAACGAAAGAATTAGACCAACCAAGAACTTCTTGGACAAATGTCTTGGGCAACCTGATTGAGGTTGGAGAAGGCTGTCCTGTCCTGTCCTGCTTGAGGTTGGAGAAGGATGATATACCACTAACGATTCCCTGCTCAAGCAGGGGAAGCTATGCCATTCGAGACAATCGGTTGTCCAATCTCTTCTTGAAAGTCTCAAGTGATGAAGCTCCCACAACTTCTGAAGGCAACTTCTGTTCCATGGGTTGATTTGTTATCACTGTCGGAAAATTTCTCCTCATTTCCAGGTTGAATCTCTCCTTGTTCAGTTTCTGTTAGGATATGGTATAAGCCTAATGAGTTTTCCAGGCAATATATGAACACATGAAAATGTATCCTATGTCTTTAAGATGTAATGCTGAGTATTTATTTATTTATTTAGCGTATGGCTGGACACACACAATATTAAAACACTTCATTTTGACAGGCTAAAAACAATAAAAACAATTTTTAAAAAAGCAGTAAGAAAACCTAAAAGGAAAACAGAAATAACATTTCGAAGTTTGATGTCGAGTTTGAGTCAATGCTGAGTAATGGTACTGCTGAGTCATTGTAATAACTGCTGACTGGCTGCTGACTCCAATTATCCTAAATGTACTGCTGAGTCATTGTGCTGCTGGCTCCACCTATCCTAATTAGATGATCACTAGTTTAAACTGTATAGAAGAAGGGCACTGAACTATAGTCATTGTTGGAACTGTTACCATCGTGTATGGAGGTGCTCTCATCATGGATGGATCTGCTACCATCGTGATTTGTTATCAGCGTGAACTTACTGTTTATTACCTATTGCTGTTTTGTATGGTAAGAAGATTTCTATAACCCTGGACTGATTTGAATGGCTAAAGACTTGGATTGACTAAAGACAGTTTCCATCCATTATTCCTTGTCTGGCCTTCAGAAAATCGCTTGACCTCCTCCTCTCTGTGGCAGCCCCTCCAATATTAGAAGACTGCTATCATGTCTCACCTGGTCCTTCTCTTCACTAGACTAGCCATGCCCAGTTCCTGCAACTTTTCTACATATGTTTTAGTCTCCAGTCCCCAAATCATCCTGGTTGCTCTTCCCTGCACTTTTTCTAGAGTCTCAACGTCTTTTTTATCGTGTGGTGACCAAAACTGGGTGCAGTATTCTAGGTGTGGTCTTACTAAAGCTTTATAGAGTGGTATTAGTACTTCCCTTGATCTTGGCTGTATCTCTCTGTTTAGGATTGCATTAGCTTTTTTGGCTGCCGCTACATACCGTTGGCTCATATTGAATTGGTTGTCCACTAAGACTCCAAGATCCCTCTCACAGTTATTGTATTAAACATTAAACAGTAACAGAGTTGGAAGGGACCTTGGAGGTCATCTAGTCCAACCCCCTGCTCTGCTAGTACAGATCTCTCATGCAGGAGATGTGCTGGTCTATATGTGTATTTTTGGTTTTTCTTGCCTAAGTGTAGGACTTTACTTTGTCTTTGCCAGGGAATCCAGGAAGGGACGATGGTAGCTTGTATCGGTGGCACCAGTGGCTCGCAGAAGGAACAAGTTCAATGGAATACTCTTGTGAAAACTTTCTTTCATCCCTTCTATGTATCCAAAATGGTTTATTTTGGCTGCTCTCCCTGCTCTTCCACCTTCATTAAATTCTGCCTATTTGCAAAGAGCCTTTGACGAAAGGCAAACAAAGGTTAACAATATGACTTTAAACGCCGAAGAAAATTAAACATCCACCCTCATGTAATTATAAACACAGATTAATAAAGAGAGACACCGCACACTATTTTATGATTTCTGTAGGCACATATTTTGTGTGGGGGGTGGGGGTGGGCAGGTGCACGCTTTGAGCAACAGACGGTGCAGTAAATTAATCTCATCCAGCTCTACCTCCCATCAAGCGTGTTATTGATCCAAAAGGTTATCTGGTTGAACAACCCTGGATAGAGTTCACTTCCGCGGACCCACCACTTACAAAGAAACATGTACAGGCAGTCCTCGACTTACGAACACAAGGGAGCCCCAGATTTAGGTTGTTGTTAAGGGAGAAATGGGCGTTTTGGCCCATTTTACGACTTTCCTTGCCACATTTGCTAAGTGAATTACTTCAGCAGAGATGGGGGTCACATACTGTAGCAACTGCTTTGCCCAGTACTGGAAATGTGAGCTCGAGCGTACCCCATCCATACATGTGTGCGGCGTCACAAAATGCGGCAATTTGCTCTCGTGCGCCATCTGTGTAGGCCTCTGATGATTAGGCAACTCAGCTGGGATCGTCAGAGGCTTTTAAAAGCATTTTTTTGGCTGAAGAGGTTATAAAAAAAAGCTTCTGACGATTAGGCAACTCAGCTGGGATCGTCAGAGGCTTTTAAAAGCATTTTTTTGGCCGAAGAGGTTATATAAAAAAAAGCCTCTGACGATTAGGCAACTCAGCTGGGATCGTCAGAGGCTTTTAAAAGCATACTTTTCGGCTGAAGAGGTTGTAGAAAAAATGCTTTCAAAAGTAAAAAAAAAGTTGGCCACACCCACCCAGTCACATTACGCCCCACCAAGTCACGCCTATAGAACCGGTAGCAACAAATTTTACATTTCACCACTGGTAAATGTCTCAAAAGAAGAAAAAGTCCCTTCCATTTTGGAGTTGCCCCCCTTTAATTCCTGGAGGACTGAAGTAATGCCTTCTCCAGCTGCTACTGTTTTCCTGACCCTTGAACGCCAAGCAGGATGCTCTGTTTAGTGTCTGACCTCAGCAGACATCAGAGAAGCTGCCGGGAAATCACCAAATTTAGATCGCCGAAGAAACGGAACGAGAAAGAAGCACGTTAAAACTTTGGGCAGATTTAGTACTATGTACTTTTCCAATGGGGTTACGATTTGACTTTTCCTGTTAATTCTGAGGCCTCCTTGAATGGATTCCAACCAGGAAATAGCTAATTTAGGAGAAATTGCAGAGATCTTGTTTGCTGATACAGTATGTGTGTGTGTGTGTATACATATACATACACACAGTGTATCGGCTTAAAGGAAAAACACACATAAAACCTACGAAAAGTAAGAAAATAGACATTGTACCTTTACAGGGAGGTGTGGCCTACTGAGGATGGCTAATGAGCCAGAAATAGCTATATAAGTCTCTCACTATGCAGTACAAAATTTGCTGGCTGCCAAAATGAAAAGAAGGAGACACCCCCCCCCCAGAAAGTAGTGAATGTGATTTTACTCAATATATATATATATATGTTTAACCTTTTATTAATACACTTTCCAAGAACTCCTCGGTCAAACAATGTGACGTATAGGAAAAATAAACATTAACAGGAAAGTATCCAGCTATTATCAGAATCCTGTTAATTTCCTAACAGTGAGAACAAATAACCAGTGGAACAGAAGTCATGGGTGCTCCGTCTCTGGAGGTTTTTAAGAAGAGACTGGACAGCTTGTCTGGAATGGTTTAGGGTCTGCTCTGGTTCTGTTATTTAGTTAGTTATCCTTAACGGATGTAGTAACTATTATTAACTAATGCTAAAGGTAAAGGTTCCCCCCCCCACATATGTGCTGGTTGTTCCCGACTCTAGGGGGCAGTGCTCATCTCTGTTTCAAAGCCAAAGAGCCAGCACGAAGATGTCTCGTGGTCATGTGACCAGCATGACTCAACGCCAAAGGCGCACAGAACGCTGTTCCCTTCCCACCAAAGGTGGTCCCTATTTTTCTACTTGCATTTTTAACTTGCTTTTGAACTGCTAGGTTGGCAGAAGCTGGGACAAGTCACGGGAGCTCACCCCATTATGCAGCCCTAGGGATTCGAACCGCTGAACTGCTGACCTTTCGATCGATAAGCTCAGCATCTTAGCCACTGAGCCACAGCATCCCTTAGGGCAGATGTATCACATCCTAATATATTTATGGAGTTTGAGGAGGGTTGGGCTGAATTTCTATCCATTCTTTTTTAGAATTCCTGGAGAAGAGGGGAAATCCAGATGATTATCATTAAGTGTTTTACCTTATGATTCTTGATGAATGTATCTTTTCTTTTATGTACACTGAGAACATATACATATACATATACACATACATACATATATATATATACATTTGATTTATATGCCACCCTTCTCCGGAGACTCAGGGTGGCTTACAATACGTTAAGCAATAGCCTTCACACTTTTGTATATTTATACAAAGTCAGCTTATTGCCCCCACAAACTGGGTCCTCATTTGACCCACCTTAGAAAGGATGGAAGGATGAATCAACCTTGAGCCTGGGGAGATTCGAACTTCCAATAATTGCAGACATCTGGTGTTAATCAGAATGCTTCTAGTCTGCTGAGCTACCCAGGCTCACCCTATGCCCCAAGACATGTGTGTCCAATCCCACTTGGCCAATAAAAAATTCTACTCCGTGCGCCTTTGGCGTTGAGTCATGCCAGCCACATGACCACGGAGACGTCTTCGGACAGCGCTGGCTCTTCGGCTTTGAAACGGAGATGAGCACCGCCCCCTAGAGTTGGGAACGACCAGCATATATGTGCGAGGGGAACCTTTACCTTTACCTTTGATATCTGCCCTTGTCATCAAGACAAGTAGCAATTTCCTGGAAGGATGACCCTTGCTTCTAGTACCAACAGATGTCAGATAATTAAAGTCCTCTAACACTGCGACCTCAGGCCTCTTTCTGTTTAGAAAACATTACCAGCCACTTCTCCCTGGTGAAAGGTCAGTAAACAACTGTAAAGAGCAATTATGTTCTTCCACTCATTTCAGAGCTTAAATAGCCAAGTTCAGTCCGTGGCTTCCTCTACAGAGATATCTTTATTTTACGAAGCAATCTGTTCTCCCTTTCCTCCTTTTGAAAAGTCAAATACTGTCTTAATAGAAAAACAAGAGTTCGAAGGGACTTTGGAGGTCTTGTAGTCCAACCCCCTGCTTAGGCAGGAAACCCTACACCAGTGATGGCTAACCTTTTTGCCATCATGTGCCAAAAGTGGGGGGAGCGTGGTGGGGTCACACGCACACGTGCCCGCATGCATAATTCTATGCGCCCTGCCCCCCCGTGCTCCCCCCCGCTTTTGGCATGCGATTGCACAGTGGGTCCGGTAGGCCCGTTTTTTGCTCTCCCCAGAGCCTTTCTAGGAGCCTGGGGAGGGCAAAAACGACCTTCCCCACCCATCCACCCCCCGAGGCCCTCCGGAAGCCAGAAACAGTGTGTTTCCTGATTTCTGGTGGGCCCAGAAGGCCCAAAAATCAGCTGGCTAGCCCACTCATGCATGCCAGAGCTGAGCTCGCGTGCCCACCGATATGGCTCCGCGTGCCAGCTGTGGCACCCGTGCCATAGGTTCGCCATCACGGCCCTACACCACTTCAGGCAAATGGTTATCCAACATCTTCTTAAAAACTTCCAGTGTTGAAGCTTTCACAACTTCTGGAGGCAAGTTGTTCCTCTAATCAATTGTTGTCACTGTCAGGAAGTTTCTCCTTAGTTCTAAGTTGCTTCTCTCCTTGATTAGTTTCCACCCGTTGCTTCTTGTCCTGCCCTCAGGGGCTTTGGAGAATAGCTTGACTCCCTCTTTCTTTGTGGCAGGAAATATGTGTGTCTGTGTGTCTTTCTCGGTATGTTTGTGAGTGCGCATCCACAGCAGTGAAGATTTTGAATTAAGACCAGGAAGTCCATTTCCAGCTCTGAAACTCCCTGGATAACCTGTGACCAGTCCTTCTTGCTCAGCCCAATCTACCTCCTAAGGTTGTGTTGTTTGCGACGGCAGGCTATAAATTTAACGCACCTGTAAAAGGAAGGCCGCGAACTTAACAAATAAAGAACCAAAAGGATTGCAGCAGCAATCAATTCTCTGAAGCACCTTCCAGGAATTAGACCTTATCTCTGTCCGTTCAGTTACATTTTCAGTACTGTTCAGTGGTGGTATTCAGCGGTTGGGACCGGTTCGGGCAGGGATGAAATGCTCCTGGTTCGGACCGGATCACCCGATCCGGTAGCAATGGTAGCGGGTGGTTCAGAGAACCGGTAGCAAAAACCCCTGCGCCCCCACCCCATGCCCAGCTGAGCCGCACGATCATAAGAGGCTGTTTTTTTACTTTTAAAAGCATTTTTTCTACAACCTTTTCGGCTGAAAAAATGCTTTTAAAAGTTAAAAAAAAGCCTCTGATGATCGTGCGGCTCAGCTGGGATCATCAGAGGCTTTTAAAAGCATTTTTTTCTATAACCTCTTTGGCCAAAATGGTTGTAGGGGAGAAAAAATGCTTCTGACGATCCCAGCTGACTTGCCTAATCGTCAGAGGCTTTTAAAAGCAATTTTTTACAACCTCCTCGGCAGAAGAGGTTGTAGGGGGAAAAAAATGCTTTTAAAAGCCTCTGACGATCCCAGCTGCCTTGCCTAATCGTCAGAGGCTTTTAAAAGCAATTTTTTACAACCTCCTCGGCAGAAGAGGTTGTAGGGGAAAAAAAATGCTTTTAAAAGCCTCTGACGATCCCAGCTGCCTTGCCTAATCGTCAGAGGCTTTTAAAAGCAATTTTTTACAACCTCCTCGGCCGAAGAGGTTGTAGAAAAAAATGCTTCTAAAAGTAAAAAAAAAAAAAAAAAGTTGGACACGCCCACCCAGTCACATTAAACGCCCCCCACTAAGCCACGCCCACAGAACCGGTAGTAGCAAATTTTACATTTTACCACTGGGTTTGAGGGAACTGGTAGTGGTGACCTGCAAGTGGGCCCGCCTTGCCCCTACCCCTGCCCTGGTGCTATGCCATCCTATTTAACCACATTTTCTAAGCTGTGTGCATGCGTGCAAGCCACAAGTGTGAGCAAAGCACATGCACGGGAGACCACACGCATTCACGGAAGGCGCGCTCATATTTTAGGTGCGCGGCGAACCAGTGGTAAAATTATTTGAAACCCACCCCTGGTGCTGTTGTGTTATCTTTTCTCAGGCAAGCAAGCTTAAGCACCCTTGAGCGCATATGCAAGATCTGTAAATAAAAACGAGGCCCAAATCGTTTGCAAAGCGACGCAATCAAATTCATCACTTTTTGCCAATATGGGGGAGAGCTTTAAAAGGCCTCATTTCCTCGCGCGATGCTAAAACCAGAAACGGCGTTATGGGTTCCAGATGCCTCGTTTAGGATAATTATTTTTATTTGCATGACGTCGTACGAGATTCGTTTCCAGAAACAAAGCAAACTGTAAAAGTTTTTTTTTTTTTAAAAAAATAGTAATTAAAAAAATCAAATCAAATATTTGCTATTGTCTTTTTCAATGTCTGGCCTTCCGCGAGCTTCCCCCCGCCCCACCCCTACTCCAATCACATACAGATGCATGCAATGTTGTCTTGCAGCCTTCACTTATGAAAACATATTTGCGTTTACAAATTTCCTAAGTAATTATTTGCATAAAAGACTAGGATTCGCAGACAGCTTCGGAGGAGCGTTGTAAATAATATTCCTCACTGGAACAGTCCTGCTTTTTTTTTTTTTTTTAAAAAAGTTCCAAAGTAATATTTGCTCAGTTATCCTTGTGTTGATTTAGCCCAGGGGTCTCCGAACTGGCAACCTGAAGACTTTGTGGACCTCAACTCCCAGAATTCCACAGCCAGCTGAGGAATTCTGGGAGTTGAAGTCCAAAAGTCTTCAGGTTGCCCAGTTGGGAGACCCCCTGATTTAGCCTTAAAGTGATATTTGCTTTTTTTAAAGCAGCCATTGAACTCTTAGCCCAGGGACAAAATCCAGCAGGTCCTGACAGGTTCTGGAGAACCGATAGCAGAAATTTTGAGTAGTTTGGAGAACCGATAGTGGAAATTTTGAGTAGTTCGGAGAACTGGTAGCAGAAATTTTGAGCAGTTCGGAGAACCGGTAGGGGAAATTTTGAATAGTTTGGAGAACCAGCAAATGCTACCTCTGGCGGGCCAAAGAGTGGGGAGGAAATGGAGATTTTGAAGTATCATCCCCCCCCCACCCCGGAGTGGGGAGGGAATGGGGATTTTGCAACATCCTTCCCCCAGAGGGGAGGGAATGGGGATTTTGCAATATCTCTCCCCCGGAGTGGGGAGGGAATGGGGATTTTGCTGTATCTTCCCCCAGGAGTGGGGAAGGAATGGGGATTTTGCAACATCCTTCCCCCGGAGTGGGGAGGGAATGGGGATTTTGCAATATCCTTCCCCCCGGAGTGGGGAGGGAATGGGGATTTTGCAGTATCCTTCCCCAGGAGTGGGGAGGGAATGTGGATTTTGCAGTATCCTTCCCCCAGAGTCGGGAGAAATGGAGATTTTGCAGTATCCTTCCCCCAGAGTGGGGAGGGAATGGAGATTTTGCAATATCCTTCCCCAGGAGTGGGGAGGGAATGGGGATTTTGCAGTATCCTTCCCTTGCCATACCCACCAAGCCACACCACACCATGCCCACCAAGCCACGCCCACAGAACCGGTAGTAATTGCACACAGTCCATTGCACACAGCTCCCCTTCTGCTCCTGGGGGCAAGGACATACTTCAAGGGTGGATCTGGATTGACCAAATGGGAGTTTTGGCATTTCAAGAGACAGATTATGGCAACTGAACCTGGGGTGATATTCATTTACCTTCGCTGCCCGTTCGCAAAGGAATGTTGGTCCCCTCTGAATTCCTTATCTGAAGGAATGTCACCATCGGAGTCGGAGACAAAATAATTTATAACCCTTTGGGGGAGCGGGGGAGGAGTTGTGAGGAGTTGTTTTTTCTTTCTTTTTTCTTTAATAGGCTATTTATTTGTCCTGATAGTTTTCCGATTTTATTTTTGGCTTTTTGTGGTTTTGATTGAGTGGCATGTGAACCAAATTGGGGAAAAAAAATAAAAATAAACAAAGAAGTGAGTTGCAAGTACAGGGCGTGCTTGCGGGCTTCCAAGGAAGTTCAGTGATTTGGCTCAATTAAAATTAAAATCTTCCAGGTTGAGCTTAGGCAATTACCTTCCAAAGAAATAACGCCAACTCATTTGAAGTTCCCTGGAAGGAACAGTAATTAATTTGCTCTTGATTTAGAAAGGATCACAGCTGATTGCAATTTCAGACACGATGCTTGCCTAAGATTTGGAATTGTTTCTGACAGTTGAATATTGTTTTTCTTACCATTTGAGAGTCACTCTTCAAAACAAAGGAAGCTTTCTTTGTTTTGTTGTTAGTCGCAAAGTCGTGTCCGACCCATCGCGACCCCAAGGACAATTTTCCTCCAGGCCTTCCTGTCCTCTACCATCCTCTGGAGTTCATTTAAGCTCACACTGACTGCTTCAGTGACTCCATCCAGCCACCTCGTTCTCTGCCGTCCCCTTCTTCTTTTGCCCTCCATCGTTCCCAGCATTAGGCTCTTCTCCAGGGAGTCCTTCCTTCTGATTAGATGGCCAAAGTATTTGAGTTTCCTCTCCAGGATCTGGCCTTCTAAAGAGCAGTCAGGGTTGATCTCCTCTAGAACTGACCGGTTGGATCACCTTGCAGTCCAAGGGACTCACAGGAGTCTTCTCCAGCACCAGAGTTCAAAGGCCTCAATTCTTTGGCGCTCAGCCTTTGGTCCAACTTTCACAGCCCTACATTGCAACTGGGAAAACCATAGCCTTGACTATATGCACTTTTGTTGGCAGGGTGATGTCTCTGATTTTTAGCATGCTGTCTAGGTTTGCCATAGCTTTCCTCCATAGGAGCAAGCGTCTTTTAATTTCTTGGCTGTAGTCCCCATGTGCGGTGATCTTGGGAGTCCAGGAAAATAAAATTGGTCACTACCTCCATTTCTTCCCCATCTATTTGTCAGGAATTGAGAAGGCCAGATGCCCTGATCTTAGTTTTCTTAATTTTGAATTTCAAGCCATCTTTTGCACTCTCCTCCTTCACCCTCATCAAGAGACTCTTTAGTTCTTCTTCGCTTCCTACTATTAGAGTGGTATAATCTGCATATCTGAGGTTGTTGATATTTCTCCTGGCAATCTTAATTCCAATTTGTGATTCATCTAGCCCATATAAGTTAAACAGGCAGGATGACAGTATACAGCCTTATCAAACTCCTTTCTCAATTTTGAACCAATCAGTGGTTCTGTGTCCAGTTTTCACTGTTGCTTCTTGACCCACATATTGTCCCTCAAGAGACAAATAAGCTTTCTTTGAAGGTAAAGGTAAAGGTTCCCCTTGCACGTAGGTGCTAGTCGTTCCTGACTCTAGGGGGCGGTGCTCATCTCCGTTTCAAAGCCGAAGAGCTTTGAAGTCCGAAGACGTCTCCGTGGTCATGTGGCCGGCATGACTCAACGCCAAAGGTGCACGGAACGCTGTTTCCTTCCACCAAAGGTGGTCCCTATTTTTCTACTTGCATTTTTTATGTGCTTTCGAACTGCTAGGTTGGCAGAAGCTGGGACAAGTCACGGGAGCTCACCCGGTTACGTGGCGCTAGAGATTCGAACCGCTGAATTGCCGACCTTTCGATCAACAAGCTCAGCATCTTAGCCACTGAGCCACCACGTCCCACAAGCTTTCTTTAACTGCTCTAAAAGTGACTTCATAGCTACACTCAGCCAGCATGGGAAATTAACACAACAAATACTGCAAAGCAGTTGGAGTTTCTCCTTCTGCAGCTCCTGTTCATCCTTCCAAGTTCATCCTTCTGCAGCTAACCTTCTTTTGTATAATTTGAGGGGGGAGGTTTCACAGAAAACAGGGGGTCAATCTATTCTCCAAAGCACTAGAGGGCAGGACAAGAAGTAATGGGGTGGAAGATCATTAAGGAGAGATCCAACCTAGAATGTCAATGAAGATTCTCAATCATCCAGGTAGAGTTTTCCTGAAGTTGTGTGAATGTTTGAATCATTGCAACTGGATTAAATTTATATTTACCGACAAAGACATAAACATCTACCTAAAATGCAAGGGTTTGAATCAGTGGTGGGATTCAAATTTTTTTACTATCGGTTCTGTGGGCATGGCTTAGTGGGCGTGGTATGGCTTGGTGGGCGTGGCAGGGGAAGATTACTGCAAAATCCCCATTTCCTTCCG
>CM075964.1:10231672-10241672 GCA_038048745.1 Coluber constrictor foxii
AGATCGTTTGCCAACAGATCAGGAGTTAATGCAAAAAAAAAAATCTACACATGTGCAGAAATGAACAAACTAACCTTAGAATTAAAGGATAAGGAAGACTCAAAATATTTTACAGCATGGAATAGATGGTACCAGCGGACAAATCAAAGGGGGAAAAAGAAGGGTAAAGACAAACTTCAAGAGAAATCAATGCAATTAAAACAGCACTGTCAAATGGATAGAATAGGTAATAAGTCACTGCGTGTATTTATATGTGTATATATAACTATAGGTAATTAATTTGTCAGTGGAGTGGTGCATTGCATATGTAATTTTATGATTAAGAGAAACTTGTATATTTTAAATACTTTTAACATTTAATAAGGTTTTGTTTTAAAATTAAAAAAAAAAAGAACAGGCCAACTTTTCCATCTCAGTGCAGTTTTTCCGCCACGGAGTGGTGCTGTTGCGAAAGCCAACCCTTCTCTGTAGAAGAACCCCAATTTTTTTAGTCAGCAAGAGTTTTGCCAGCTTTAAAGAAGCTTTTCTCCTGACTGGTTGGCTTTTCCCCTCTTAGGCTTAGAATAACTTTATGGTCCCTTTAAATGTAGGCTAATCGGCATAAATTAAAATTGTCTGTTGCATGATCCACTGACCGGGTGCCACTTCATGTTCTTCTCCGACAGGGGTGAGCTTCAGAAATTTTAGCAAGGGGTTCTTTGCCCGGTTGCTGGGTGGGTGTGGCCATGGTGGGCGTGGCCTAGTCAACCTCCTGCACCATAGCAGGGGCGGCCATTTTTTGCCCTCCCTAGGCTCTGGAGGCCCTTCCTCGAGCATCCGGGAGGGCAAAAATAGCCTCCCCAGGCTCCGGAGGCCCTCTGGAGACTGGGCCCATTTCTGAAGTTCCTGTAGGCCTGTTTTTCACCCCGCTGAGCCTCCATGTGCACCCTGCACTTACCTGCATCCAAAACGGGCCATGTGGGGACTTCTGGGAGGGCTGGGGTGGGGAGGGCGGAGCCAGACAGGAGTCGGATTTGGAGGTTCTCAGAACTGCACAGAACCTTAACTAGAGGTTCTCCAGAACCCCTGCGAACCCCCTGGAGCTTTCCCAAATTAATTCAAACACAGCTTTTGTCCCTTTATCCATCCCCTCTACCCAAAACACCATCCTCATTATCCAGGTCTCAGTTCCTCGGATGCCCCAGGCAGCATTTAGTGGTAATTTCAATTAAACTCAATTAATCTCAATTAAACTGCCGTTCATCAAGGCAGATGCCCTTTTTTAAAAAAAATGATTTATATACCGCCCTTCTCCGGAGACTCAGAGAGGCTTACAATGCGTTAAGCAATACCCTTCATACTTTTGTATATTCATACAAATTCAGCTTATTGCCCCCACAAACTGGGTCCTCAATTGACCTACCTTAGAAAGGATGGAAGGCTGAGTCAATCTTGAGCCTGGTGAGATTCAAACTGACAGTAATTGCAGACAGTTGGTGTTTAATTACAATTCTTTAGTCTGCTGAGCCACCAGCCTCTTATACCCTCAAATGCCACCAGGTTTTTATACCCTCAAATTTTCTATGGCTTCTAAAGGTGCTTTTTTTTTTCAAGAGGCAGCCGGACTTTCTGGCTTTTTTTTTTTTTTAAACATTTTGCTTCTCATCCCAAGAAGCTTCTTGGACATTCTTGGTTTTTCTCTGAAGACGTTTCTCTTCTCATCCAAGAAGCTTCCTCAGCTCTGACTGGATGGTGGTGTTCCCGTGCAAAGGGTCCTTATCAAAGTTACTAAGAACAAAGTCCGACAAAAGTTGGCAATCAGCCCAGAAAACCAGCTATGAGAAGTCGCTTGCTCGCTCGCTCTCCAAGATGCTCTGTAGGAATGAGACGTTGTTTCTGGCAAGAAAGCTCTAGCTGCGTGTGACTTAAATAGGCTAAGGGAGTGGCCAATTATCCTCAAGCCCTACTCTTGAGTAGACCTCCTCCTTCTGAGTAACCACTCCTGCCTTTTGGCAGCCCTGCGTGCCTGAGCATTGAGGAGAAGCTCCTCCACTTCACTCTCTCCACTGGAAGGAACCTCTGGAGGTTCTGAAGGCCCTGGCTGAATCTCCGCCTCTGGCACCACATCCTCTTTGGCCTCCTCGCTGTCTGATGGGAGCACCGGCTGCGCAGGCTGCTGGCGCGACACTACACCAGCCTCCTCGTCGTCGGGATCAGCCACGATCTGCGCAGGCCGTTGGTGGACCACAACAGCTGGGGAATGGAAGGATTTATATTCCTGGCAGACAGCTGGTCCTTTGCATCCTTTTAGAGGGTCATTGAGGCCACCTGGAGGTTGATCTGTGTCCTCAGGGTCACCTGAGTGGTGCAAATGGGTGTGGATCCTTCTTGGAACTGCTGAAAGGACTGTAGATTGGAGATAGATGATGTCGTATCCCTCCCCCTCTGTGGAAGGAGGGCTGTTCAGTTTTGACATAGATGGCCTCTTTGATCCCTCTTGCCAACCAGCCGTCCTCTCTGTCTAAAATGTGGACTTTGCTATCTTCAAAAGAGCAGCCTTTGTCTCTTAAATGCAGATGGACTGCTGAATCTTGTCCTTGGCTGTCTGCAAGGCGTATAAATCCTTCCATTTCCCCCACCCTCCAGTCAGAACTGAAGAAGCTTCTTGGATGGGAAGCGAAACGTCTTCAAAGAAAAAAGAAGAAAGTTCAGCTGCCTCTTGAAAAAAAGCACTTTTGGGACAACCATGACCGGGATGATCGAGAATCTCCATAGATATTGCTAAGCTCCCTTTTTCAAGCCCTCCCCACTTCCCCAAAATCAGCTTCAATCCACAAATTGAAATTAAAATGAAACGTGATTAAATTTAAAGCTGAAATGGAAGTGGGTTTCAGCAGGTTCTGACCAGTTCTGGAGAACCTGTAGCGGAAAATTTATTTATTTATTTATTTATTTATTTATTTATTTATTTATTTATTTATTTATTTATTCAAATTTATATTTTGAATAATATATTTTGAGTAAATATCATCTCTGACTGGCCCTGCCCCCATCTATTCTTTCCCTTCCGAGTCCCAGCTGATCGGGAGGAAATGGGTATTTTGCAATATCCTTCTCCTGGAGTGGGGAGGGAATGGAGATTTTACAGCATCCTTCCCCTGGAATGGGGTGGAAATGGAGATTTTGCAGAATCCTTCCCCCAGGAGTGTGAAGGGAATGGGGATTCTGCAGTATCCTTCCCCTGGAATGGGGTGGAAATGGAGATTTTGCAGAATCCTTCCCCCAGGAGTGTGGAGGGAATGGGGATTCTGCAGTATCCTTCCCCTGGAATGGGGTGGAAATGGAGATTTTGCAGCATCCTTCCCCTGCCACGCCCACCAAGCCACAGGTGCTGTAAAATCTCCATTCCTATCCCACTCCAGGGGAAGGATACTGTAAAATCTCCATTCCTTTCCCACTCCAGGGGAAGGATACTGTAAAATCTCCATTCTTATCCTACTCCAGGGGAAGAATACTGTAAAATCTCCATTCCCACCCTACTCCAAGGGACGGTTACTGCAAAATCCCCATTTCCTCCCTATCATCTGGAACTTGGGAGGCAGAGAATAGATGGGGGCGGGGCCAGTCAGAATTTTTACTACCGGTTCTCCGAATTACTCAAAAATTTCTGCTACCTGTTCTCTAGAACTGGTCAGAACCCTCTGAAACCCACCTCTGATGGATACCACGTGATCATAGAAAAAATAACAGAAGAGAAAAATATAGCTGGAACGGTCCCTAGAGATCCACCAGTCCAATCCCTCACCCAGTTTCGCCCCTCCCCAGAATAATTTTCCCTTCTTCGTTCAAGGCATTTGTTTAGTGTGTTCAGAAATCCCCAGAAATACAATCGATTTAATTAAATAATTTTTTAAAAAAAATGTATTATTCATTTCATAAACATTAATTGATCGCCCATCTTGCCCCAGGGTAACTCTGGCTGGTTTACAACATTAGAAAGACAAGAGTTTGCAAAATCTATGCCCATGTCAAAAGATAACCCCTCAACCCTAACTAAAAGATGAGGAGGAGGAATGTTTGCAAAAGGTGGGCTGGCAAATTAGAAATGAGAAGCCCAGAAACATAGAATCGGAGGGATAAAACACAAAATCGTAGGGCTATGGAAGGGACCTCCGAGGTCATCTAGCCCAACCCCCCTGTTCAAGGCAGGAGGCTTTTATATCCTCCTAGAGATCAAATAGGTTGTTGCAGTCTATTTTGGAAAAACCTCCAATGACCAGGAGGACCAGATCCACAAACTCCAGCAGGCAAATGACTCCATCGATGAATCATCCTCACGGTCAGGAAATTTTACGTTAGTTCTAAGGTTGGATGTAATCTTCTAAATTCTTAAGAAGATCAACTCTTGGATACGGTCCTTTCTTTTTTCTTTTATGTGCAGTGAGAGCATATGTACCGAGACCAATTCCTTGTGCGTCCAATCACACTTGGCCAATAAAAAAATTCTATTCTATTCTATTCTCTTGGACATGGTCCTTAGTGCATAAATTGTACAATAACCAGGGTTTTCTTTTATTTAGAGCTGACGCAAAGGAAAACCCTTTGGTTGATATTCGTCCTTGCAGGGGCTGGAAAACAAGTTCATCTTAAAGGCTGCAGATCCAGTTACAAAACTTCTCTGGGGTGGGGTGGGGTGGGGTGGGGGAGACTCCGCACATTAGCCCAATATTGCTTCCCGGCCCTTAGATGAGACAGGCGGATCTGGACTGCAAAATATCGGATTCTTCCCGATTCTTTTTTGTAAAACAAGAGTGGAAGTTTCCTATCTTTCTCTTCGCTGCCATTTCAAAGTTACCCAGAATTTTTTACAATCTGGGAAAGAAAGAAAGAAAGAAAGAAAGATTTCTAAAGAAAGGCCAAAGAAAACAGGTGGCACTGGGAATTTTTGCAAAACCTTTTCTTCCCTCTAATGATTAAACTTTTGGGCTGTAAAGAGGAATATAATCCTAAATCTCAGATAAGATTTGAGTAGGTGAGTGAGGTATGTACAGTAGTGGCCAAAATTGTGGAAACCTTTCGGGAAAAGTGTATTTTGCAATTTGGTGGCTAATAATACAACTTTTGTATGTGTGTGTGTGTGTGTGTGGAGTTTTTAGATAATCCTATTCCATTGCTGGAATGGCCCTGGGAATAGCCCAGACCTTCACCCAATGGAAAATCTAGGGAGCCGACTAAAGAAACTTGTTAGTCAGAAGTGACCCAGCAATAAAACCCAGTTAATAGAAGCCAACATTCAATCTTGGTTTCATATTATATCAGCTGCAGAACTAAAAGACTTGGTTCCCTCCATGGGAAGACGTTGTAAGGCCGTCATTCATGCTAAAGGTTACCCCAACTAAGTATTAACTGACATGGGGATCATTTTTGTATATCTCATTTTTTCTACGTGTTTCACTTTTCTTCTTTATACTGTAACTGCTATTCTGATAGCAAATCCTTCATAAAAGTGACGGCATTACATTCTTGATTAAATTATCTTGCCATTAATATATCATTTTATGGTACTACTCAAAAAAAGTGGTGTTATTAGCTAGTTTTAGAAAAAACACTTTTCCCAAAAGGTTTCCACAATTTTGGCCACTACTGTATCAATGGTTCGGAGAATTCTAATTTTTGGACCCAGCAAACATAGGAAGTTGTATTTGGGAGGAAGACGGGGTAGGCTTTGCAGAAGAAGGAAAATGAAGAATACCTCTGAAAAAAGATTTCCTGCTCCCTTTAAATGAAAGCAGGAATCTTCTCTCTTTTGAGAAATGCTTCGAAGGGACCTATTCAATTGGATTAAGCATCAGAAATGTGACAAACGACAAAGGATCACCTTCATTTTTCAGAGTTTAATGGCAAAGTAATTGTAAAAAAAAACAAAACACCTGTTTAAATTAATGGCAATTGTCTACAGTGTCAGCAGTCAAGCCTTTTAATATTTGAGGTGGCCATGATCCAGGGGTGGAATCCGGCAGGTTCTGACAGGTTCTGGAGAACTGGTAGCGGAAATTTTGAGCAGTTCGGAGAACCGGCAAATGCCACCTCTGGCTGGCCCCAGAGTGGGGTGGGAATGGAGATTTTGCAATATCCTTCCCCTGCCACGCCCACCAAGTCAACCCCACCAAACCACACCACGCCCACCAAGCCACTCCCACAGAACCAATTGTAAAAAAAAAATTGGATTTCACCACTACCCTTATCTGACAATGGAGCCGGAGTTGGGCTGAGAGGGAAGGTCCTGGATTAAGAGAGAGGAGATCTGGGTTCTAATCCTCCACAGCCTGGGGTGGTGGTGGTGTGGAATTCGCCCAGGTTCCTCCCCATCAGTACTTAGACTGACGCCTTGAAAAGCACCCACGCGAGTTGATTTGTGTTGATGATCATATCTGTTTAAGAGTCAGGGTGGCTACTCATGAAATAGGATACATTCGATGACGAAAGTCAGGTTTAGTACCTCTTTATGAAAAATTTCCTCCAGCAAGACGCGTTCGTGTCCACAGGACGTGAGTACTACATGGGATCCAGCATCTGGCTTGATTTCAAGTTTACCTCCACGAGGGCCGGGCGAAGTATCTAGCATTCCCCCCCTCTCTCGTTTTTCTCCGCAAAACAACAACCCTGTGAGGTGGGATGGGCTGAGAGAAAGAGAGAGATCCCAAAGCCATTCTTTTGAGCTTGTGTTGGGTTGGTCCTAACTCTAACCACTAGGCTTCGCCACCTGTCTCTGGCTCAGGGTTATGCCCAGTGCCTGTCGTAGCTTTCTGCCAGATGTCAGCTTGGTTGGCAAAGCAATAATGGCTAATGGGGAAAACAGACCCTGGGTTATTCAGTCCACGCTTTCTGCACGTCTGAATGAAGCGGGAGTCCCGGATTGCTTCTTAGAAGATGCAGTATGGCTCAATTCGCCTCCCACCCTGCCCCACCCCCCCGGACCTGAAGCCTCCTCCCTGCAGGGGATGCCCGAGGCGGCCCTGGGCCGTTGATCTCACCCGGAGGCTGACAGACCAGCCTCCGGCAGAAGGCAAGGAAAAGAGGCGAGACACGGACATTTCTCAGTGGAAAGGAGACCCCGAGGTGAGCCAGAGAAGCGTGGCTGCTCCCGGAGCAGACAGCGGGAGCCGAGAGAGAATTGGAGGGGCGGGAAACCCCTCCGCTCTTCTGGGGTGAGCAAACAGGGGTTGGGGGGTGGGGGGAAAGGGGGCTATTCGGTCGGGCCAGGTCTTCCTCCCACCCCCCGAGGGCGAATTTTCTCTGCTGCGAATCGGTCCTTGGCCCGGGAGGCGATCGGTCGATCGTTGAGGCCAAAGAGAGAGAGAAAGCGCGATCCAGGCACAGGAAGGGACCTTAGAGATCATCTCGGAAGGGACCTTAGAGGTCATCTAAACCAACCCCCTGCTTTACGCAGGAGACCTGCCGACCTTTCTGACCGACAAGCCAGCCAGGCTCCGGTTCTCGACCGGCAAAAGAAAGCTGGGGCCACCCCGCCCGGTTTTCCACGCGTGTCCGAGAACGCCGCTCCTTTGAAGCGCCGCGGGGAGCGTCTCGACCGCGGGAAAGGCGCAGCAGCTTCCAGCTTCCGTGGAGGGGAAGCAGCCTTTGCCCGGTGGTCCGTCCCGCGGCTGCCCAGCCACGAGGCCCTCACCCCCCCACCCCACCTCACCCCCCCTCCCCACGGCACGGTCAGCAAAGGGTTAACGCTGCTCTGCGTTTAGCCCCGCGCGGGTTCCTTAGAGCCGCGCAGCTCCTGCCCGAGGCGCAGAGACTTTTTTCCTTCTCTTTAAGCCGGGCGCGGGGCTTCCCTCCCTCCGCCCCTTCCTCTTCTTTTCATGCCGCCCCCAACCCCGGCGAGGTTCCCCATCACCACGGATGCCAGGCTCGCTTCTCCCGCGGTAAGATACCCCCTCCCCCTCCCCTCTCAAGAAAAAGCCGGTCGGTTTGGGTGGGGGGCGATCCCGAGCTTTGGGTGGAGGGATGGGGGGTGGGAGAGAGTCTGGGGAGGGGGAGGGAGGCGCCTGCCTGCCTGCCCGCCCTTCCCTCCTCAACCTGGAGGCGGGGGGCGCGCTCGTCCCCCTCCGCTCGGCTTCCAAGGGAGCCCGGCTGGCAGGGAGGCGCGAGTCGATGAGCGGCGGGCCCGGGCAGAGAAGGGAGCCTCGCCCGGCCCGCCAGCCACCTTCCCCCCGGTTGAATCTCAGGCAGGGAGGCGGGCGGGGGGCCGCCGCTCCAGGCTTCGCAGGACTCCAGGTAAACTCCGTTTTAAGCTCCGCCGCCGCTTCCCTCCGTCCGCTGCCCCAGCTGTGGGGGTCTCTTCCCCCTCCGAGAGGCGGGAAGGCGATCTCCCTTTGGATCGCTCCCCTCCATCCAGGCGCAGCGAAGTTTTCCAACGGGGAGGAGGAGGAGGACCGAGTGGGCTTCCCTCCTCGGGGCAGCCTTGGCCAACCCAACTCGGGAAGGGAAGGACATGCGAGCCCACCGCGCTGATCATTCTCTCTCCAGGGCCGTTGGGTGGAGGGTGGAAGGGGGGCAGAATGCTTTCCGGTTCTTTGGTGCTGCAGATTCGGATCCCGCGGTCGAAACAGGCGCAAGGACGGGGCGCTTGGTCGGGGGTTTGGGTGGGCTGGGAAGGTGGCGGGTGGGGAGAGGTCGTCGTTCGTGGGTGGTATGTGGAAACGAGCGCAGGACGGGGAGGGGGAGGCACAAGGCAGGTCCAGAGTGCAAAAATGGGGGGGGGGGGGGGAGATGCCATCCCTGATGCCTTCAGGCCGGTATGGGGTCGCTTGCGCGGAGCGCCCAGCCTCGAAGAAGTGGGGAGGGGGAGGGGGGGTTCGTGCGAAGGCTATAAATAAATAAATCAATAAAAACGGAGGAGATTCTACAGTTCAAATCCCCAGCTCGAAGACTCGAATTTTTTTCCTTTGGGGGGTGGGGGGGTGGGAGAAAAAAAATCCCGCTTTTGATAGCTTGAAGGGAGTTTTCTAAGGATCTCGGGAGGCTGTCGCGAAGTTGGAAGGGCCAAGGAGCGCGCAAAGGCAAAACCCAAACTTTGCGCGCGGGAGTTTAAGCGGCGCCGCCCTCCTTCTCCTCCTCCTCCTCCTCCTCCTCCTCTTTTCCCTTCCATCTTCACTTTCTAGGTGGAGCTTTGGGGGGGGGAAAGGGGAGGGGAGGGGAAGGGAGGGCACTTTCACCTCCTCCAATCCCTTCCTCCTCCTCCTTTTCCACCTGAAAACCACAGTCACCAACGCGAAACCGATTCGGAGAAGTTGCCTGTCCAGGATCTGCCAGCACCCCTAAAAGGGCGCAAGGGAGGGCTGGTGGGAGGGGGCGTGGGGAAACCTGAAAAGGGCTTTGCATGGGAAACGGTCCCCGAACGAAGGGTAGGGGGACCGCCGCCGTGCTGGAAGGTTATGGCTGAGAGTCGGAGGTGGAAATGAGAAAGGCGGCGGAGGAGGCTCGGGGTAAGCCTTTGCGCCTTTCGCGCTGGATCCTTTCAGACAAAGCGCTCCGGGCTGAGCCTCGGCGCGCGGGGAAATGGGGGGGGGGGGCGCAGGGCCGTCTTCACAGCATTATGTCCCCCCCCCCGGGCAAATCAGTCTACTAGGGCCCCTAAGGGGAAGAAAAAGGTGAAATGGTCGACAAAAATTAAAACATATATTTATTGGTGTTATCAGTGTTCGTTTCTATTAATGCATGTTGCTATTAATGTAAAATGTAATCGATATGTCGTTGTGTTTATATGATAGTGCATTGAAGGGTTAACATGCACAGATTAGTATTGGGGTGGGGGGCTATGCTCGTGGGACCCCCGGGGCAAGTGCAGATCAGGCCCATGCATTAAGATAGCCCTGGGGAAGAGAGGGGTCACCTGTGGAATCCTTGCAGCGATGGGGGTGGGGTGGGGGGAAGAAGGAAGACATTCCCACGCACCCACCCACCCCCATGCCACAGGCCTTTTCTCTGTCTCCGGACAGCCTTTTTTTGT